>JAMXDD010000007.1:16921366-17294254 GCA_024733475.1 Syzygium grande | reverse complement strand
CATCTCATGCCTCATTCTCAACATACGAAATGCGTGGCCATGCAAATGTACAATACAACATGAGCAACACATTTCACAACCCGGCAATCAATCAATCAATGCCATAACAATGTGCCCAATTCACAAATGATGTGCTTACTTGGCCAATTAATACCGTACGGCCCAAGTCACACTGTACAATTCAGTAATCAAATCAAGTCATCAATTGGCCAATCACACTCCGCACGATCCGGTCATACGAACACACAACGTGGCAATATCAAATCAACCAACATTGGGCACACTTAACCAACAATTCACCAGTATGGTAATTCCGGCAGTATAATCACATAAATCTCAATGTGCCAATTTTAACCCTGATAAACCACATAATGGGTAGTCACTAATTACGCCAATATCAACCTCCAATCCACCAATTAAATTACCACAATAATCCACCGATTAATCACAACCGCAACTTCGAGCTACCAGTATCCAATTCTCCTTAATTTGTACCAATACAGTTTAAACTTTATCCGTCTAAAAATGTACATTGTCCTAGGCCGCTTAGGGAATTTATACCACCTAACTTAGGTCACGACGATTTAGGAACGGGCGCTTCATCACCGGTGAATCTGCGGAACCGCGCGATGCCCGGCTGGCGACGTATCGACGGCAACAGACGGATACGTACGGATCGGCACGGTAACGCCGACGAGGACGGACGGACGACCGGAAAGGCCACGGCGAGCAGCTGGCTGCTCGTCACGGGCGCGGCGGCGAAGCTTCTCGCATCCTTAATGAGAGAGAGGGAACCACGAAAGAGAGGGAAGGAGAGAGAAAAGGAAGGAGAAATGACGGATGGTGGTGAGGTGAGGTCGCGAGTGCAGCTTGCGACCGCAAACGGCGCTGCATGGCAAGCTCCAACAGCGGACGACGGGCCACACTTGGTCCGAGGGAGAAACCGAGAGGGGCTGATCGGGAGAGGAGGAGGACCGAATGAGGGAGGAGAGAGAGAGCCAAGGTCAGACCGGTCAAATATAGTGGCCTAGTAGGCGCCATATGTTGCCGATCCGAGCAATTTGACCAAAATACCCCTAATCCGACGGTCCTAATTCGATCTCATCCAATAATTGATGGGCAAAAGGGTAATTAGGTCCAATAATTTAGCTAAAAAACCCACAATAATTATCCCAAATAATTTCCAAAATTCGGAACCCAAAAATAGCTCAGGGGCAAAATGGTCATTTTTCCGGTCCCGAGTTGAAATTCAATTTTTGGTTATACCAACCCTAAATGTATGTGGCCAACATAATACGAAGTTGGATTTGCAAAAACAACCCCTTAAGCCCTCGAAAATCGACTGCAAAGTCCTAAGGAATAAAATAATAATTTTTCCACTCTCGGGCCAAAATTCTAATTTTTTTACCATAACAATTCCAAATGTGCGTGGCCACCCTAAAATGACATCGGCCACGAAAAATAATATCATACGGGCACAAAATCAACGTCGGTGTTCAGAGGGGCAAAATCGTAATTTTTGACTTCCAAGTCGAAATTTCATTTTTCGACCGTACTAACCCCAAACGTGTGTGGCCAGCATAATATGACATCAGAATCGTGAAAATAGTCGTGCAAGCCCTCGAAAATCGACATCGAAGTCCGGGTCCAATTTCGTAACAAAAACTCGCTAAATTTCCAATTTAAGGGTCTCTTACTAACGGGCGGCTGTTTAGAGGTTACGCGTATCGACCTAGGGTTGTCCGAGTCATAATGGTCCCGATCATTTAGAGAATGAGAAATTATCACAGTCCTAGAGGTCGCGATTGTTCGGCTCAGGTTTAGGACTGGTTGGCCACGTGCATTTTCGGACGTGCAGAATCACTCGTGATCCGATTGTACATCGTTGGCCTTGGCCAAACTAAATCCATCACCTTTCCTAAGATCGGCCCACGTCGGCCCAAATATTCCCTCATCGATTCTCGTGATCGGTGTCCGATTCACAATCGGTCCCTGGTCCACGTGCCGTTTCTCTAGTTAGCCATATCCCATTAATTAGTATCCCGAGAGTGATCAGTTCTTGGCGAGACTTACTAAAATGAAATGCGAAATATTGTCAATTTTATTGATCCTGGAATTACATTGAAGTTCGGGCTGTTACACTGGTCATGAAACTCTGAAACTCGAGCTCGGCCAATGCATCCAGAGCTTCTCCAGAGAAAATTCGAGACCACCAGCTTGGAGTCCAAGTGTTGAGGAAGAATTCCACGATCGCCAGTTGCTTCAGAAACTCCGATTTTCCCGCATCGGAGCAGGTAAAGATCATTCCTCACCTCTGTTTAGCAAAATTTCTAGAAAAGGAGTTTGAACTCAATATTGTAGATCGTGTGATTCTCTTTATGATTTTGAGCTTCTTAATGCTTAAAAACATGTTTTAATCCCATTTTCATTGTTTGATTGCAATTTAAACCATTGAAATTGCATTGAACCGAGTCGGCTGTCCATGGAAACCCTCGTCAGGAACTCCCGATCATCGTCGGAGTGCCTCCCGTGGCTATAAGCTACTCAAGTTAGTAGTCTCTCACCTTGATTGATGTTCCGATGATGATTTGGATCGATTTAGACGATTAGGGCAATAAATATAATGATCTGAATACCTGAGGAACAGAGGTGTTTAGTTTTTAGGTTAAGGTTTTTAGATCGGTTTTTTGCTAGTCGGCGGTGGTCAGGCGACAAATCGGTGAGCTGAGATCGATAAAGAATAACATAGGCTCAATGTAGACTAAAAAATTAGTCTAAAAGGTCGCTGGAAGCTTGCCAGAGCTTGATTCAAAATCGCGGCCTCAAAAATGATAAACCCGAATCATGCCCACTAAGTGTTCGGCGAAATAACGAAGAGAACAGCACCATAAATGGTGCCGTTTTGGCGTTGTGCTCGCCGAGGCGCTAGCCGGCGCCGGTGCGGCCGGTCTGACTCGATCGGACCGGTCTAAATCGGTCCGGTCCAATTCAAACCTCGGCAAGAAAATTTAAAAAAATAAAAAAATCATAGAAAATTCATAAAAAATTAGAAAATTCAGAAAATTTCTAAAAAAATCGAAAATTCAATTAAAATTTTAGAAAATTCAAAAATTTTCAGAAATTTGAAAAATTCAAATAATTAGAAAAATTCTATAAAAATTCAGAAAATTCAAAAAAAACTAAAAATGTGAAAAACCCAGAAAAATACAAAAAAAATTGGAAAATTCAAAAATCCATAAAAAATTTTTTTAAAAATTCTCAAAAACATGAAAATCAACTCTCGGAAAGGACAATTCTCAAAAAAATATTTTCCGAAATCAAAATTTTAAAAAATTCACAGAATGACTTAAAAATATTGTGGCCAACCTTTGCAAGTGAAATTAGAATTTTCAGAAGTGCTTAACAGGCATTTTTAGAAAATCCTTAGTTTATGGGTTTTTTTTTGTAAGAAGTATATTGATTATTCATGCGCAACTTACAAGGTGATAGGCCGAAACACAAAAACCTCGTACCTGAGGCGACACAAAGAGTGTCTCGACAGGTGCATAGGTGTAATAGCTAAATGAAGCTTAAAAGCAACCCATGCACAGCACAACCTAAGGCCATAACAACAACAGACAAATAAAAGACTAAAAAGGACAACAGAGACGTCATTGAAAGATAGAGGCGGAGATGCCCCATTTAACTTGGATTCTTCTATTCCGGGGAGTATCTTCAACAAGCTTGAAGGAGATAGCTCTATGCCTCATTATCTTGGCAAGGTGAGTCCGAAGGGATAGCATAAAGAGGTTTCAATCCCCGAAAAGGATATGGTTCCATTCCGTCCATATCACAGTGGCACAATGCCCCAAAGGAAGCTCTAGCGATACACCGGTGGAAATTCGTCCACCAATAATCCTAATGGCCCAATTGAGATTTTCCTGCCATGTAGCATTTCTCTATGAATATTGCATTTTTCTGCCTAGAAGCGTGCAAGAGCACCTGCAATTGTACACTCGAAAAATAGGTGATCAATTGAGTCGGCCTTCGATGGCAAAAAGTACAAGAACTTTCAGAGATCCTGTGGTAAGACAAGAGTACCACCTGCGTGGGGGGTCTATTGAGGCATATCAACCACAATAAAAAATCATATCTTGGTGCAATGCTATTATCCCATACAAAAGTATTCCATGTTACTTCATGTCCCCCAGACCTGGTAATCTCCCAAGCCGAATAGATAGAAAAGTTACCAGAGGGGTGGCTTTGCCATATGAACTTGTCTTCACTTGCCATGTCCAGAGCTATGCTGGCTTTGGACCAGGAGTTTATAGTATTGATCACATTGGATACCTGCCAGACGAAGACATGAAAATCCCGCACAAAGGCACTTCTCGGAATACCTAAGCGATAGATATCCCTATCCGTGAAGAGATTGTAGAGTGAACCTCTTTGATGCCGATAGTCATACCAGAAGGATGTAGTAGCTCCATTTCCAATTCATCATTTGAAATGTTGCTGGAATTCTTGGCGGATGTCCAGGATCTTTTTCCATACCCAATAGCAGAATGTTGGTTTGGGTACAACCCAAAAATTTTTATGCTTGAGGAAGTTGGAATGAATCCATTTACACCGTAAGGACTCTTTATATGTGAATAGCAACCAAATGTGTTTGAGCATTGCTGCATGGTTACATTCAACCAATCTGCAAATGCCCAGGCCACCTTCTTCCTTCAGGAGGCACACCACATTCCAATGGACTTTGGCACTCCCAACGCCTAAGTCTAGTCCTTTCCAAAGGAATTGTCTAAGAATTAACTTAATCCTTGAAAGGACAGATAAGGGTAGGTTGAAGACACTTGCCCAATGTACATGGATGGCATGAAGGACCGACTTAATGAGTTGGAAGCGGCCAGCAAAGGATAGAAATCGTTGGGACCACGAGCATGCTCTAGCAATTATGGAGTTCACCAATGAGCAACAGTTGGCTTTGCTAAGCCTGGATGCAATGATCGGTACCCCAAGATATCGAAAGGGGAGCGTACCTTCAAGGAAGTCGATGGATTCAAGAATAGAATTACGTAGCTCCGTTGATCCGCTTGAGAGGAAAATCTCACTTTTGTTCATATTCGGCTTTAACCCAAACCAAGACGAAAATAAGTCAAGTTCTTCCTTGAGAAGAGCGGTGGAAATCACATTAGCCTCCATAAATAGGAGGACATCATCAGCAAAAAACAGGTGGGTTAGGATACTAGCTTTGCACCGCCAAAAAAACTTGAAACTCGGGAGCCATGACCAAGCATTGAGGATGCCCATGAAAATTTCCATGACTAGGATAAAGAGGTAGGGGGATATAGGGTCACCTTGACGAATACCTCTGCCACTAGCAAAGAAGCCATGAAGTTCACCATTGATGGCAATAAAAAACTTTGGAGAGGTAACATATTCCATGATAAGCTTAACAAATGTCCGAGGGAAGCCAAAGGTTTGTAAGACCATTTGGAGCAATCCCCAATCAACAGTGTCGTAAGCCTTTTGAAAGTCTACCTTGATTGCACACTTGGGTAGGTATGACTCGTGGTGAAATCCAGCAAAGAGTTCTTGAGCCAGGAGGATATTATCCCTAATCCTTCGCCCTTAACAAAGGCATTCTGGGAAGGGCTTATGAGAGACGGCAGCACAAAGGCAATTCTGTTTGCCAAAATCTTGGTGATGTATTTATAGACCGTGTTGCAGCATGCAATGGGTCGAAAATCACTCATAGCTGAGGCATTGGGTACCTTTGGCACCAGCATAAGAATGGTAGTATTGGTTTCCTTAAGCAAGGAGCCAGATTGGAAGAAATCCTTTTATAGCCAATATGACTAAAGGGCTTATTGTATCCCAGGAGGATTTAAAGAAGTCCACATTGAAACCATCAGGGCCCGGAGTCTTGCCTTTTGCTAGGGAGAACATAGAGTTACGAATCTCAATGTCGGTGATGTCTCTAGCCAAAAACCGGACCTGATTGTCATTTAGGACTTGCTCAGTTATTGCCCGTAGATCCGCAACAACAGGTTGGGTATTTGACGTATTAGCAGCTAGCAAATTCTCAAGTAAGATAGAATATGGTGCTAGACCAAACTCGGGTCATTGAGGATAACACCGCCATTATCAGATCCTAAGAGGATACAATTGTGGAGGTGTCTCTTATTGACGAAGTGATGAAAGTACTTCGTATTATGGTTCCCTTCCTGCAACCATTTGATTCTCGACTTTTGCTTAAAGAAAGATTTCTCTTGGATTCGAAAAACGAAAAAGCCAGGAGCTGGTCTTTTTCAAGACTCACCAATACCAATTTAAAAGGGTCAGCCTCAAGAGCATCTTAAGTGGAGGAGAGGGCTATCCTGGCTTGGGCGATGCGAGAGGATATCTCAGAAAAGGCTTCCTGTTCAGTTGTTTCAGGCGCCTTTTAAGTAGCTTCAGCTCCTGGCAAAGCCCAAACGTGGGAGATCCAATAAACCGGGTTTCCCACACCCGAGTGATCAATATTGTATAAGATGGATGAGACATCTAATAGTTAAAGAAGTTGAAAGGCTTCCTAGAAGAGTTTGGAGACACAATTCTGACGATCATCGGGGTGTGATCTGAGACACCGGGGGCTAAGAAAGTGGCCTCCGAAAAGGAGAAATCTCTGCTCCACTGCTCATTTATCAGGACTCGATCAATCTTTCTTTGCTTACACCGAGTACCCAAGGATGTTGACCAAGCAAACCTATGGCCAACGTATCTAAGATCCTCTAGGCCAGCTTGGTCTAAGCATAGACCGAACTCCTTAAAAGCGGGGATCCAGGCATTAGAACTGCCTATCTTATCTGAATCATAACGGATAGCATTGAAGTCACCCATAACCAGCCAGGGGGCATTAGCAAAGCGAGAACTCATTTGGATAAGATCCGCCCAGAGAGCCCACTGAGAGACAAAAGTATGTTTGCCATAGACCATCGAGAAATATCAAGTCTTATTCAAAGTTGTTATACTCAAATGTCCATGTATAACCAGAGATGACGTAGAAATAACAACCAACTCTACCTCTAGAGGTTTTCACCCAATCCAGATTCTTCCCCGAGGGGATGAGTTGTAATTTGAGGTCCATACCCAATCCGGAATCAACCCAGCAGATATTTCTTCAAAAAGGGACATTTCAACCTTTGTCTCAATGATACCAATGTAAGAAAGGGAGTTAGATCTGACAAAGGATATAATTTCAGCTTGTTTCAGGGGGGCCATTAGCCCTATAATATTCCAGATTCCAAAAAATATATTTACATGGGAAGGAGGAGCCTATCACCTTTTCTTGCCAGCCCATTTTTTTGGCTTTGAGTGGGCTACTTTAGCAGTTTTGGGGCTACTTTCAGGATTGGGAGTGATCACGGCGGGGTAGGAAGAGTAGAGTTAGTAGTGCCCAAACCTGAACCACCATCTCGGGGCAAACCAGCTTGCGATCTAGAGAGTGGCGGGATAGGGGAGTAATTCTCCTTCTCAGAATCACGTTCAACTTTGCTAGGCAGCAGCCCTTTAGAGTCTTTAGAGTGACAAGAATCCACAAAAGTGACTGGAGAAAGCAAATTAGGGTCAGGAAGGGATTGACTAGCCGCACAAATGGTGTTGGGTTTAGCAGGAACAAAACCTATTAAAAGGGGGACCACTAGAGCGCGGTTTTCTGGTTGTAGAGCAACATTCTTCTTACAAATAGTCTCCCATTTTCCTTCTGTCGGGAGAGGTGGATTCTGGGTAGCAGGAGTTGGAGAGGGGGTATCATTGTTGTCTATGGGCGTCATCCTAACAGGGGGACATCTGTGCCCGAACGTATCACAGACCTTGCATGAAACTGGTCTCCATTCGTATTCCACTGTGATTGTCCATGTTTCACCATTCAAGATGATTTCTATAGATTCAAGAAGATTCTAACTTGCCTTGATCTCAATACATACTCTAGCATACGAGATCATTCTCATTTGCTCCGTTTGGATATCTATATGCAGTGGCTTACCAATAGCGCTAGCCACAACACTTATGCCAGCAGCGGACCATAAGGCATAGGGTATATCCCTTAGTTTTACACACACCGACATAGATTGGTGCTAATTCTTCTTAACTTCAAGGTGGGGTGCCACTGTTGTATGATCATAGGTACCCTTAAGATGGTAATCGGGCCATTATCCAGGATTTTCTGCCAAATAGATTCATCTGAAATGTGAAAGAAGAAGAACCCATCCACATTCGCCATGACATCAACAACATGTGCTCCCCAGACATTTTTAATGGCGTTTTCAGTCAACTTGAAGGGTAATTTCTTACCCACAAAATAGCCAACTAAACATTCCCTCCACTTAGGGTTAGTATCTTCAAGAATCTCATCAGAGATTTTGACAATAGGTTTTCCATCCACAATTGTGGGAGGGATGTATGAAAGGATATATCTCTTTTCAGCTGATTTGGCTACAATAACCCATGAGCGTTGGGCCAGTTGTTGCTTAGGGTCCCGGGGGGGTTTCTTGGAAGCTGCTACCCCTATACTTAAGCTTCGCCTTGAGGTTGGTTTGATATTCTTAATTCGACCCACTTTCAGGATCAATGAAATAGATATTTATTTCTAATTTTATTTTTAGTAAGTCTCGCCCAGAACTGATCACTCTCGGGATACTGACTAATAGGGAATGACTAACTAAGAATACGGTACGCGGATCCAAGAACTTGACCGTGAATCGAGCTCTGGTTCCGAAGAATGACGAGAGAATATTTTGGGCCAAAGTAGGCCGATTTAAGAAGGGTGATGGATTTGGTTTTTTGCTAACGACATACGATCGGATCGCGGGTGATTCTGCACGACTGAGAGTATGCGTGACGAACAATCCTAAACTTATTCCGAACGATCGCGAGCCCCGGAACTAGCGATAAATCCCCGTGTTCTCATGGAAATCAAGACCGTCACGACTCAAATAACCCTAGGTCGATACGCGTAACGCCTAAAAAGTCACCCGTTAGTGAGAGATGCTAAAATCGTATTTGAGCGAAATTTATCGTTGAATTGAATCTGGACTCGAGTGTCGAATTTCATGGATGTACACGACTAATTTGCAAGGACGACGTCGTATTAGTGTAGCCAATCATATTTGGGATCGGTATGGTCGAAAAATGAAATTTTGGATCGAGGGTGGAAAATTACCATTTTGTCCTTGTACCCGAAGCCTTAATTCCGAATTATTGGAGGGTATTTTGGACTTAATCAGCCCCTATATTGGCTGAAAATCTTGGACCAATAAGCCCCCACCATTCTTGCTCAATTCCAATCCTACCCTTAGATATTTTATGCAAGAATCAATCTTGGCCATTAGTTGTGGATAGATTTGATGGGTATTTAAATTGTGGCCATTGGATCATTGAGATAGTGGGGTGGTTAAAATGGACATTTTTAGTGGAGTGGGTCAACCACCCCCATTCACTCTTTTTAATTAAAACCTCTCTCACTCTCTCTCTCCCTCATTTTTCTCCCACCTTGGTCGGCCACCACCCTCATTCTCGCTACTTTCCCTCTCTACTCTCTCCTCCCCTTTAGCCATGTGAAGCCCTCGCCGGAGCAGCCGCCGTCGCCGCCCACCGGGATAGTACGCTGTTGCTGTCCACGCCGCCATCTAGCACCATCACCACCACTCAACCACACACACACACACACTTTCTCTCTCTCTCTCTCTCTCTCGTCACCACCAGCGCAACCAGGACTTGCCTTGCTCGCTCATCGCCGCACGAGTGCCGCTCACCACCGTCGGTCCGTGGCCGCCTTGAGCCACCACTGCCCTCAACCTTTTTTCTCGTCATTTTCAAGGCATCACCATAACCATCGTCCTCCTTGGCCGCCGTGATCAACCCTGACACTACCAGCCCGCTGTCCACCGCCGAACGCCGCCGTGAGAGCCACCGGCGCCGCCGCTGGTTCCGCCGTGAGCCGGTGACCGCCCAACTCGTTTTTCCCCCTTGTTCAGCTCTTATTTGGAACTTAGGACCTTAGTGAGTGGAAACCCTAAACCCTAACTAGGATTGTGTGTATTTTTAGACAAGTTTAGGGGTTAATTAGGGTATTTTAGGGGTTAATAGTTGGCTGGTGATTAGGCTTGTTAACAAGATGATTTTAGGGGCCTAATGTGCTAATTTGAAAGTAATTTAGAGGCCTATGGTGGACTATTCATGGCTGGTTGGTGTAGGTTTGATGTGGGGCCTATTTGATTAATCATGATTCGAATGTGGATTGTTAGGGGTGCAATGATTGGACCGGGTAGTGGTTGACTTATACATGGTTTGTGATTAATTATGTGATGCCATGTTGAGTGCTAGTGTGGCCGAGAAATGAGAAGCCTTGTGGGCCATAGAATTGTGCAATTTTAATGGCTTAATTGTGTGATTTCTGTGCGCCAATTATGCACCGTGGCTGATTTGATTTAATTGGTTAATTGGGCATGTTGATATGTCGAATTGAACATATTGTGGTGTGAATTGAGCATGTGGTTATGTTAAATTGAGAGCTCAATGTGGATTTTTGAATGCCCAAGTTTCGGATATTATGGCCATGAATGGTGCATATTGAGTGTTGGTATAACATGTGCATCATGCGAGTATGCACAAATGGCATTGAGCATGTGATCACCTAAAATGTCCTGAGGCATTGTTTACGCAGGGTTCAGATAATAATTGGTGGATGTGTACCCGTGATCACATAAACCCTGAGGCGTCGTTTACGTGGGGTATTGAACCCATCCTAAGGCGTTTAACGCGGGACGATGCCTGGTTTACTGAAAGATGGCCAACCTGAGGCGTCGTTCACGCGGGCTGTGTCATGAGCCTGATGCGTTTAACGTGGGCCGGAGATTGATTGGAGTAATGGACCTGATGTGTTTAACGCTGGGTCGGAGATTAAATTGGAAAGTTGGCATGTGTGCAAGTGTGCATTCCTAAGTATGAGCACATGCATAGTAACAATACATGTGCGAAGAGTGCATTAACGAGTGCAAGCATGTGCATGGCATGTGTTTGTGACCAATTGATATTGTGTATGTGTCATAATTGGGTTCTATGCTACTATGGTTATTATTAGGTGCCTAACCTGCAGGATCAATGATATGTTGGATTTGGGCCGAGGGCCTAAGTCGTATAATTTTTAGACTGTTTGTTTGGTTAGTAGCTTGTCTGGAGGTGCATGTTAGCCTAGTTTCGGTTTAGGAGGGCCCTACTCGTTGAGATTCGTTCTCACTGTTGTTTAAACCCCAACTTTTCAGACACTTAACCTTGAGGATGGCAGGCGTACCCGTCGTTTTGTGATCCTATCTTTGCATAGAGCGTTCGGTGATTGTGACACCCCCCCCTACCTCGGGGCCATTAACGTGACGTCCCGTTCATTATTATCTTATTAAACACAAGCGGAAGCATACTCGGGACAATCACATTAAAAACAACAGCGGGATTTAGACAACAACATCATGAGCAAACCTTATATTTATAGGACACGCAAATATATTTTACAGGCCAAATTATCCAATTTTAGCCATTTATACAACAAACATTATGGCTTGGGTGTCCTAAGCCCACTACTTCTCCTCGCTCCTCGCTTTCTTTGAACTTCAACATGGCTCAAGCTCCCCTCTCGCTACCGTCCGTTCGACCAGCCTATGTACACGAGGGTGGGGGAAAAATGGGGGGGTGAGTTGGGGAGACTCGACAAGTGAAAACACTAATATCAAGCGAGGATATATCGATCGCCGTTAACATAAGTCGGCCCTTACCGCACCCGCATCGATGACAGATCAATAGCAAAGTTCAACAAAAGAACATCAAGCACGGCTATAACATGTGCACCTTACCATTCAAGTCTTGAATCTATCTCAAAACAACATCAAGCACTAAACATGATCAAACCAAGGGAATGAACCAACTACGACCAACCAAACGACCGAGAAACGGTCCAAGCAAACCACGTCACAACGCATCTCAACATCCTTTCCCGATATTAGGGAATTCACTTACCCAATGAATAAAACAACAACTAGAGAACAAGTTTCGAGACGGGTGAGCTTGGGAAATTTCCGAGCTTTCTCCTTGCTTCGTTCTTGCTTGGCCGAGCAAACCTAGGCCTACGAAGGCCAAACCGTGGCTCTTGGGTAGGAACGAGAAGAGACACGGGCCGGTTCGGGATTGTTTTGAGCATGAACACGTAACACTCGAGCCTTGGACGTGGCTTTCTCATTTGATCAAACCACGAGAAAGACACGGGCTAGTCGGTAAGCTTTTTCTCTCTTTCTCGATCATAGTTACAAAGCAAGAAATAAGAAAGAGGGTTGGCCAGAGCTCTCGGGGCATGGAAATGGCGTGAGGGAGAGGAAAGGGGGGCTTCACGTGAGGTTCTCCTCTCTCTCTTTCTCGGCTTCTCTCTCTCTCTCTCTCTCTCTCTCTCTCTCTCTATTTCTCTCTCCCTTGGCCAAATGGCCTTTCTCTATTTATAGGGGGGAAACTTGGGGCCAAAGTTTGATGAGGTAAGCACTCATGTCATCGGGGCAATGAGGTAAGCACTTACCTCACAAGCCATCATAAAGGGTCATCAAAGTCAAGAATAATAATGGCCAATAAATGCTTGTGGAAAAGAAGACCAAGCATTAATACAAGCCATTAATTAAGCTTCTTGAACAAGCTTCATTCTTGGCTATTTATTTCCAAATTTCGTTTTCCCCTGGTCCGACCTCCGATCAAGGCATTAAATATCTCATTTGAAAGCTTGGAACATGTACTTTAAATCACCAGAAGACACCAAGTCCAAATTCCAACGTTTTTCGTATAGAAAATGCTAAATCCTTGAAATCTGGCAAAAACCGAACAGTTTTGCGCTGTTCACGAAATTGGACTTGCAAATATATAGTAAATGAACTCCGAAAATTCTCAAATTCGGATATGTCATAAACAAGGCTTTAACAAACATTTCTTGTGAAGAACACAAAATCTAATTTCTCTGTAAACACCGGTTTCAGTTACTCAAAAACAGTCCAAAAATAGTTCACTGGAACAACATTTTTGTTTCTCAAAATAAGCTCTGTCCAGCATGCAAATCATCTCAGAAAATTCCCAAATTTACACGCGTTATAGAAAAGGAAGTTCTCAACAACTTTCATGAAGGAAACGTTTCCAAACTCGGCCCAGAAAAGCTTGTATAAAATCAAGACGGTGTAAACATCACTGAAATTCCCATTCTGGGCAGTTTCACACAGTCCGAAAATCAGGCCATCGTACCACTCATATCAACTCCAAAAATTCTGAAATTAAATCATGTAAAACTTCAAAATGTTTGGAACAACTTTCTAGAAGAAAGCGTTTGGAAATTCGGATCACAAATGTATCCCCAAAAAATATAAAAATGAAAGGGTACAAATGATCTGAAAACTAGGTTTTCCAAAACAAGAGAAAACAATTCAGTTCTGATTGGAAAATCGCCAAACTTAACTCATAGCCATTTCCTGGGGACTGAAATTGAGGATATTACCATTTACCTGCGACTTCCCAGGCCCCAAAAATCGGGATGTGACATGGTGATCGAGTACCTTGTTGGGAACGGGGAGACTTATGTTAGGCATCATACTATAGTTTGGGTCAACGTGGGCGAGCCACAGTTCCAGGCTCATCTCTACCTTGGTTGGTGTTTTCGGGACCAGTTTTGCTGTTATGGGCCCTTAGGACTTTTGATGTCCCGATCGATAGGTTAGGACAATGGGATCCGCAGGCAACTGATGGGGAGATAGTCAGCCTCGATGCCATGTCCGAGAAGGATTCGACTCCCACGCCAGTCATCTTCGAGATGGATTCCAATCTTGAGGAGGAGGAGTCGATGGAGTGAGAGTCTCGATCATGAGCCGGAGCCTATGGAGGCTGGAGCTAGAGCCAAGGATGATTCCGAGGAGGAGGAACCAGTGGAGGTTGAGTCCGGCCGGAGTCTATAGATTTCGAGTCTGAGTCGTCAGATGATTCATTCGAGTCTTCGGGTTTCGACCCGGACTAGGTACGGTAGGGGTTAGCCTGACCATAGCTAGGGTTTAGGGCCGACACTTTTTCGAAGGAGCCCTTCTTAGGTTTAGTACCCTGACCGCCCAAGCTGTGTATTATTCTATGATTTGGGTTTTGGGTCGGCGACGTATCCTCGAACATCACACCAACACGACTGACGAAGGGGTTGTCGTGTCCCGTAGGGTTCGAGGCATGATAGTTGGCCCTTGTTTAACTTGGGGTTCCGCAGAGGTTCCAACGTCAGTTGCCTCAATACTTAGTGGGTTTGCCGAGGATCATCCTCGGCTATGTCCGTGTCTTCTATGTCGATGTGCTTGTTGAGCCATAGTGGTGAATGTCCCTACTTTTATTGAAGTATCGATGATTTTAAGTTTCGTGAGTTCCATAGGAGTCGTGGGTCGCGGGATGGCTTCAAAAGAGCTAGCTTTGGCAATAGAAGGGGCATTGACAGTAGAAGAATGCTTAGCGAGTCCCAAGCTTTTGCTTAGCTTTTGGTCCAGGGGTATTCAACAGAGGCTCCATTTTGCAAGATGTGGGATTTCCAAACATGGAGTCCCTTATACAAGTTTAGCCATTTAACAAGAGAGCACCGCACATGAAAGGACCAAAGAGTATTTAGAAACCAACGAGTTAATCCCTTAGAATAGTAAAACGCACCAGAAAAAATTCCAGAGCGAAACCAGAAAACCCGAATCTGTTTCTACATTTCAAGAGAGAAAAGAGTTCGGGAATCACAACGGATGAAAGAGAACGTACTTACTGGCGACCCCAAGCACCAAAACTTAGAAGAATCCAGCTGCTAGATCAACCAGGAGACTAGCAAGCCAAACGGATGAACAGTTCCGCGGGCAACAGCATCTGAGAGAGAAGCTTAACTGTACCAGGAGCAGGTGAAAAGTTAGTTTATGGGGTTTTATCCCTAAAAAAAAAACCTAAACTCTAGAATGACACATATCATCAAATGAATAAGCTTTTAGGGCTTTACTAGGATTTGATTGTTTTGAACTAATTTTCATTTTAGAGTTCCAAATTAGGATTGCTTTGATTGATTGCAATTGATTGTGTTGTTTATATTGATTGATTGAATTCCTATGATTAGAATGGTTAGAATTAGTGAATAGATCTTGGAAACTCATGTGACATGTTAGACACATCATATCGATTTTAGGTACCGAAAGGGCGTTAGGAATTTCGATTCGGGATCATTAGCATAACCAAGTCCCCGTATTCAGAATTTCTATTTTGCAGAATCATGGTATTTCTCCTGTACCCGATTAGGTTTCTAGTCAACCTACCAATAATGACTAGTGGCGACTTCAAATCAAAAAACATAAATTAAATAGAAAAAATAAAAATCACAACTCTCTGTTACGTGAGGTATGGTCTAGGAGAGTTGTCCATTTATCTAGTGATGGGATGTCTATAGGACGTTTGAGCGAAATATCCGTATTGATCCCTAGTAGCTCATTCGGGAACAGTTCCCCATTTGTGATTTAATAGCAAGACCTCCTTAGTGTGCTTAAAAAAAAGTGCAAAGGTGACATAGAACAGAAAAGTGGTTAGGGAATATATTTTGAATATAAATAATAAGTAAAAAAAATCTACTTTCTTGTTTTTAGAACAAAAAGAGAAAACAATAGAGAAATAAGATCAACTCTATCTCCTTTACAAGATATTCTCATATTAAACCTTAAACCTCGAATCCTAAACCTTAACCCTCAAATCCTAAACCCCAAAACCTTAAACCTTAATACCCAAACCCTAAAACCCATAACACTAAAATCAAAAACTCGAAAACCTGAACTCTAAAATCCAAATCCTTAAAACCCTAAACCTTATAAACCTCAAATCCTAAATCCTAAAATCCCAAATCCAAAATCGGAAACACTAAACCCTAAACTCCAAAACTCCAAATTCGAAACCCTAAAACCTAAATCCTAAAATCGTAATTCCAAACCCTAAATCCTAAAATGCAAAATCCTGAACCCTAAACCCTAAAATCCCAAATCCTATACCCTAAATTCCAAACCCCAATACCCAAAACTCGAATTCCTAAACCCAAACCCCAAACCCAAAACTCTAAAACCTAAATCCTAAAATCCAAAATTTAAAACCCCAACCCCAAAATCTTAAACCCAAAACCTCAAAATTGAAATCCTAAAACCCTAACCCCTAACCCCAAATCCTAAAATCCTACATCCTAAATTACAATTTCCTCGACCACCACTCGGTATTTGATTTGTCTATAAAGAGTAATTTTCGTTATGATTATATCAAAGTCGCCTCTAATTCTATATCATAATATATTATTATTCTAATTCTAGTCCAATTTTATCTAAACATGATTTGTTAAGTCCCATAAACTACAATTTCCTCAACACTACCCGGTATTTGCTTTGTCTATAAAGAGTAATTTTCTTTATGATTATATTAGGGTCATCCAATTCTATATCATAATATATTTTTATTCTATTTCTAGTCCAATTTTATCCAAATATGAATCGTTAAGTCCCCACCGATAATTTTATAATCAAATGAAAAAATTAGGAGTAGGAATTTTTAGTGTCCTACCAAATACATTTTTGTTCTTTTTCTACTCCGGGAATAGAAATTTTAGGCAGTTATTAAATACGTTTTTTCCCTCAGAAACTCGTCTAAGGAATAGAAATAGAAAAAATTATTTTTGAACATAAATTGTTTATGGGAATAGAAATGTTACTAAACAAATCCTTAAAGATCTAGCGAGACAAGGACAACTAGCAAGACGTCCTAATAATCGACTTCAATGTGATGATTCAGATTCTTGTCAAAATTCTAGTAATGAATCCGATTCTACTTATGGTAACTCTAGTGATTATGAATACCAAGTCTCGAGGAGAAGAGAGAGGCATAAGGAGAATGATTGTGAAATAAAAAATGGAGGCGCCTGAACATGAGGGTAGTCTCAATCTTGACTATTTTGTTGATTGGTTGCATGCGATTGAACGAGTTTTTGACTTTAAGTACTACTCAGACGAGAAGAGATGTAAGGTTGCTGTTTTGAAATTGACAAAATATGCTTCTCCATGGTGGGAGAATCTAAAGTATTAACGAACCAAGGAAGGAAAAAGTCGAATCAAGTCTTGGGATAAACTCAAGAAACTAATGAAAAGAGGTTTTTACCCGACAACTATAAGCAAGATTTGTCTTTGTCAAGCTGAATTCCATAAAACAATAGGGGATGAGCATTGAAGGATACATTAGAGAGTTTGAGCAACTCAAGATGAGATGTGAAGTTCCAAAAGTTCCAGAGCAAACCATCGCGTGATTCCTTGGCAGAATGAATCGGGAAATTGCTTATTTTGTTGAACTTCAACCTTATTAGTCCTTTGAAGACGTATGTAAGTTGGCAATGAAGGCCAAAAAGTAAATAAAGAGCAACAAGAGGTTTCTAATTAGAACCTTGACGAAAGGAGCCTCCTTGTAACATCCTTAATTTCAGTTCCTAGGAAATAGCTATGGTTTAAGTTTGGTAGTTTTCCAATTGGAACCAATTTTTTTACTCTTGTTCTAGAAAACCCAGTTTCGGATCCTTTGTACCCCTTTGTTTTTTTTTTTTTTAAATTTTTGTGGAGACTTTTGTGATCCGAATTTCCAAATACTTCCTTCTTGAAAGTTTCTCCAAACATCTTGAAGTTTTACATACTTTAATTTTAGAATTTTTGGACTTGATATGAGTAGTATGATAGCCTAATTTTCGGACCGTGTAAAACTGCCCAGAATGGGTATTTCAGTGATGTTCACACTTTCTTTATTTTATACAAGCTTTTCTGGGTCGATTTTGGAAAAGTTTCCTTTACAAAAGTTGTTGAGAACTTCGTTTTCTATAACATATATAAATTTGGGAATTTTTTTGAGATGATTTGGATTCTAGAAAGAGCTTACTTTTAGAAACAAGAATTCTGTTCCAGCGAACTATTTTTAGTCTATCTTTGAGCTACTAAAAATTGTATTTACAGAAAGATTCATATTTCGTATTCTTCAGGAAAAATGTTTGTTAAGGCCTTGTTTATGACATATTAAAATTTGAGAATTTATGAAGTCCATTTACTATGTTTTCAAGTCCGATTTCGTGAACAGTGCAAAACTGTCCGGTTTTGTCAGATTTCGAATATTCATCATTTTCTGTATAAGAATGATGGAATCTCAACTTGATGTCTTTTGATGATATTTGAGGACATTCTCGTACTGAATCTCAGGTTGAATGAGATTATTATACGTGTTTTGTCATGGAAAACCCTTGGAAATCATGGAATTGATTATGACGCTGGTTTGCGACTTAAATATCGATTAGTTGTTATTGTGCAACCCAATGGTGCTGAGTTATTGTGAGCCAAACCGACATTTCTAGTAAGCCAAAATAGGCTCCGCGTTTGTTTTGTTGGGAAGAATCTAGAAGATAAGGCTTTGACATGGTCAAAGCTTCTCCTTCAAGCTTCTTTTATTAAGGTTCATCATGACTAGTATTAATTGGCCCTTGACTTAGAAGCCCCATTCATGATGATAAGCCTTAATTAGTTGGACTTTGGAGGCACTATCATCATGACATGCATTAATGGCCATTATTACTCTTGACTTTGAGGCCTCTTAATAATGAAGAGCTTCAATGGCCTTGAGTAGGGAGCAAGAAAGAACTTCTATAAATAGGAGAAGACACCGCTTGTATGGTCACCCTCAAGCTCTCACGCCACTCTCTCCATTCTCATGCCATCACCATCTCGCTTCTTGCTTCTTTGCTTCTTGTTCACGCCGAGAAAGAGAGAGAGAGAGCTCACCAACTAGCCCGTGTCTCTCCTTGTTGTTCGGTCAATAGGAAGCCACGTTCAAGGACCCTGTGATAGTGTTCAAGCCATACACGAAGAACCACCCGAGACTCGCCAAGGCCCTTGTGTCCATCACAGGCCTTTCATTTTCTAGTTCTTGTTTTGTACTGTTGTGTAAGTAAACTTTCTAATATCGGAAAAGGAAGTTGTGATGCGTTGTGACACGGTTTGCTTGGACCGTTTCTTGATCGTTTGGTTGGTCATAGTTGGTTCAGTCCTTTGATTTGACCATGTTTCATGTTTGATGTTTGTCTTGAGCTAGAACCAAGATTTGGCTAGTAAAGTGAACATGTTATAGTCATGTGTGGTGTTCTCTTATATGAACTTTGCTATTGATCTGCCATTAATGCGGGTGCGGTAAGAGCTGGCTTATGTTAACGGCGATCCCTCATCGTCGCTTGATATTATTAGGTTTACTTGCTAAGTCTCCTCGACTCATCCTCCATTATTTTCTTTTTAGGTCCGAAGAATGGCATTTCCCCCGACCCGATTCAGCAACCTCGTGGAAATAAGAGCCAAAGTGCTCACCGTGATAGATGCCTGCAAAGGCTGAACCTACTGCCAGATCACGTGGTATGTGATGGTCAATGAGGGCCTAACGGACTTGGTGCCTCACCCATACGTAGCATGGCATGGCTACACTGACGGAGAATGGGTTGGACCCCTACGTGGGTTCAATGGACCTTTTTGGCGGTGTAGGCGAGCTGGCTCCAGGGCATGCCACGGGTGGGGTGTAGATCGACCATGCGGACGGGAAGCGAGGAGGAGATGTGGATGGAGTTAGAAGCGAGAAGATGAAGTAGAGGGGATAGGATCACTCGAGCCTAGTTTTGCTATTCATAGTCGCCTAGGAACGGATGAGCCTCTAAAATATGCATGTAAAATATGTGTTGTTTGCCATGATCCGAAAGGCTTGTTAAAATATATTTGCATGCACTGTAAACATAAAGTTTGCTCATGATGCTGCTTGTCTAAATTCTGTTGTTGTTCTGAATGTGATTGTCCAGAAATTATGCTTCTACTTGTGTGTAAAGAAAGATAACAATGAACGGGACGTCATATTAATGATCCCGAGGTGGGGGCGTCACAGTCTAATTTGGTATCAGAGCAGGTTTCCCTCTAGTAAGTGCAAGTTCGATGTTGAACCAAGAAGAGGTTGTGGAATCTTGAAAGGACCCGATCCGATAATGTAACACCCTGAATTCGACCCACTTTCGTAATCAATGAAATTGATGTATTTCTCATTTCATTTTTGTAAGTTTCGCCCGAAACGGATTATTCTCGAGATACTGATCAATAGGGAAAGGCTAACTAGGATAAACGGTACGTGGACCCAAGAACTCGACCGTGAATTAAGTCCAATTCAAGAAGCGATGAGGAAATATTTTGTGCTAATGTGGGCGATCCAAGGGTGTGAGCGGATTCGATTTGGCCAATGATGTATGATCGAATCGCGGAACTAGTGTTAAAATCTCGTACTCTCTTGGAAATCGAGACCGTCACGACTCGAGTAAATCTAGATCGATAAGCGTAACCCCTAAACAGCCACCCGTTAGTGAGAGACACTAAAATCGCAAATTGAGCGAAATCGATCGTGGAATTGAGTCCGGACTTCAGTGTCGAATTTCGTGGGCGTGCGCGACTATTTTGCAAGGACGACGTCATTTTTATGTGGCCAATTATATTTAGGATCGATAGAGTCAAAAATTGGAAATTTAAACCGGGACCGGAAAATTATCGCTTTGCCCCTATGCCCCTAGCCTTGTATTCCGAATTTTGAGCTTATTTGGAGATTATTTTAGGGTTTTATATTGAGTTGTATCAGCCTAATAATGCTGGAATTTTGGACAAATGTGCCCCGAGATATTTTGGCTAGATTAACCCCAACCTTTGGATTAGAGGCAAGATGGTCTTTATTGGATAGTTGTTCACCAACCCCACTAGTCCAATGTGTATATATCTCTCTCTCACTCTCTCTCCTCTCATTTCCTCGCATCACCAGCCGGTCACTCCCTCTCCTCCCCTCTCCCGCGGTTCCCTCTCCCCTTGCTCGGCCGCGCGCGCCGCTCGTCGGAGGAATTCCGCTGCCGCCGAAGCCGGTCCACCACCACCACCTTGCCTCACCATCACCATCACCATCACCATCACCATCACCATCACCATCACCATCACCATCACCATCACCGCCATCACCATCCCGTCCCCCTCTCTCTCTTCCCCTCTTAGCCGCGCGAGCAGCCCCCCATCGTGGACCGTGGGTTCGCGAAGCCGCCCGCAGCCAAGGTTTTTGCCGTGAAGGCCGCCCGTTGCCGCCGCTTGCGCCGTCGTGAGCCCGCTCGGACCACCCATTCTCCCACTTGTTCAGCCTTGTTTGGAGCTTAGGAGCTTAGGTGAGTACAACCCTAAACCCCAGTTAGGCTAATGTACATTTCTAGATGAGTTTTAGGGGTTAATTAGGATAATTTAGGGGTTAATTTGTGGAGGATGTTAGGGGCCGACTTTAGGGCGAATTTAGTGGCTTGGCATGATAATTTTAATGAGGTTTAGTGGCCTAGAATGTGCTGTGTGATGGCTGGAAATATTGGATTGAATCGGCCCGAGTTTGGATAAGTTAGGGTTCAATTATGGAATCTCGAGCGTGCCTCGCATTGTTCTCATGGTGGCTAATTTGGGTGAGGTCTTGGGGAGCCTAATGGAGTATTTCAAGGATAATTATTGGCCTAGAGTGGCCTGTTTGGTGGCTATCCATACCAGGATTGAATTGGACTAAGATCGGTCAAATTGAGATTTAATCGCGTAATTGCCAAGGTTGATTGGATTGACTAATTAGTAGCCGAATTGTGCTCATTTGTGATCCATATTTTTATGCCATGTCACATGTCGTGTGGCCGAGTGGTGTGAAGTGTGATTGGCCAACAATTGGTGCGAATTCCATTGGTTAAATATATGAATTATGTGTGCCAACTATGCGTCGTGCAAGATTGAGTTGAATTGCTTAATTGAGCATGTTGTGGCATTATCTGAATAAATAGCCATATCATATTGAGTGCCCATTATAAATTTCATGAATGCCCAAGTGTGAACGTTATGGCCATGAATGTGCATCTCAAACATTGGCATAACATGTGCATATGCAAGTATACATGAATGACATAAGCATGTGATCACCTAAAATGCCCTGATGCATTTTACGCGGAGTTCAGATAATGATTGGTGAATGTGTACGTGTGATCACACAAAGCCCTGATGCATTTTATGCGGGGTATTGAACCCATCCTAAGGCATGTTATGCGGGACGATGCCCGGACTATCGGAAGATGACCAACCTGATGCGTTTTATACGAGTTTTGTACCATGAGCCTGATGCGTTTTACGCGGGCAAGAGATCAATCTCGAAGTGATTAACTTGATGCGTTTTACGAGGATTGGACCTGATGTGTTTTATGCGGGTCGGAGGAGAATTGGTAAATTACAAGTGTGCAAGAGTGCAAGTGTGCAAAAGTGCATTGATGAGACATAAGCACGAGTATGAGCATGAGCATGAGCATGAGCATATGCATGATGCGCGCTGTGACCAAGTGATGTGGTGCTTATACCATGATTGGGTTCTCTGTTATTATTGTAAATATATATAAAGTGCCTAACCTGCAGGGTCAGTTGAGTATTGGATTTGGGCTCGAGGGCCTAAGTCGTTTATATTTTGGATTATGTGTTGATTAGTGCTTATCAGGAGGTGCATGTTAGCCTAGTTTAGGTTTAAGGGCCTACTCGCTGAGATTTATTCTCATTGTTGTATAAATCCAACTTTTTAGACCCCCGGACCTGAGTATGCCATATGTTCCTATGCGTTTTGGGATTTCGCACCAGCTAGGGCGGACGTCGACCGAGTACCCCTTAAGGAATGGGGATGTGTACATTAGGTATTATTCTGTAGTATTGGTAGATGTGGGAGAGAGGTACTACCAATGCCACGAGTATGTGGCCTGGTCTTTTAGGGACCGATTCAGAGAGCATGGACCTCTTCGGACTTTTGATGTCCCGATTAACGGGCTAGGTGAGGTGGACCCGCAGTGTCCCGACGGAGACTTAGTCAGCCTTGAGGCTACGTCTGATGGGAGTTCGAGCTCTGGTATCGCACCTGTTGTCTGGGAAGTAGATGAGCCGGAGCTGATGGAGGCTGATGAGGAACCAGAGCCCATGGAGTAGGGCGTAGAGCAGGAGGATGAGGTCGAATAGATGGATTCTGAGGAGGAGCCAGCTGAAGTCGAGTCCAAGCTGGATTTCCTAGACTCGAGATTGAGCTGTCTGATAGCTCTTTCGAGTCATCGGGATCTGACCCGGACTGGATTCCATAGGATTAGCCTTAGTCCTAAATAGATCGGGCCAGTACCTTTTTGACCGGAGCCCCTTCTAGTTTTAGTAACTCTAATCGCCCAGGCCACTTACCCATTTTTGTTAATAGTGCCATTGACCCGCTTTTGATTTTTGAGCGCAAACTGTAAATGAATATTGTATATGTTCTCCCTATTAATGCAAGTGTATATTTATAATCCTGTTGATTATTCTATCCTTGGTCATGTGTTTAATTTGTACGGGTGTTATGATGCTTTCGCATGTGCTTGATTCTCTGTGTTGGGTGTTGGGTCGGAAACGCGTCTTGGGACGTCGCACACAAATTCGGCCGAGGTAGGGATGTGGCGCGACGTAGGGTTTGGGCGTGACAGATAAGGGCAAAGAGTGGTCGCCTATTAAGTAGACATCGGGGCATGAGACCTAATCAAGGTGCGGCTTCTAGCAAGAATGGTTGCCGGGGTTGAAGACCTGAACATGGTGCGGCTCCTGATAGGCTTCTAAGATAATGGGTAAGAGAGGAACAAACCAAACTATGCACTGAATGGGGAGAACGATTCTGAAATCCAAGCGGAAATAAAGACATAGAGTGATAAAGTGCGCTAAAGTTGGGGTAGTTAGTTAGGAAACACCCTGCGCATGTGAATGATTGATTGTGGTTGAATAGGTTGTGTGTGAATATTTTTTTGTGACTACCGACCTAATCTTATGATGTAGAAAGATCCCTTAGGATACCAATATGAGTGCTTGGGACTCGGCTGCGACCTCGACCTCAAGGGGAAGTCAAATCAAGACCTCCGAATAGACGGAATTATGCAGGCTTTCGCAACTGTGGGAGGATTGTTGGGACAACAGGCCTAACAACGAATGCGTAATGCTGAGAATGTGGCAGCAAATGAAAATGGTGACCATACGATGCATGGATTGGTTGAGCAATTTCTGAAGTTGCGAGCCTCGAAATTTGCTGGAATCAAGATCCCGAAGAAGGGGAATCTTGGATTGATGAACTCCAGAAGGCATTTGAGCTTTTGAGATGTTCTAAGGAAGAGAAAGTTACCTTAGCAACCTATCAACTGCAAGGTAATGCCAGCTATTAGTGGAAAGCGACCAAGGAAATCGTGTTCCCAGAGAATGCTGCTGTCAACTGGAATGCTTTCATTGAAGCATTCAACGAAAAGTATTTTTTCGAATGTGCTCATGATCGAAAGATGAAGGAATTTTTGCAACTTCAGCAAAACAACATGACGGTGGACCAAGACAAAGCAAGGTTCACCTAACTGTCAAGGTATGCCCTTAGACATATTGAAGATCAAGTAGAAAGGGCAAAAAGATTCCGAGATGGTTTGAACCCAGACATCTAGAGTCAATTAGTGCCGCTGAACCTTAAGGATTACAATGAGCTGTATGAACGAGCCCAGTTGGTGGAGAAAGAGTTCCTGGAACAAGCTGCCACTGCAACTAACCAAGGAAAGCCCTATCATCCAACTTCTCAATCCAACCAGCATCATGACAAGAGCTCGATGTCGGGAGAAAAACATTTCTCTACTCCCAACAAGAAGATAAAAAATCAGAAGCCAATTCCACTGCAGGCAATGCATGCCATACTTGCGAAAGGCATCATGGAAATGCTCCGTGTCCAGTACGAACGGGAACATGTTTCGGCTATGGTCAACAAGGCCACCGCATAAAGGACTGTCCGCAACGACAGCAAGTGAAGCAATCACAGCAATCACAAGTGATGCAACAAAACGGAGTTCCACCGCATGATAATCATCCTCCAACTCAAGGAAGGATTTATGCCATTACTCAAGAGGAAGCGGAAAACTCCAAGAATGTTATTATGGAGACTTGATAAATCGAGTGACTGGAATTGTACTTGTGCTATTTTATCATTGTATTTATGTATGACATTTCAATATACCCGAAAGATCCAAGCAAGCATAAGAAATATTTAAGGTTGGTAAAAGAAAAATCAAAGTGGCACAGCGAAAGCATGAGGAAGTCACAGTTAGAAGACTTTTCCATAAAGAAATTTTTCAGCGTTTTTCGAAAAAAGCTAAGCAGGGCTACCTTCAAAAGGAAAGGTAGAATCCAACTGTAATAACAGTTATCAGCAAAGCATAAAGATGGTACCATTCGAGGCATTATATGGTCGAGCTTGCAGAACTCCAGTATGTTGGAATGAGGTAGGGAAAAAAAGGTCACGGGTCCAGAGCTAGTCTAACTCACCATAGATGCTGTCCAGATAAGTAGAGAAAGACTTAGGATGGCACAAGTCGATAAAAGAATTAGGCTGATAGGCACTAGAAACCACTTAAGTTTTAGGTAGGCGACCATGTCTTTCTAAAGGTGTCACCGGTGAGGGTTGTGTCACACTTCGGAAGGAAAGGTAAGTTAAATCCCAGGTACGTAGGACTTTTTTAAATTCTAGAAAGAATAAGGAATTTGGCCTAATGGTTAGTGCTGCCATCGAAACTTGCTCAGATACATGTTGTGTTCCATGTATTGATGTTGAGAAAGTATGAGCCGATTCGGCACTCGTGCTGAATTTCGATAAGGTCAAATTGGATAGCAAAATGTCCTATGTCAAAGAGCCGGTACAGATCGTGGATCGTAAGGAGCAAGTGTTGAGAAGTAAGGCCATTCCCTTAGTAAAGGTTTTGTGGTGTCACCACGAAATAGAAGAAGCTACCTAGAAAAATGGATAATTAATGGCGCGTTAATATCCCTACTTGTTCGAGAAACCAAGTACGTTTTAAATTTCGAGGACGAAATTCTTTTAGAGGGGGAGAATTGTAACATCCTCAATTTCAGTCCCTGAGATATGGCTATGGTTTAAGTTTGGTAGTTTTCCAATTGAAACCAATTTTTTTACTCTTGTTCTAGAAAACCCAGTTTCGGATCCTTTGTACCCTTTCGTTTTGTTATTTTTGTGGAGACTTTTGTAATTCAAATTTCTAAACACTTCCTTCTTGAAAGTTTCTCCAAACATCTCAAAGTTTTACATACTTTAATTTCATAATTTTTGGACTTGATATGAGTAGTACGACAGCCTAATTTTCGGACAGTGTAAAACTGTCCAGAATGGATATTTCGGTGATATTCACACTTTCTTTATTTTATACAAGCTTTTCTGGGCTGATTTTAGAAAAGTTTCCTTCAAAAAAGTTGTTGAGAACTTCTTTTTCTATAACATATATAAATTTGGAAATTTTTAGAGATGATTTGGATTCTGGAAAGAGCTTACTTTAAGAAACAAGAATTTTGTTCCAGCGAACTGTTTTTAGTCTGTCTTTGAAGTACTAAAAATTGTATTTACAGAAAGATTCATATTTCGTGTTCTTCATGAAAAATGTTTGTTAAGGCCTTGTTTATGACATATTAAAATTTGAGAATTTTTTAAGTCCATTTATTATGTTTTCAAGTCCGATTTCATGAACAGTGCAAAACTGTCCGAGTTTGTCAGATTTCAAAGATTGATCATTTTCTATATAAGAACTATAGAATCTCGACTTGATGTCTTTTGGTGATATTTGAGGACATTCTCAAATCTCAGGTTGAACGAGATTATTATACGTGTTTTGTCATGAAAAACTCTCGGAAATCATGGAATTGATTATGATGCGAGTTTGCGACTTAAGTATCGATTAGTTGTTATTGTGCAACCCAATGATGCTGAGTTATTGTGAGCCGAACCGACATTTCTAGTAGGCCAAAATAGGCTCCACGTTTGTTTTGTTGGGAAGAAACTAGAAGATAAGGCTTTGACATGGTCAAAGCTTCTCCTTCAAGCTTCCTTTATTAAGGTTCATCATGACTAGTATTAATTGGCCCTTGACTTAGAAGCCCCATTCATGATGACAAGCCTTAATTAGTTGGACTTTGGAGGCACTATCATCATAACATGCATTAATGGCCATTATTACTCTTGACTTTGAGGCCTCTTAATAATGAAGAGCTTTAATGGCCTTGCATAAGGAGCAAGAAAGAACTTCTTTAAATAGGAGAAGACACCGCTTGTATGGCCACCCTCAAGCTCTCTCACGCCACTCTCTCTATTCTCACGCCATCACCATCTTGCTTCTTGCTTCTTTGCTTCTTGTTCACGCTGAGAAAGAGAGAAAGAGAGAGAGCTCACCGACTAGCCCGTGTCTCTCCTTGTTGTTCGGTCAATAGGAAGCCACGTACAAGGACCGTGTGATAGTGTTCAAGCCACACACCAAGAACCGCCCGAGACTCGCCGAGGCCCTCGTGTCCATCACATGCCTTTCATTTTCTAGTTCTTGTTTTGTACCGTTGTGTAAGTAAACTTCCTAATATCAGAAAAGGAAGTTGTGATGCATTGTGACACGGTTTGCTTGGACCGTTTCTCGGTCGTTTGGTTGGTCGTAGTTGGTTTAATCCCTTGATTTGATCATGTTTCATGCTTGATGTTTGTCTTGAGCTAGAACCGAGATTTGGCTGGTAAAGTGTACATATTATAGCCATGCGTGGTGTTCTCTTGTATGAACTTTGCTATAGATCTATCATTGATGCTGGTGCGGTAAGAGCCGATTTATGTTAACAGCGATCCCCTCGTCCTCGCTTGATATTAGTAGGTTTACTTGCTGAGTCTTCTTGACTCATCCCCCATTGTTTCCTTTCCAGGTTCGAAGAATGGCATCTCCCCCGACCCGGTTCGGTAACCCCATGGAAATAAGAGCCGAAGTGCTCACCGTGATAGATGCCCGCGAAGGCTGAACCTACTGCTGGATAATGACGTATGTGATGGTCAATGAGGGCCTAACGGACTTGGTGCCTCACCCATACATAGCATGGCATGGCTACACTAACGAAGAATGGGTTGGACCCTTATGTGGGTTCAATGGACGCTTTGACAGTGTAGGCGAGCCGGCTCTAGGGCATGCCACGGGTGGGGTGTAGATCGGCCATGCGGACGGGAAGCGGGGAGGAGATGTGGATGGAGTTAGAAGTAAGAAGATGAAGTAGAGAGGATAGGATCACCCAAGCCAAGTTTTGCTATTCATAGTCGCCTAGGAACGGATGAGCCTCTAAAATATGCGTGTGAAATATGTATTGTTTGCCATGGCCTGAAGGGCTTGTTAAAATACGTTTGCATGCATTGTAAATATGAGGTTTGCTCATGATGCTGCTTGTCTAAATTTCGCTGTTATTCTGAATGTGATTGTCCCGAAATTATGCTTCTGCTTGTGTGTAAAGAAATATAACAATGAACGGGACGTCACGTTAATGATCCCGAGGTGGGGGCATCACAATCCTACTTTAAGGTGTTTCCTCAAACAAGGCTGAGAGTTCGTTGACAAGAGACAAAGGCAAGGAGAAGTCTGTGGAGCCTGCCAAAGAACTCCACAAAAAAACTAATGGTGAAGTAAGGAAATGCTTTAAGTGCCATGATGTGGGCATTTGCAATCTAATTTTTCTAATAAAAAAGTTATGACACTTCAAGAAATCGAGAAGATCAATTTTGAACTTCAAGAGGCCGAGAAAGATTCTGATCAAGATGACTTTATATCTGAAGAACAAGAGGAGCTTGTAGAAAAGGCTGATGATGGTGAGTTATCAGAGATCTTGATAGCGTCACACTCTGTAATTTCTCCATAGGAGAAGAAACAAAGGGAGAACATCTTTCACACCCGATATATAATTAACGGGAAGGTGTGTACAGTGATTATTGATGGAGGGAGCTGCACCAATGTCGTATATACAACCTTGATCGATAAACTAAAGCTACCAATATCTAAGCATGTTGAACTGTACAAGCTCTAATGGCTCGGTTAAGGAAGCGATCTTAAGGTAAGTAAGGGTGCGTTTGGTTTAGCATTTGTAAGGGGCTCTGGGGAAATACAAAGTAGTTTAGCCTAAAGGGCTTTGGGGAAATGTAATGACTGTTTGGTAAACTGAGCTTTGAGAAGCAACTTTGAAAGAAATGCCATTTGGTAGAAACACATTTGAAAAGCCCCTTTAGATGAATAATTTAAGCTTTTTAATTTTTATTTATTTTAAATTGAAACAAATAATGTTAGCAACTTTCCTAACTTAAATATTGACAACAACGTTAAAGATATCGTGTAAATTTTTTCTTAAAAATTCAAATGGAAAAAATTCACATCAAAGTGGCCTCTTTCTCAATTAAAAAAAAAACTTTCATTGCAATTAACGTAATAACAAAGCTTGTGTGTTATCCGCAAGCGGGGATGCTGCACAACAAAAATCATTGAAGCAAGACCAAAAGAAAGGATTAGGGGACATTCTAGCTACTGGCATAAACATAACAGAGGCTGGTTTATCAATCAAACACATATCAATCGTCAATGTCACTCGCTCATTGTCCTATACAATGAGATTTGAGATCGCCTTTTCTTAGAGAGTGAAAGAAAAATGGATACATAGGCAACGTTTTTTCTGGCAATTGGAAGTTTAAACTTGAATTCATTTAACAGTGAACACAAAAATTGCCAATTAAGAGTGACTCTTTTGAAAATAGTTGAAATGGCAAAGAATAAGATGTCACAAACATATTAGCAGAAACAAACTAGCACAAGCCATTGCTCTTATATTTGAAGTCATTACAAATACATCATTTGCGAAAACTCGGTACTTTTCTACCTACAATCTATATCCATTCTTTAAGTGGCACGAATGTACATTTCCAACATCGACCTATATGCAAGACTCTGGTGAAGCTCTCATCAGATGGCAGTCTTATTCTGTCAAGTTTCTTCTTGTCTGTCTATATCTATCTATTGCAAACACAACCTGAGCCCAAGAGAGCAGACTTTCTCAACCAATACTGCTGAAATCTTTGCCTCGTATATTCCTTGTAGTCAAAATCGATGTCATTCGCGCAACCCTGCAAATGAACAGAGACTCAGAACTTCTATCATTTTATAAAGAATTGATATGAAATTGATATAATGTCTTCACACAAATCTACTTGTATCATAAAACTAACGACAAAACAAAATGAGATCCTCATTGGATTGAGAAATGCAAACACGGTAAACATGCATTTGGTTCAATTCCGGCATGTTTTCAACAAAATTCAGCAAAATTCCATCATGTTTTGACAAAATTAAGGTTGTTTGTACTGTATGCCCGCAAAAGAATGTGGTCGAGAACCTATGCACGAAAGTTATCATATCCGAATCGAAAACAAATCTACTTTGAGCACAACAAGAACAAAAACCAGCAAACCCCACTTCATAAACGTCTAACACGAATATCCATCCCTATGTGATATAGCAATTGCTCAGCTCAACTACATGCTCCACACATGGATTCCAGAATCACGTCTTGAAGTCGCATAACCAATACACCAAAGCCCACAGCATACGACATAGAACACAACTCAATCAAATGTCTACTCAGCTAAAGGAGAAATCAAATACCAGAGCTTAGAGGGATTGTTTAAATCCATTAAACAACAACAACAGCATCAACAACACCCTTAATCTAGAGCTGAAACCCTCAAAACCCCGACCATGACATAGGACATGCCTAACTGCCACAAAACGAACTAGATCCGGCCACCGTAAGACACACACAACAGATCATATTTCAGCGACCCGAATCAGACTAGAAAAAGATGCAATCAGGCGAAAAGGCACATATTAGAACCTCATATAAAGAGCAAATCGAGAAGAAAATTTCCCTCAAAAGCTCGTTAGCATGCTAGATACAACAATTGCGAGCTAGAGAGAAGGAGAGGAGAGGGTACCTAGTTGTTAAGAGAGAGGTATGGTACAAGAAGCGAGGAGCAATCGCAAGGGTGAGAGAGCGGACAAGTGGGGGAGTGAAGAGAGAGTAGTCGAGAGGGAATGTGGAGTGAGCTTCTAGGAGAAGGGTTTTGTTTTTGAAAAAAACGCATAATTGGGTTTCTAAGAAGTTTTTTAGGGCAAAAGGGGAAATTGATCAAATTTCGTTAATCCATGGATTTAGTATTTCGAAAATGCTGAATGCTCAAGGCAGGTCCTTGAAAGCCTTCTCAATTCTGGCTTTCACTTGAAAGCCCATCGGGAGATGGTTGCAAACACCCCAAAATTTCCCCAAGGGACTTTCAAAATGCTAAACCAAATGCACGCTAAGCAAGCCTTGATTTCGTTTTCAATCGAGAAATATTATCAAGATCAGATTCTATGTGATGTTATTCCTATGGAGGCATTCCACTTGTTATTGGGTAGACCTTGGCAATATGATAGGAAGGCTGTTCATGATGGGCATAAAAACACATATTCATTTAACAATGATAAAAAATGCATTACTCTTGTACCCTTGAATCCAGTCATGAACCGTAATAATCAACTTGGGGAGGAAAACACTAGTAAGGAAAGCCTATTCTTGAGTGAAACATGGGTTTAGATTATCAAACAGAAGAATGCATTTGCTTTGCTTATGGTTGGGAAGAAAGAGATTGAGATAGAGAGACCCTACACCCAAAATTGCATTCCTTGTTCAAAGAATTTGCAAATGTGTTTACAAAGGAATTGCCACCTGGATTACCTCTCATAAGAGGCAATGAATATCACATTGATTTGTCTCCTAGTGCTCATTTACCGAACAAAGGAGCTTATCGATGCAACCCGAAAAGAGACAAAGGAGTTACAAAGACAAGTCAATGAAATTATCGACAAAGGAAATGTCTGAGAAAGCATGAGCCCATGTTCCATTCCATCTTTAGTCGTGTCCAAGAAAGATGGTTCATTTAGAAAGTGGATAGTCGAGCTATCAACAACATCACCATTAAGTATAGGTACCCCATACCTAGAATTGATCATATGCTTGATGAATTATAAGGTTCTACTGTGTTTTCCAAGATAGACTTGATGAGTGGCAATCACCAAATCTAAATGTGTGAAGGAGACGAGTGGAAGATAGCCTTTAAAACTAAAGGATGTCTCTATGAGTGGCTGGTTATGCCATTCGGACTATCTAATGTTCCGAGTACCTTCATGAGACTCACAAACGAGGTTCTTATTGGTCAATTTGCTGTTGAATATTTCGATGATATTCTTGTTTACAACAGGAACGAGGAACAACATATCTCTAATTTGAAGCAAGTCTTCGGCATCTTGAGAGAACAAAACTCTATGCTAAAATGGAGAAATGATAATTCTTCTCTTCAAGTATCGTATTCCTTGGGTATGTTGTTTCAAAATACGGGATTTCCATTGATCAATCCAAGGTGGAAGCAATGAAAATATGATCGGTTCCAAATTCCATCTCTGATGTGAGAAGTATTCGTGGACTTTTTTCTTTCTATCGGTGATTCGTGAAATATTTCAATACCATCATGGCTCTTATCACTGAATGCAAGAAGAATAGTTCTTTTGAATGGACAAAGGCTACTGACGACGCTTTTGAGTTAATCAAATAGAAACTTTGTGAGTCCCCTATTCTTGGACTTCCTGATTTTGATAAAGTATTTGAAGTTGAGGGTGATACAAGCAGAGTTGGCATATTTCAGTGAGAAGTTAATGGATTCAAGAAGAATTATTCAATTCATGACAAGGAGTTCTACATCATTGTTAGAGCTCTTGATCATTGGAGTCATTACTTGAGGCCAAAACAGTTTATTCTTCATTCTAATCATGAGGCTCTCAAGTTTATTAACGGTCAATGCAAACTCAATTCAAGACATGCCAAATGGGTAAAATTTTGTCACGCCCCGAGACAAGGCCATTGCACTTGATCTCGACTCGGCCGTGATTCATGTAGGTTCTGGGGATTTATCTCAACGTTTTGTTATTGTTTTCTTGATTAAGCACAAGCGGAAGCAATTGTCAAACAACAACGAGAACACAAAGTGAGCCAAATGACATATTATACAAACATGCTATATTTACATGATAATGGATTATTTATCTGACAAGCCCCTCTTTCTACGGGCCTTCATTACTACGCTTACATCGGGATCTCGTCCGGTATCCGCTCACATACTCCGTATGACTGGGTTAAGCTTAGCTTCACTAACGTCCTTCACAAAAAGAACAAAAGGTTAGTCTCCTTCCCAAGCTTGGTTATCTTGTGACATTCTAAATTTCGACCCACTTGGTATTTATGAAATGCGTAATTTCAATAACGCGCTTGTAGTAAATCTCACCCAGACTTGATCACTCTTGGGATACTAATTAGTCGGGAAAGGCTAATTAGAGATCTAGATTCGTGTGACCATAGAACTTGACCATGGAATGACTTTCAACCATAAGGATTGTCGAGGTGATATTTTGGGCTAATATAGACGGATCTAAGGATGGTCATGGATCGATTTACGAATGCCGTATAATTGGATCATGGGTGATTCCGCCTCGCCAGAATACGAAATTTGCAAACGATCTCAAACCTATTCCAAACGATCGCGTTCTCTAAAGCTAGTGATTGATCCTCGCAATTATATAACAATCGAGGTCGCCATGACTCAAGTGAACTTAAACGTGGCTCGATTTAGTATCGACCATGGGTCGAATGTACGAATTTTCCTAAAAGCCACCCGTTAGTTTGAGATAAGCTCAAGTCGCGTTTATTTGAATTTGTCCATTAAATAGAGACTGAGTTTGGGTGTTGAAAATTTTAAAAGTCATGACAGAGTAATTGGACGATGTCGTTATTAATGTGGTCAGTCTTGGATTTGTCCGAATTCGTCAAAAAATTGAAATTTTGACAGGAAGTGGAAAATGACAGTTTTGCCCCTAGGATTTTATGAAAACCAAGTATAATATGAGAAGGGCATTTTGGTCATTTCACACTAACTTTAGATGATTTTTGGACGATTTTGCCCCTGCACTTTTTGTGAAATTCCAATTTTACCGTTGGATTTTTTTGTGAGAGTTGATCTTGGCCATCAATTTTTGTATAAGATTGAATCTTGGTCGTTGGATAGAAGTAGAGAGAGGGGCAAGATGGTAATTTTGGCTTGGGGTAGGACACCAATTATTGGTGTCACTTATATAATTCTTTTCCTCTCTCTTTCTCTCTCTCCCTCTCATTCTCACGCCTTCCTCTCTCTCCCTTTCTTCTTGGCCGAATTTCCCCTCCCTCTCTCCCTCACGTGAAAGTGACCAGTCAGCCACGCCCTTGGCCGCCGCCACACATCCGTCACCGCCGCCATCCGTCCGTGGTCGCTGCGAGGCCATCGGTGACCCTCGCCGCTCGTTGACACCGTTGTTGCTGTTTTCCCTTGTTTCACCACCCTTGGTTGCTAAATCTAACTTAGGACTCCGGATAAGTGATATCCTATTCCTCGCCTAAGATAACGGGTAATTTCGGGTTAGTTCAGGGGCCGTTTTAGCAAGTTTTAGGGGTTATTCGTAGAGAAATTGGTGGACTGAGTTTGCTGAGTTGTTTGGATGGATTTGTGATAATTTGTGAGGTGGAATTGAGGTTAGAATTGATTAAGTTGGTGATTGGGATGATTACGGGTTATTATCGGGAATTATTGCATGAAAAACGGGCTTAAATGTGGTGTTTTAGTGATTTTTCTGTGGTGGCTGAGTTGGTGTGCATATCAGGGCTGAATTGTGGCTTGCTTATGTTTGAATTATTATATGTGGTGAATTGGGATTTGTAGCGTGAGTGCGACGCCCTTGATATGTGAAAATTGGCCTAAAATATGAAAATTGTGTTAAAATAAGCTTGTGTAAGTGGAATTGATGAAATTGTGGGTTAATGTGGCTTGTGGGTGATTTGACTACTTTGGGTGTCATGTGCGAGTTGATCGTGTGAGGTTGATATGTGATTGGGTGCCCGACGTGCGCGTGATCACTAAAAACCCTAAGGCGTGTACTGTAATGCGAGGTCCAGATAAAATGTGGTTTGTTGACATGCTTGCTTGATCACATAATCCTTGAGGCGTATACTGTAACACGGGGAATTGAATCCATCTTGAGACGTATACTGAAACACGGGACGATGCTCGGTTATACCGGAAGACTGCCGACCTGATGCATTTTACGCTGGTTGTGCCATAAAAAGGGAGATTGGTGTTGCGCCTGAGACGTGTTACGCGGCTAGAGACATTGAGCTTGAGGCATTTTTACACAGGCTATAGACGTGTTGTCCAACTTTATGCATGTTTACGCGGGTTGTGTTATAAAAAGGGAGATCAGTGTTGCGCCTGAGGTGTGTTCGTTTACGCGGGCTAGAGACATTGAGCCTGAGGAGTGTTCATTTACGCTGGCTATAGAAGTGTTGTTGGACCTAAGGCATGTTTATACAGGTTAGAGATCGATGGCTAGTTTTTGGACCTGAGGCGTGTTTACGCGGGTCAGAAATGAATTGGATGCGTGTGCTCGAGTGAAATGGGAATCGTATGATGTTGTATTTGTTATGCGAATGTGGGCATGAATATGATTTGATTGGTATTATTGAGTGTGAAATGGTATCGGTTTCTGATAATAATATTTGAATTCGCATGTAAGATTTCGTGCATATTAAGGTGAGACATCTGTGCCCGTTATTGTTCTGTGGCTTGATAGTTGTGTGATTTGTGTGCTCGATTATGCCCAGAGATACGTGTTAGCCTAGGTTGGGTTTAGGGTTTCGCTTATTGAAAAGTGTTCTCACGGTTTTATTTAAAACAATTTAGCTTATCGAAGTTCCAGCTGAGTCGGGAGATAAAGACAATCTGATTGAGATCAATGCTAAGTCCAAGTCTTCAGAGGATCAGACTGGCATCGACGAGACCGATTATGAGTGGACCCCCTCTAGGGCGAATAGGGGTTAGTTAGAAGTTTTAGGGGTTGGACAGTTTTGGAGACGCTCCTTTTTGGTGGTAGTATTAGTCTACCTGATGCCGCTAGTCCCTTTTTGATATCGGCGGTTGTTGGTGCAGAGGTTACTGGTTGTAATGGATTGTAATGGATATTGTATATATCGAGGTGTAATATAGTGCTTGGTGGTTTGGTGATTTGTCTCTCCCTATTACCCGATGGTTATACTGTCAGGGTTTATGTTTTCGTTTCCGCCGTGTTTGACTCTGATATGTTGGTTTGGGTCAACAACGTTTCCTGGGACGTCACACTAATTCGACCGAGCTTAGGGTGTCGCGCGTTCGTCGGGGGCTCGGCGCATGACATCTCCGTTGATTTGGTATCAGAGCAAGGTTAGCTCAATCCAAGTTGGTCGAAGCCTGAAGTGATAAGGAGCGGAGACCTCGGGGTAGCTATCTAGGGAGACCTTAGTAAGTCATAGGTGTGTCTAGCGCTACGCGTATCTCTGGATTGTTTGTTATGATTGATGGGTGAATTGAGTGCTTTAACGGTTGAGTTGCAGGTGCGTTTGGACCTGAGGTAAGTGCACAAACCCTATTGATTGTGATCTCGTGTTGTGGTAGTTGATTGCCTGCTAAGTGAATTATCGAGATAATTCACTTCCTAGGACTATAGACTGGTATAGTAGACCTAGGTCTCTAATTCCTGAGCAAAATTATAGCAGGTAGGTGAGTGATAGAAAACCGTGAGTATGAGTTCGAGAGGTAGAGGGACAAGAGGTCAATCAAGTTTGCAAGCCCAATTTGTGGGAGATTCGAGAATGGATGCGATCATGAGGACCTAGAAGAGATTGGAAATCTGATGCGACGGTAGGCTCAGGAACGAGTTGCCACTATTGCCCAAGCTGCTGAGGTCGCTGCAGCTGCTGCCATCAATGGTAACAATGGGAATCAAGGGTAAGGGCAGGTGAATGCGAATCGTTAGATGTATCAGCTGGTAGAACAGTTCTTAAAATTAAAGCCCCAAAGTTTGATGGTAAAGGTGACCCTAAGGCTACATCGCTTTGGGTAGAAGAATTAGAAAAGGCCTTTGAAGTACTAGGGTGCACTGAAGAAAAGAAAGTAACCTTGGCGGTGTACCAGTTCCAAGGAAACGCAAGTGATTGGTAAAAGCCACCAGAGAAAGGGTATTCCCTGCTGGTGCCGCCAGACTTGGGCGATGTTTGTGGAAGTCTTCAATGGTAAGTACTTTTCTGAGAGTGCCCGGGAATGAAAATTGGCTGAATTCATGAGATTGCGTCAGGGACAAATGTCTGTGGATCAATACAAGGCAGAATTTTCTAGATTATCTAAGTTTGCCTCGAGGATGGTAGAGGATCTTTTGGATAAGGCCCAGAGATTCTGAGATGGGCTGAAGCCAGATCTTCGCAAGCCAGATGATATCATTGAACTTAAGATATTATAATGAGATTTATGAGAGGGCCTAGGCGATTGAGCGTGACTTAGCAGATAGAGCTGCTACTTCTGGATCGAGATATGCTCCGGCTAGGGACAACCGCCACTGCGGAAAGAAACCGATGGCAGGAAATCGATGCTTTGTCCCACCCGTTAAGAAGAATACTGGGAATCCGAACTCACTTGAAGTTGCGTTATGCGTTAATACTCCATTGAATGATAAAGTGCTAGTTTTGCTAGGATGTTCGGATTGCAAAATTGTGATTGGTGATGTAGAAGAAAAAATAGATTTTGCTATTCTACCTATGTTTGATTTCGATGTGATTGTTGGTATGGATTGGTTGACTAGGTAGAGGGCCGTAATGGATTATAATAGTAGGGTGATCCAATTTAATCCAGTTGGACATTCTAGATTTGAATTTGTGGGAAATCGAGGAGGAACCTCGATTCCCTAGATTTCATCACCAGAAGTAACTAAGTTGTTGGACGAAGGGTGCGAAGAGTTTTTAGCGGTAGTAGTTGATTCGACAATTGAGGAACCAAGGCTAGAGGATATAGCCGTGGTGTGCAACTTTCCCGATGTCTTTCCTTAGGAATTGCTGGGATTGCCACCAAAAGGGAGGTAGAAATTGTAATTGAATTAGCCCTGGTACTGAACCAATCTCGAAGACACCTTATAGAATGTCATTGTCAGAGTTAAAAGAGTTAATGGTGCAAATGCAAGAATTATTAGATAAAGGTTTTATTCGTCCAAGTGGGTCCTCATGGGGAGTGCCAGTGTTGTTTGTAAGGAAGAAAGATGGGTCGTTGAGGTTGTATATCGATTATAGGTAGTTGAATCAAGTGACCATTAAGAATAAGGGTGCGCATGACAACCATTTTGTACCCGGAAATTATTTCTGAACTAAAATGATTTTTTTTATTCTGTACCCGAAAATAATTTCTGAGCATTTTAAGGCGTTTGGTAATTGTCCAAAATTTCTATTCCTGGAATAGAAAAGAACATAAATGCGTTTGGTAACTACACAAAATTTCTTTTTATTAATAATATTTTAATAATATTTTGAATTGTTTAATATTTTTTTTCTTTCTACCCATGTTCTTCCTTGGCCATGGCTGGTCGCGGCCGCCAGTCGCCGGCGACTGGCCACAACCCAAGAAGAACAACACAAAAAGAAGAAAAAAAAAAAAAAGAAAAAGAAGAAACAAAACTGATTCTCAAAATTGTGCCGAGAAATAAGAAGCAACTATTTTTACTTCTTGTTTCTCTTCCAAAACTGTTTCTCGCACAAATTTTTGCAAAAATGTGCACGGGAACAAAAAGTTTACCGAACGCATTTCTATTCCTAAACTATTTCTGGAAACAAACGAACATAAATTTTCACTATTTGGCACGTTACCAAACGGGTCCTAAATGTCCCCTGCCAAGGATAAATAATTTGTTTGATCAATTATAAGGGGCTTCGGTATTTTCTAAGATTGATTTGAGGACGGGATATCATCAGTTGAGGATTAGGAAGGAGGGTATACCGAAAACAGCATTCAGGATGAGATATGGGCATTATGAGTTTAGAGTAATGCCGTTTGGGTTGACTAATGCCCCTGCTGCTTTTATGGATTTAATGAATCGAGTGTTTAAGGAATTCTTAGATCAATTTGTGATAGTTTTCATAGACGACATATTGGTGTACTCGAAAAGCCCGGAAGAGCATGAGATACATTTAAGTAAAGTTCTATGGACCTTAAGAGAATACGCATTGTACGCCAAGTTTAGTAAGTGCGAGTTCTGACTCAATCGAGTAGCATTTCTTGGACACGTGATCTCTGGGGAAGGAATCTTAGTAGATCCAGCAAAGATTGAAGCTGTAATGAAATGGCCAAGATCTATGATGATAACAGAGGTTTGAAGCTTTTTGGGTTTGGTAGGATATTACCCATGTTTCATGGAAGGGCTTTCGACAATAGCAACACAGTTGATACATTTATTGAAAAAGGAAACAAGGTTTAAATGGACCAACAAATGTGAAAGGAGTTTTCAAGAACTAAAGCATAGATTGATAACGGCACCGGTGTTAACTATTCCATCAGGATGAGGAGGATATGAAATTTATAGTGATGCGTCGTTAAAAGGACTGGGGTGTGTATTCATGCAAAATGGACGAGTAGTGGCTTATGCATCAAGACAGTTGAGACCGCATGAGTTGAACTACTTGATGCACGATTTGGAATTAGACGCAATAGTATTCGCCCTTAAGATTTGGCGACATTACTTATGCGGAGAGAAGTTTCAGATATATATGGACAATCAAAGTTTGAAATATCTATTTTCTTAAAAGGAACTTAACATGAGACGGCGTCGTTGGATAGAGTTACTTAAGGACTACGATTGTAATATTTTGTATCATCCCGAAAAGACCAACCGGGTAGCTGACGCATTAAGTCGAAAGTTGAGCATCGCATACTTGTTAGTTAAGGAATGGACCTTATTGGAAAATGTGCGAGACTCGGAATTTAGACTTGAAGTAAGTCAAGTCTCGAGTTTGCTAGCCACACTAAGGATTGAACCAGAAATCCAGACTAAGGTTAAGGCTTTACAATCTACGGACCAAGAAATTCAGAAAATTCTGGAAATAGATATTACTAAGAGGAAAGCAAACTTCCAAGTATCCGAAGACGGGATCTTGAAGTTTCGAGGAAGGTTGTGTGTATCGATGATGCAGAACTTAAGGAGGAAATCTTATCGGAAGCACACTATAGCAAGTATAGCATCCATCCTGGTAACACGAAAATGTATCGGAACCTTAGACAATACTATTGGTGGAATGGCATGAAGGTAGATATAGCTAAACACATAACTAAGTGCTCAACATTCCAACAAGTGAAAGTGCAGCATTGTAAGCTTGGAAGATTGTTACGACCTTTGGAAATCCTATAATGGAAATGGGAGCATATTACTATGGATTTTGTAATGGGATTACCAAGGGGCCAAAAGGGCCATGATTCCATTTGGGTGATTGTTGATAGATTGACAAAGTCAGCGCACTTCTTGGCAGTGTGAAAGGACTTCGCATTGGATCAGTATGCCGAATTATATGTACAATAGATAGTTCGTTTGCATGGGGTACCAGTGACGATTACTTGGATCGCGATCCCAGGTTTATCGTCAACTTTTGAAAAAGTTTACAGATGGCATTAGGATCAAAACTGCATTTTAGTACAGCTTACCATCCATAAACGGATGGCCAGTCTGAGAGGATAATTCAAACTCTAGAAGATATACTTCGGGCATGTGTATTAGATTTTCAAGGTAAGTGGGAAGAATAATTACCCTTAGTGGAATTCGCATACAATAATAGTTTTTAGCAGAGTGTCGGAATGGCGCCATTTGAAGCACTGTATGGCAGAGCATGTAGGATGCCCGTATGTTGGGACAAAGTCGGAGAAAGGAGTATAACTGGGCCAGAATTAGTTTAACAGTCAGTTGAGACAGTTAAGATCATTCGTGAAAGGTTGAAAACAGCCCAAAGCCATCAAAAAAGTTATGTAGACAGAAGGCGAAGACCTTTGGAATTTCAAGTAGGGGATCACGTATTCCTCAAGGTATCGCCAATGAAAGGATTGTCTCGATTTGGTAAGGAAGGAAAATTAAGTCCACGGTTCATAGGACCTTTTGAGGTGTTGGACAGGATTGGAGATTTAGCGTATCGACTTGCCTTACCGCCAAACTTATCTCAGGTGCACAATGTATTTCACGTGTTGATGTTAAGGAAGTATGAACCAGATCCAACCTACGTGCTGAACTAGGAAGAAATAGATATGGATGATAAAGTGTCGTACGTACAGAAAGACCGGTGTGGATCGAGGATAGGAAGGAACAAGTCTTAAGGAGCAAGACAATTCCACTAGTCAAGGCGATTTGGGAACATCACGGGATCGAAGGCGCTACTTGGGAAAGCGACAAACTGATGAGACGTCATTACCCCCAGTTGTTTGAATAGTTTGGTTTTGATTGTAAATTTCGAGGATGAAATTTTTATAAGGGAGAAAAGTTGTGACATTCTAAATTTTAACCCACTTGGTATTTATGAAATGCGTAATTTCAATAACACTTTTGTAGTAAATCTCGCCTAGATTTGATCACTCTTGGGACACTAACCAGTCGGGAAAGGCTAATTAGGGATCTAGATTCGTGCGACCATAGAACTTGACCATGGACTGACTTTCGACCATAAAGATTGTCGAGGTGATATTTTGGGCTAATATAGACGGATCTAAGGATGGTCATGGATTGTTTTGCGAATGCCGTATAATTAGATCGTGGGTGATTCCGCCTCGCCAGAATACGAAATTTGCAAACGATCTCAAACCTATTCCAAATGATTGCGTTCTCTAGAACTAGTGATTGATCCTCGCAATTATATAACAATTGAGGTCGCCATGGCTCAAGTAAACTTAAACGTGGCTCGATTTAGTATTGACCACGGGTTGAATGTACGAATTTTCCCAAAAGTCACTTGTTAGTTTGAGATAAGCTCAAGTCGCGTTTATTTGAATTTGGCCATTAAATAGAAACTGAGTTTGGGTATTGAAAATTTTGAAAGTCATGACAGAGTAATTGGATGACGTCGTTATTAACGTGGTCAGCCTTGGATTTGTCCGGATTCATCAGAAAACTGAAATTTTGACAGGAAGTGGAAAATGACAGTTTTGCCCCTGGGATTTTGTGAAGACCAAGTGTAATGTGAGAAGGGTATTTTGGTCATGTCACACCAACTTTAGAGATATAAATTTTTGGATGATTTTACCCTTGCACTTTTTGTGAAATTCCAATTTTACCATTGGATATTTTTTGTGAGAGTTGATCTTGGCCGTCGATTTTTGGATAAGATTGAATCTTGGCCGTTGGATGGAAAGTAGAGAGAGGGGTCAAATGGTAATTTTGGCTTGGGGTAGGACACCAATTATTGGTGTCACTTATATAATTCTTTTCCTCTCTCTTTCTCTCTCTCCCTCTTATTCTCACGCCTTCCTCTCTCTCCCTTTCTTCTTGGCGAATTTCCCTCCCTCTCTCCCTCACGTGAAAGTGGCCAGTCGGCCACGCCCTTGGCCGCCGCCACACGTCTGTCACCGATGCCCGTCCGTCGGGTCGTGTGAGGCCGTCGGTGCCCCTCGCCGCTCGTTGACGCCGCCGTTGCTGTTTTCCCTTGTTCCGCCACCCTTGGTTGCTAAATCTAGCTTAGGACTCCGGGTAAGTGATATCCTAACCCTCGCATTGAACAAGAGAAATGCACATTACCATTGGCTTGTCGATGGTAGATCAATAGCAAATGTATCTTACCTTGCCTTTGTATTAAACATGGCGTATTCAACAAACAAGAAAACATCAAGCATGGTTTTCAATATTGCATGCAAAGATCAACACACAAGATTCATCATTTCATAACCGAAATCTATCGATCCTTCCGGCTTACCACCGGGCATCCGAGTACTCCCTCGAGCATCACCTTGAAATCCATCGAATAGCGGCATTTTCCCGAAATCCATCGAAGACGACATCGCCCCGAAATCTATCGGCGACAGTAATGTCCCAAAATTCATTGGTGATGGCTATAGTCCCTCATGTGATCATGTAACAAGCAACACACATTTCTGGATCTTACCTTGATCTTATTAACCCATGCAAACATGCGGTGCTCGTGTAATTCATGCTCTCTAGGATAATTTGTCTAACATGTGGGGCGTGGTCAAGGGCATGTGACTCAATCTACCATACCGAGTGTCGGCTTGGGTGGGACTTGGCTTGGTTCTACACGCCTCAATGTAAAATCCGCACTAAGCCGAGCTCATCTTGGAATACCACAACATGAGTACGAGATCATACGATGCCCGGTTTCATGCCTCGACTCACGATCACATGCAAAACAACAAGACATGTGCAAACTCAAGCATCACAAACATAGTCACTCCTCGAGTCCAAACACGCACCACTACGCCCTAACCAAAGTATAGGGAATTCACTTATAACTTGGGGACTCTAGGGTATTTAGTGATGGTGCGGTGGTGAGAGTGAGTGACCGGAGAAGAGATGGCCGAGAATGAGAGAAATGGAGGTCAAAGGAGTGAGAGGCCGAGAGAATAGAGAGAGGAAGAGAGGCTTGCTCGGTTTTTGGAGAAAAGAAGAATGTGGCTTGGTGTCTCTCTATTTATAAGCCAAGACTTCAATAATTGCCATGCCGAGTGGTCCAATGAAATTCATTCAAGTGGCACATACTAATGAGAGGCAATCTTGTAAAATCTTAGGGAAATTTTGACCAAATCCTATGTCTAATTATTTGATGGCCCAATCAAATACCAAGTGTCCATCTAGGGTCATAATGCCTTATCTTAGGGAATATGAGTCACCACATGCATTAAATATCTAGAGGATACTTAAGCCTATATATTAATGATCTAGAGGACACATAAGCCTCTATTATTGGTCTCTTCATTAATGATCTTGTCTTGGCTCCCATTATTGTCCTATATGTAGAGATTTCAAGATCACATGCATTAATGAAGATCTTATCTTATAAGATTCTTCTAATAATGACCCTCCAATTATTGGTTTAAACCTTGACTTAGTCAACTTCGGCTTCTTGCTCCCCCTAACTTGGTCAAAATTGCTGATTTTGTCCATTAATGGCACCTAATAACTCACTAAAGACAATCGGCTAATGGCACTTAAGCATATTCTCCAAAAATAATAAGTATACTTAGTAAAAAACCTAAGTAGAGGGGGAAATTCCGAGTTTAAAATGATAGATCATTCTATCCGGGTCGAGGTTCGGTGTAGAATTTCCTCTAAATATGATCAAACATAACCAAACCAAAGTCCAAGTCTAATGGTATAAGCTTGGGCCGGTCAGGTTGCCCAGGTACATGGCTTGTACAATTGAGCTTGACCGGGCACAGTACCGGGCACACTACCGGGCTACACGGGCATACTACCGGGCCACATGGGCATATGGTCGGGCACGTGGCCAAGTGCACGGGCGTGGTGCTGGGCTGCACGAGTGATGCGCTGAGCACGATGCCGATTCGAACGAGCAAAGGGCCGGTTTGTGGACCGAACACATGCATTGGCTCATGAATGGGCATAATGTATGGCTCATGGCCAAGTTCATTGGGCACAAAACTAGGTCGAAGCTGGATCTGACGGGCACATTGCCTGACACAAAGGTTAGGTATAATGACTGGCACACAACCGGATACAGCCGATCTATATATGTGGCACAATGGCGCCATGACCGGTGCAAGGCTTGGCCAAAGGGTTGGCACAATGCTTGGCCCACGACCAAGCCACTAAACTCTTGGCCTCGCACATGGTTCGTCCATGGCCTATCCAACTCAAGGCAGCGATCCATGGCCGATTCGCAACCGATCCACATTCGAGTATCAACAATCCCTAATCAACCCTCGGTTGTCATGTAGCCTCATGGAATCTAGTATCCCGGAATCAACTCATGGTCATCCATGATCGATGCATGGCTGTACGGTGTCACCCGCGATTAACACATGCCGATATGGCACTGATCCATAGCTATCCCATACCATCCCACTAACGGCTCTTACGGTCGAAGGGTCAATCCATAGTCGTATCATTCTAATTAACTTGCATGATTAAGGAGTCATTCCACAGTCGATTTGTATATCAATTCATGGATAATCTTTCGATCAAACCATGACCAACCCTCAATATACTCGTTCCGACTAGTTTATCAATTCCATTACCAACCCTCGGCTCGATTTCTTGCCCATTCTATCACCATTTACCTTTGGCTATCTCAGTCCCAAATTTGGAGATGTCAAAAATTTCTTCAATCCTTTTCTTTTGTCTCAAAATATAAACCTAGCCACACTAATGTTATAGCGGATGCTTTATCGAGGAGATATTCTATGCTCGTTGTTTTGGATTCTCTGACCCTTGGTTTCCAATTGATAAAGGATATATATTTGGAAGACCCAAATTTCTTTTTCATCATCGACGATTGTAAACACGGAGTTTAGGGCACTTATTATATCAAGGATAGATTTCTTTTTAAAGGAATTATGTGTGCCAAAGAGTTCCTTTAGAGAGTTATTGATTTACGAGACACATGGTGGAGAATTGGCTAGTCAATTCGGTGTTGACAACTCTTGAGGTTCTTCAAGAGAATTTTTATTGGTCAAAGATGGATGGAGACGTGCATACTATCATCTCGAGGTGTGCAACTTGTCAAAGAGCCAAAAGTCATTTCCATAAGGGGTTATACACTCCACTTCCGGTTCCATTGCAACAATGGGAAGATATAAGTATGGACTTTATTGTGGCTCTTCCAAGAACTCGAAGGGGAAAAGATGCTATCATGTGGTCGTTGATTGGTTTTCTAAAATGACTCATTTCATTCCATGTCACAAAACTGATGATACATCTCATGTGGCTGAGCTATATTCAAGGATATCATTCGCCTTTATAGAGTATGGAAGACCATTGTGTCAGATTGTGATTCTAAATTCTTGATCTATTTCTAGAGGACACTATGGAGAATGCTTGGCATGCGACTCTTATTCAGCACCACTTGTCATCCTCAAATTGATGGCCAAACAGAGGTAACCAATTGCACCCTCACCACTCTCCTTCGAGGGTTGGTAAATCTTTGAAAGATTCGGATTTGAAGCTTGCGCATGCCAAATTTGCTTGTAATCGATTACCGAGTTACACCATTAATTGATCACCTTTTGAAGTTGTGTATGGAATTAATCCTCTCACACTGATCAATTTGATTCCAATTCCATCCAACTTGCAAGTGAACTTTGATGGCAAAGAAACAGCTGAATCGATGAACAAGCTTCATGAACAGATTCGATCCAAGATCAAAAAGGCTAATGAGTCTTACAAGAAGAAAGCTAATTAGCACCAGAAAAAGGCTCATTTTTAACTAGGTGATATTGTGTGGTTACATATGAGGAAAGAAATATTTCCATCTCATCGAAAGAACAAACTAATGCCCAGGGCCGATGGCGCATTTACAGTTCTTGAGAGAATCAGTGACAATGCATACAAGATTGATCTTCCTAGAGAATTTGGAGTTTCAACAACTTTCAGTGTGAGAGACCTTTTTCCTTATTTGGAAGATAAATACTTAATAGATTTGAGGACAAATCTCAAACAACCTGAGGAGAATGATGTGAGAGCATCCGATTCTATGAAACATTCTTTAGGTTCCGATTCGATTACATTAACGAGTCCAGCACTATCGATGATCATCCGAGCCAAAGCTAACTTTGGTTACAACTTGCTTTGATGGGTCAAAGAATGAAGATTTCAATGACGAGACTATCGACCAAGATATCAATTAAATTACTTGTTGATTCTTGATTTAGCCAATTTAGTATCGTTTCACCAAGATTAGTTGATGATTTCAAGGCAGATCAATAACATATCGATGGGAGGATATTCCAAGCAATTTCCTAGGACATTTGATGATTTATTCATATAATTATCCTCTTGTCAAAGATGGTGGACAAATTTGAAGATAAACCATAAGGTTGAATAGTCAAGAGTTCAAGTCTCCATGTCTTTATTGCATTTCATAGTCCCTAAGTGCCATCAATGCATTTTCTAAGTTCCTAGGACTTTATGCATCTTAACTGTTATGTAAGTTTCAAAAGTCAAAGTTCTAAGTTCCAAAGACCTTAAACGATTCTATTTCCCAGGTCTTTAATGTTAGGTTCTTTCCTATATCTTAGTTCCTTCATAAATAGAGGAGAGTCTTCCATTGTAATGCAAATAAGACTTGTTGAATGCAATATAAGAGATTTTCCTTTGTGTGATCGATTATCTTTGGAGAGTGGATAACTCCTATTCTGGTTTCTTTATCCTTGGAGATTGGATTACTCCTCGGTGGTGAGCTAATAAGCGCTTTATCCATGGCTAATGGTTTTTCCCTCTAGACTCTGGCGGTGAGCTTCTCCTATCTCAAAGTCTCTCAACTTTGACGGGTGGCTTGTCCTATAAGCCTTGGTGGTGAACTTTGTCAATCTCGATCCTCATCCTCGGTTGATGCACATCTTTTATACCTTGGTGATGATCGTAATTTATGCTTCATTTCCATTTGAACCCATCGACATACATCCGCAAACATACACCCATCTATACACATAGCCCAAAAAACCTCCATTTCTGGAATCACTCCGCCCACGCATGCATCATTGAGGCATACAAGCATTGCCCTTAAATATAATTCTGCCCATCAAAATACAAAACTCTGTTCGACAAGCTCTAATGGCTATCCTTTCAGGATACAATATATCTTCCTCTTTACCCTACACAGAATAAATAGAAGGAACTCGAACAACAACCTTACAAGTAAAATATGGCAAATAAATGAAAAGAAAAGTTTTTTTTGGGTATATTTTGATTGTGATTTAAAATTTCTCTTTATAGCCAAAAGGAGAGGGTTAATAAAAGAAATAAATTAAAGCAAACGTTATAAAACCGTTACAAATTGATGGTGGTCATAATTTCCATTAGAGCTAATACAAAACAATGGCTTGAATATTTCAAAATCGTTAAAATATCCAATAATGCCTACGTGTTCCAAAAGGTTTTGAAAAGAGAGTAAAAAATGAAAGCTGGGTTAAACTCAATTGAATGTAATGCATTGAAACTAATGCCTTTCGAGCTATGAACGAGAGCTAGAAAGAATGAAATATAATTCACAAAATCATTGGCGAAGTTTGAAACTTCTATGAACCAAGAATTTCTTTTGTGAATTATAATTTTCACAAATCACATTACACCTCGTTAACTTTTGTTGTCCAATGCATTTTTGCACTAATAGGCCATGCGCATGCTTGGTTTATTCATAAGTGCTGTAGAGATCTTGCCAAAATTCTCATAGGAGCAGCCCCACTTCACACTTATATAGGTGATTCCATCAATTGTAGACTGCAATTTAATACATTGCTAATAATGGCTATGAAGATCATTACAAGCTTAACTCAATCTTTCTTTCATTGTTGTCTCGCATAATCACACTTAGATGGGATAATAATTATTATTAGTGCATCACCAGATCAACAAAGGATTTGTTATTACCCATATGAACCTATTTCATGGGATCACCAATCACCTCGGTTAGGTTATCATCATTGTTAATTTATCTCGACTAGCTTAAGACCCATTCCCTCAAGGAATCATAAATTGATTTTCTTCCCAAAGGTTTGGTCAAAGAATCGGCTAGATTCACTTCTAGCTTCGTATAATCATTTGACATAATTCCATCCTTAAGTAATTACTTTAGGGGTAAGTACAAGCAAGTGTCATAACTTTTATACGGAGGAAGCTTAAGTGCCATAATTTTTTTTTTGGCTCACTTGAGTGCCATAACTTTAAAAAAAGAGATCACTTAAGTGCCACTTATGTATTGCTGGTCGTGTTAAAAGGGCATGCTTTGTAAATATAAGGTTTGCTCATGATGCTTTGTCTTTCCCAAAATGAAAAAGAACAATGACTTTTTCATGGCCCGGAGGTATGGGGGTCACCCAGGTATGGGAACATCGTGTTCCAAAAGGTTTTTAAAAAAAATGGCTGGGTTAAACTCAATTGAATGTAATGCATTGAAATTATGATTTTCGAGCTATGGGAGCTAGAAAGAATGAAATATAATTCAAAATCATTGGCTAAGTTTGAAACTTCTATGAACCAAGAATTTCTTTTGTGAATTATAATTTTTCACAAATCACATTACACCCGTTAACTTTTTGTTGTCCAATGCATTTTGCACTAATAGGCCATGCGATGTTTGGTTTATTCATAAGTGCTGTAGAGATCTTGCCAAAATTTCATATCAGACACTTATATAGGTGATTCCATCAATTGTAGACCAGTTTAATACTGCTTGCTAATAATGGCTATGAAGATCATTTTTTAACCTTTCTTTCATTGTTGCCAACGGATGGGATAATAATTATTAGTGAAATCACCAAGATCAACGGAGGTTATGGATATGAACCTATTTCATGGGATCACCAATCACCTCGGTTAGGTTATCATCATTGTTTATTTACCTCGATTGGCTTAAGACCCATTCCCTCAAGGAATCATAAATTGATTTTTCTTCCCAAAGGTTTGGTCAAAGTCACCGCGGTTCGATTCGGGCCCTCACGACCAACCTCTTACAAGCTAGTCGGCAAGGGCATGAAACGTGACTTTTCGATCGAACGGTGACCTTCCGGCGAAAGCGAGCACCACCAACTTGAAGGGGGGTGAATCATTCCATGGCCTCCGTTCATCTCGAAATTTCCGTTTTAGATTGATAAATTGTGTGACTACGAAGCATTTTTACCTTCGTCAACGGAGGCTAAAAAGGAAATTTCGAGATGAACGGAGGCCATGGAATGATTCACCAACACCTCCTCTTCAAGCTGGTGGTGCTCACATCACTGGAAAGGTCACCGTTTGGCCGGAAAAGCCGCGGTTTTGGGCCCCATGACCAGCTTGTAAGTGGCACTTAAGTGATCTTTTTTTTGGAAGTTATGGCACTCAAGTGAGCCAAAAAAAAGTTATAGCACTTAAGTGTCCTCCGTACAAAAATTATGGCACTTGCGCCGTACTTACCCCATTACTTTATCACATTATGTCTCAACCTAATGTGTCTATTTTACCATTGCACGTTTCATTCTTTGCAATGGCTATTGTCACTTGGCAATTGTAATGCATAGACACAAAGGTTTAGTCTGAGGATTGGCCGAATTCACTTCTAACTTTATATAATCAATTAACATAATTCCATCTTTAAGCAATTACTTAATAACATTACGTCTCAACTGGATGTGTCTATTTATACCATTGAAAGTTCATTCTGTGGAATGGCTATTGCCATTTGGCAATCACAATGGACAGACACAAGAGGTGTTGGTTCCATTGCCAAAGGGATACCTGCTTAGAAGTTTCTTAAACACTTAGCCTCATTTCCAAATGTGAGTTTGAGAAGAACTATTTCCCTTTCCCTAGAACTTGAGAAATTTTCGAATCACTTAGATAAATAATCTCTTCTCCTTCCCCTACGAGAGTGTAGGAGGATAAACCATTTTGTGTGTGTATATATGCTTGGTAGCACTTGTGTCTACCAACTATTCTTTCACATTGGCCATAATACTGACTTGGCAAATGACCGCAGTAATTATGCCATCAAAATCATTTTCTTCAACTAAGTCAACTTTTGGTTTAACATGATTTTCATTTCCCACAATTTTTGTTTAGTTGATTTCCGAGTCATAACACCTCCACCAAGGGTGAACACATATTCATTAGTGAATTTTGTCATCTATGAATCTAAGATCTAATTAGTATCACTGTATCTTTTTAATATAACATGAAATCCATTATGTAGGATGCCATAGTATGTCGTTCCTCAAATAACATGAAAATCTAATCCAAGAACCTCTTACTTGGTGAGTTCTAAGTCAAAATTGACGTGTTCAAGCTATGGAAATACAAATATTCAGCAAATGAGAAATATAAATTCCCACCCGACCTACTCCTACGTGAACATATTTGTTGATATTGCCAAAATAATATCCAAATGAGACCAAACCCTCATTATTTGAACAAAAATGAATACGAACAGCAACCATGAACACCTATTAAATAAATTTAAACCATGGACAACTCATATAATCATGAATTTAACCAATTCAAGGCAAGAACAGCGAATATGATAAGGAATTCAACAAGTTCTAAGCATAGAAAAGATTTATAGCCACGACTCCTGTATATTTTGAACATGTATAGCAACAATAGGCAGTGCAAGGAGAGAATCGAGCATGTACATCACTATTTAATCAAAAGGAGAATTGAACAAATCTTCGAGGATCAACTATATGCAATTTATAACCGCGATTCTCATTGTTAATCATGAAAACGAACTTGTGAACGAAATCATTTGAATATGAATAGCAGTTATCTTATCAATGCAAGTCACATTTCTAGCTGAGATGACTCAGAGTCAGAAACACAAACACTTGGTATGCCAATTAAACAAAGCAGCTACTCAATAGGGAACACAAACGACGAATAAAGAGGAGAAATGCAAATAAAATCCACGCTGAGATGACAACATGTTCCATTTTCTTTTTGGTCCCAAGCGAAATGGAAAGATAATATAATTAAGGGTTAATACCACAAAAAACCCCAAATTAGTACACCTATGATAAATTTACCAAAAACTAATTTTTTGACCACCAAAAATCTCAAACTGGTACATTAATGATAATTTTACTTTTAACTAATTTTTTAACCACCAAAATCTCCAAACCGGTACACCTGTGACAAATTTAACCTAAACTAATTTTTTGACAACCAAAAACCTTAAACTAATACACTTGTGACAAATTTATTAAATTGGATTAATATCACAAAAAATCACAAATTGGTAAACTTGTGACAAACAAAGAGGGGTAAAAACCCAAACTGTTACATCCGTTAACTACCACGTGTCATCAAGCTTATAAATTTGACAGTAAAATTTAACGGAAACTAACGGAGGGTAAATTTATCTTTAGCGTATCAATTTAGAGTTTTTGGTGGTTAAAAAAATTAGTTTGAAGTAAAATGTCATAGCTGTACCAGTTTTGGGTTTTTGGTGGTCAGAAAATTAGTTTGAGGTAAATTTGTCACATGTGTACCAGTTTGAAGTTTTTTGTGGTATTAACCCTATAATTAATGGAAATGCCGGATAATTTAATAACTTGTGTTAACTAGACATGTGGTTGCCTTAACATTTTAATCCCAAAAAATAAAAATAAGAAATATCAGCCCGATATCTTTCGGATTGTTTTCCAGGTTTGCCTTTTCTTTCTCTTTCCAAGAAGCTACACTGAATCACAATGCGGGTTTAAATATTTCTCTATATAGGTAAATGGAAAATTTCTAAACATTCTCCATAAAGAGTATAGAAACCCAAATTCATGGAATATGCTCGATTCGATAAGTCAAATTCGAAGAGAACACATGTGACAAGAATATACTAGAAATTTGCATACAAGATGTCGAATTTCCAAAATTGGAACGAAAGGATCACGAGCTACATGTATGTTTGTTGACTTCAAGTACCATAACAATGATCCGGAAAAGCATGACCTCGTTCGTGAACGGCGGACTTTACCAATTACCTGTTGGAAAAATCCCTTATATTGTTTTGAAGATCACAAAATAATTAAATGCTACTAATGTGTGTATTGGTTGAGTAGTACCATGTAATATATACACAAGGCATTATGCATATGGCATCAGAATCAGCACCAGGTGAGCTAATATGAGGAGTGCTATGCTGATATCAAGGGATCGTTGCCGACATCAAGGGTAAACAAGGTATTGAGCATTGAGATGACTACAAACTAGAAGGATCTTGAGATAAATTGAACATTTGGAAGGACCTTGATTGAGGGTAAATAAGTCGGGAAGAATAGGGATGTTCGTCATGACTTGGAGTTACCAAGATTTGGTGAACAAATTAGATGGACCTGTTCATGGTTAACAAGCTTAAGACGAGATGTTAAGGAAAATTTGAAAGGACCATGAAGATGAACAGCTTGATAAAGTCATAATTACCAATATGCTTGGAAGGATGAGAAGATAGAAAATTTAATCGTTATCAGGAACAACGGATCGTTATTGGAGCTATAGATTGTGGGCGGGAGCAAGTCCCTCCATCAGAGGAGGTGGAAGACTATGATAATACCGGTGATCTATATGAGTTCAGTGAAGACTGATGAAGATAGCGACAAGAGGAGAACTTGTATAATATGATAAGGATTTCATAGAGAGTTGGAGGTAACATGGTCAATCTTTCATCAAATAGATGTCTTTAGAAGCTGACATACTCATAAGGATCATTGGACGATTGATCGCAAGTCATTCCATACAGTTTGACCGTGGACAATAACATCACTCCACTATCCCCATTGGAACACAACATCCCGTCACGGTCGATTATGGTGCAATGCTCCTGTGAAGCGTCGACCCACACCCATCTGAGAGATCAAACACATGCGGAAGCAACGATATAATTAATTATATACACCCATTACAATATAATACATGAGACCAAGATATAACAACCAAATAGCAGTCAAGCACCTCAAAAAATATATATAATTGGTATTACCAAACGAAAACCTTTTACAATGTTCACTACAACCAAAAAGGAAACACCAACAGCTGGTAATAACCAAACAGCCACTTCTCCATTCTCTCCGTCTCCACCGGGTGCATGCTCGATATTTGCTGGATAAAATATGGTATTCCAAAAAGAGGTGGTGATCAAATGCATCCTACTGGGGTCTGAAAATGTTTGGTTTACACAACCGTGAGACGAATCTCAGTGAGTTTAACCCCTAAACCTAGGCTAGGCTAATATGTAATCTCCTGATCGGAAAATAGATATTTAAATCACAAATCAACAATAACAAATCATTCTTAGACCCTGCTGGTTAGACAGATCAATATATAATAATCATAGTACATAAGTGGCACTCATAATCACATATATGCCAATCACATGCTTATGCACTAATTCTCACATTCTCGCATGCCAATCAATGTATGTTCATGTATGCAAATGTCATGGACTTGACACGAGGCAATTACATCACCGCCCAATCGCACATCGCAAACTGTCCAATTTATTATTATCAACTCGAGTATCAATTTTTCACGGCCCAAAAGATTCTAGCCTATTTTAAAGTGCATGAAGAAACCGAACTTGTGAAAGATGTCTTTAAATCATTTCAAAGTGCATGAGGAACAATCTTATCAATGCAAACCACAGCCTTTCAAAGTGCATGAGGATGGACGCAGGGACAAACCAGCAAACCCGCTCAAAGTGCATGAGGACCAATTAAACAAAGGTCACGACCCGTGAGGTCCTTAGGTGATCACAATTCATTACGAACCCGAATAGAATAGAAAGGGATAATTTAGGTGATCACACGCTCAGATGACAACATTCTCGCACAATTTCACCAAATGCCACACTCTAGGCATACATAATGTGTGTCCATGTTATGCAATGCAATGCACCATGAGCACCAATAAAATTCAACCACAATCAAGCACAAATTACGTACAATCAATCAACCGGACATACCGGTAATTTTCTAATGGCTCCTAAATTTATCAATTAATTCAATTTCTCTTCCCAATAATTCCACAACGATTTATCATAATTTCCGACACTAATTTCCACCGGTCAATTCTCAACCTAATCTAAAATTCTAAAATTTTGTCTAAGCAGGTCCAAAATGTCTTGATAATACCTAAACCAGTCGAAAACGCACTATTAGTTCTAACTGGGTTTAGGAATTTTATTCACCTAATCAAGGGTCACACGGGGAATGGCGGTCGATCAACGATGAGGAGTAAAACCGGCGGCGGAATTACATCGGCGAAGCACCACGGATGGTGAATCAAACCGATGAATAGTACTTTTGCGGAATTATACGGACAAAAGAAATGGTGGGGTAAATTTATCTTTGGTGTACCAAGACATTCACGGTATGAGTGGTGAAATCCGTACGGATGTGAACAGTAAAATCCATCGGACCTTCATTTAACCGGGTTTGGGGTTTGGTGTATGGAGATTAGTTTGACGTTAAAGTGGTCACATGTGTACCAGTTTGGAGCTCCGCCAAGTTAAGGCCCTGCTAATGGAATGAAAGAGAAAAAGAGAGAAAATACTGGTTTTGGTTTTTTGAGAAATGTGGTTGCGTGGTGGATGTACATAGGTGGGAATGGTTCGGTGGTGGTCTTCAGTAAGGATATCTTTCAGATTGTTTTCCAGGTTTTCCTTTTCAAAAATTTAAACGGAAATGGAAACGTGAGGAAACGTGAGGAAAAACAGAGAAAATTTTGGGGAAATTTCTGAATGGTAGGTAAGAATGGAGAGAGATATAATATATATCTGGTCAAATGAGTCAAAGCTTGCCTTAGTGGAGTCCAAGTGTCAAGATCGAGGGCTAAATGAAATTTTTGCCCTTGATCCAAGGAATAATATTAGTCCATATCCAATAATTTAGGGGCAAAATGGTCATTTACCCCAACCAATTGGACTAGAAGGAGTTAAGCTAACTCACCTTGGTTAATCCCAAAATTAAATCCAAATTTCGGAATTAATTAAAATGGCCTAGGGGCATTTTCTTAATTTTCCGGTCCCGAAAAATTTCAATTTTCCCCATATCGGTCCTATATATTCATGGTAGACATAATCCGATGTCGGAATCGTGAAATTCACTTTTTAAGAGTAAAATCGATGTAAGTTTCGGGAATAAAAAAATATTATTTTTTCAATTTTTGTTTAAATTCCACTTTTTGTCCGAAATGACTCTCGGTATGCATGGCTACTCAAAAATGGTGTCGGGTTCGAAAAATAACCTCAAACGGCCTCAAAATTAAATATTGGCACCCACATGGGCAAAATCATAATTTTCCTCAATTTCCGTCAAAATTTCAATCTTTGGCTAGTTTAGCCCCAAATGTGCATGGCGATTATAATATGACGCCGATTTCCAAAAATAGTCTCTTAAGCCTGAAAATCGACATCGAAATCCGGGCCCAATATCGTGAATAAAACTCGCTTAAGACGAGATGTTAAGGAAATATTGAAAGGACCATGAAGATGAACAGCTTGATAAGGGTTATAATTACCAATATGCTTGGATCATTGAGAGAAGATAGAAAATTTGATTAGTTATTAGGAACGTTAGGATCATTATTGAGCTACAGATTAAAGGCTTTGGTCGGGAATCAAGTCCCTCCATCGGAGGCCTTGGGAAAACTATGATCCAATACCAATTTCCTATATGAGTTCAGTGAAGACTAATGAAGATAGTGACAAGAGGAGAATTTGTATAATATGACAAAGGATTTCATAAAGAGTTGGAGTTAACATGGTCAATCTTTCATCAAATAGATGTCTTTAGAAGGCGACAAAATCATAAGGATCATTGGAGTTTTATTGATTCCAGTCATTCCATCGAAATTTGCTGTTGGACAACACCAACAGACTAATAATGATGAGCACTCCTGCTTATGGGTAATGGATTGTGCTGATATCAAGTCTTGGAAGGTGCTGCTAACTTGCTCATATGATTGGAACATTGATCACAACAAAAAATATTCGTATCAAGAGCACTGGAGTTGATCAGGAGCAGTTTTGGCAACTTTGAGCAAGAGACAAACTCTGACAAGAGCATATTGACTAGTACCCTGTCCGGGCGATTCCTTTTGCTCCCCTTAGTTCGAATGGCGTTGACTATCATTATTTTAGTTGCACGAACTAAGGCTTCAAAATTCACGGTGGCAATTATGTGTAGGATGATTTTGACCTCCAAGTCACATTGGTTTGGCTTATCCCACACACGAAGCCAATTCTTTTGTTACCGCGTCCTAAGAATTGGCTTTGCAAAAATAAGGGATTTGTTCTAGCTCCTCGAATATTCAACCAGTTTATATCACCCCTCATCACTGCGTAGTTTATATTCAACAACAAGAAGAAGCATTCTAGGGACAATTGAATGATGAAATCGTATTCTGAATATAGCAGCCACCTAGTTATGAATAAATATAGATTTCATTTCGGCAGTGCAACGGCCTAAAACATGCATTGATTAGCAACCTCAGCGAGCTGTCTAAGATCTAAAACTGCTAGATCTTCCTAGATATGTTTTTTAGTCAAATTTAAAGATGGAGAGTGCAGTAACGAAAGGCGGAGTCACTATAAATTATTTTGGAATCTCTTAACCCCTGTACTCCATATAGCTGTTGATAAAAGATATTTGGACTACACAGCATATTTAGTCTGTAAACTTTGCTTCACTCTTTAAGTGTTGTTTTATAAAATCTTATAACAACCAATTCACCATCTTGATTGTTAAGTTCCGTCCAATTCATTTGTCAACCACTAAATGAGCCTAAAGAGCGCTTGCATCGCACCTTACATGTACTACATGAGCCTCACATCTTCGGCGAAGCTTAAGGCTTTGGCAGCAAGTGTATTGCGTGCAATTAGCTGCGGCTTCATCGCCTCATCCTACTTGAATAGGATGCCAGTGTGGCGCATTGCACTAGCAGAGCTTCGCCTAGACATGGAAATTCGAGGTTACGTTTCTCTTGAAGCCTCCTCAGGTGGCCCATTCCACCTCCAGATTCGACAGATAACTTAGGCCACAAATCATGCACACCGCATTCTTCTTACCATTGAGGAGGACGTTGATTGTCAATGTCTTCCAAACAGTGGACGTTGGTCGCCGCCAAGTTTGCCCTGCATCATCCAGAGTTTGCTGACTGTTCGCGTTGGGGATAGGGGCTTCGTGGAGGGGAAGGGTGTTACCGTCGCCTCGAGAAGGGGTGGCGGTCCACCGTCGGCTTGCATTTCTGAATAATTATCCAGTTGCTGTGTCCCGTCATCGATGTCGTGGGACTTCTGTCATTGCCCGAGTGGAGCAAGCACATGGGGAGTTTCCTCTGTATCAGGGGCAGTGAAGGATTCGTAGCGCCGCTGCTAGTTTGGAGTCACGGACTTTGTCAATTAGGAAGTGGGTTGGATAGCGGTTGTGATCCATTGCAAGATTGAAATAGGGAGGAAATTGTGCATACAAAGTCAGAAGTTCTTTTTTTTATCTGTCTTAATCTAACTCTCAACTCACTCTCAGTAAATCAGAAGTTGTTAGAAAGTAAGAATTTTTGAGAATTTGTGAGAGATTGATGAAAATAAAGAGGAGAGGGAGAGACCTCTAATTTACGGGAAATTTTTCAACTATTTAATATTTTGGTTGAAGCACGGTTAAACAATCACTGCCCTTTGGGGCCCCATTTTATTTTTTTTTTTTGAACCCGATGCCACATGAGCTCAATCAGTAGACTCAGCTAAGAGAAAAACTTTCGACCCCGAGTTGGCCTAGGCTCACCCGGACCAATTCTCGGGTAGTGGCCCTAGAGGACAAGTGTCGCGCTTGGCATGCCCCCTTTTACCAATTGTGCCCAACCAAATACGGTCCTGCACATTGAGTGGTCGTGCCAAGCACGGGTCCAATCATGTCATGTCGTGCCGGACCGCGCCGATTGGCTTGGGTACTTTTTGAATGGACTCGTATTTGAAAAATGGATAATACATGGAGTTTTATGATTAATTTTAGGCTCTTTTTGTTCAGCGGAAAATGTGTGATTTTGAAAACGTTTTTTAAAAATGATTGCTTATATTACTTGATATAATTAATCAATAAAAAATATTTTCATTATCGATATCAATTTATTTATAAACATATGCATAAAACAATGATGATATTCTTAATTCATTCGTTTTAGTGAAAGATATAAACGATCATTTTTAAGAAAATAATTTTCAAATTATTAGTTGTTCGGTAAATAAATAGGGTTATTACCATGAAATACCATAAACTTGTATACTTGTGACAAATTTACCCAACACTAATTTTTTTATTACTAAAAACTCCAAACTAGTACACTTGTGATAAATTAGGGGTGAGCAATTCCAAGTTCTTTCTGAGGTTCTTTTTGGAACTTGTAACTTACTCCTAGGCATGGTGTTCCTCATTTTTTTAATCAAACCTACTGCCTAGTTTTATGGTTCTGTGAACCGGCGGGTCCGACGCGGGTTACAGTTGAACCGGAATCGGGCGGTTGGGCCAATCTTGGCTCGGGGGGAGGAGGAGAAAAGGGGAGGAGGCACAAGGTAGCAAGGGGGGAGGAGGAGGTGGCGTGGGCGGTGAGTCGTGGGCCTTGGGCGGGGCGATGGCGGCGAGGTCAGATTTGGGAAGACGGGGGCGAGCGAAGGAGAAAAGGGAGGACCGGGAGGAGGTTTGGGGAGAGGGGGAAGGAGGGATTTGGAGGAGGACTAGAGGAGGTGGGCGTGGGTAGGGTTGGAACGTGGTGCTGCAGGCTCCCGCTACTTGTTGTTGGCGTGCATTGACGAGCATCCCGTCAAGATCTCTAGAGGCCGGGATGTAGGCACGGGTGGTGGATCACCTTGCCGCCTCGTGAGACCCACACGACCGGGTGTGTGCTTCTCAATGGAGCCGATGAAGGTGTCTGGGCGGAGGAGGATGTGCTTGAGCTGGGACTTCTTCTCATAGGTCTCCTCCAATATCTTGCCCTTACGCTGTTGCCGCCCGCCATCACGCTTAGGGCGGCGTGTTGGCGATGTTGCTAGTCTGCAGGGGGAGTGTGTGGGCCATGGGTTGCGGCGGCAGAGGAAGACTAGAGGAGGGGAAGATTCTGGAGAGGAGGAGAGGAAGTGCAAGCTAAGTAGATTTTTTTTTTTTGGAACCAGGCCCGGAACCATCGATTCCGAGTTGGTTCCAAAATTATTGGAACCGAAATCGGGCACAGAGGGCCACGGGCTGGTTCTCGTTCCAACCACGCCTGGGGCCAACGAGCCTCGTCCTGTGTTTGACCCGGGCTGGTTTCAGGCCAAAACTAGCCCGTGGCCATGACTATACCTGTCGGAACCTGAAACCTATCTTGTTACAGGTTCCAGAATAGGTTTTAGGGTCTAACAAGTTTTTTTTTTTCATTGGTTAAACAAAACGAAGATGAACGCAACAATACTGAACAAGCTTATCATTTGCTAAAGAGAATACAAAAGACTAGTTTTCATTGTATTACGGTTCAAATAAATACAATTAAAATGAGAAATCATTGTGTAAGTCGATACTAGGAGTGAGTGGTTCCATGTTCCGTATAGGTTCCACCTAGAACCTACCCATGAGATTAGATTCCTCATTTTTGGAACCTAGAACCTATCCTATCACGGGTTCCAGCTTGATTCTAGGGTTTACCTAGATTCCACATGTATTATTAATTGAATAATTATAGTGAATTATTATTAATTGAATAATTACGGGTTCCAGCTTGAAGGGTTTATTATTCTTTAATAATTGAATAATTATAGTGAATTATTATCTTTAATGATCACTACTTGTTGCTATGATCTACCGACCATAACGTATAGGAAACATTAACAAGTCACAAAATAAAAGTTTAAACATGTGGTTCTAGATTATATATTTATTATCTAATGCCATGAAACACCACAAGATCACGCGAAAACTTAGACTAGGAAAAAACACAAAAAACTTGTTTAGGTTTCAAGTTTCAAGTTTCAACTTCCACCTACCTAGAATTTAGAACCTATCCGTCTAAACATGTCCCCCAATTTTTGGAACCTAGAACATATTCTATATACCTCGGAACCTAGAACTTACAGGTTTCCATAGATCAGGTTCTCAAGTTTCGGATTCTACCTTGGAACTATACTCACTCCTATGATAAATTTACCATTTGTTAGTTTTTGTTAAATTTTATCGTTAAATTGCTTCGTTAAATAACACGAGGTAGTTGACAAATGTACCGGTTATGGGTTTTACCCTCCGTTTATCACAGATGTACCAGTTTGTATTTTTTTTTTGTAATAATCCAATTTAATGAAAACTAACGGAGGATAAATTTATCACAAATGTATCCGTTTGGAGTTTTTAATGGTCAAAAATTGGTTTCGGATCAATTTGTCACATGTATACCAATTTAGAATTTTTGTTGGTAAAAAAAACAGTCCAGAATAAAAAATTTTCAACACGTGTACCAATTTGGAATTATTCGTGATACTAATCCAAATTAACATGAGCTTCCTAGACAAAAACCGCGGCGCAATAAAGGATGACGAACGCATGTGCCGCGATGACGTCACACCCAATGACACATGGGAGGACACATTATAATCATCAGCCTATCTTCGACGCGGTGGTGGTTCGCCGTCCTCCCCCTCCCTCCGAGCTCCACCTCCTTCCGCACCAGCTCGTCGGAGCTTCCATCTTCCCCTCCAAAGGTAGGTCACTCCCTCTCCCTCTCTCTATCGGATCTGAGCTCGCTTCTCCGTAGCCCTAGCGGCCCCGGCGGCGCCGCCGTCGGTCCGATCGGATCCGGCGACCGATCGCCCTTTCCCTGCTCCCCGACCGCCGGCCGGCGTCGCCGCGCCCCGCTTCGCCTCCGCCGCGCCGGGACGGGAGCGCGGTACGGGTTGCCGCTCTGACGTTTGCTTGCTGATACGATCGTGATGCAGGGACCGGGGAATCGCGAGGTTTTGAAGCCGGGGCGGTGAGCAGTCCGAGGGGCAGCGGCGGCGGCGGCGGATTGTTTTTGTCGGGAGCGATGAATACCAGAAGGTTGGTGCTTTGCTGTTTTGATTCGCTATTTGCTGCTGTCACGGCCTTTGATGATTTGAATGAACCGGTTTTGATTGGTTTTACCGCGCGGTGAATTGGAAATTGTTGGATTCGCTAGCTTGTTGCGGTTGAGATGGTGCTTGAAATGAACTACTGTTGCTTGCTCTGTCTAGTGCTACCGTCGGTTGTTGGGGCAATCGTTCGGACGGGTTTTGCTTAATGACAATGCTGGTCGTTGTCCGGCTGATCGGAGGTAAAAGTGACCATTTTGAGTGTTTCATGAGGCATTGGTTTCTTAGGCAGTATAGTGGATAGATGTTACCCCAGATTCCCACAAGCAGGATCATCCAAAAAAATTGATGACTTGAATCCTAATGGTAGCGAACCAAATGATACTCCGGTCGACAATATGGAGAACCAGTTCTGGACAATAATAGTGGGTATAAGAGTGTAAATAGGTTTAACCGTTTGTAAGATCGGAACTCGCATTGGTTGGAATTTTGGGTGAGTTCAGTTCAAGCAGTTGGAGTGAGCTGAGTGTAAGCTTGAAATACTTTTGCCTCAAGAATATTTTTTGTAATTATTTGAGACTGTTGTTGGTCTTGCAAATATCCTAGTCCTTAGACACGAAAATATTCTTGTTTGTTGGTGTCTATTCATCAAATCCTCATAGGGGTGAACTTTGTCAAGTGCCTACTTTCATGGAGCACATATCCTCCCAAGCAAGGCTGTCCAAATTGCTTTTTGATTTTTAAGTGAGATCAGGGTATGGCCAGTAAAATTGGATGGTGCTATCGGAGCTCATAATCATTATAGTGGACAAAATGCTAAAGAAATAGCTTAAAACATGTCATCCCTTTCATTGTGAATTGAGTTGTATGAAATTGTAACAAGTACCAAAAGCCAAAACATTAATATAAACCAAGTAAATGTAATAGGTAAAAGAAAAAACATGATAGAAACACAGTTTTCTCATTCAGCTTCAGGTATAAAGCTCATTGGAGAGACAAGCCAAGTAAGCTTAATAGTCCATAATGATACTAAAAGTTCATAACAAAAAGCACTATTTCATCATCACAGCTGCTGCTCCTTGTTTCTCTTGTCATAAAGGACACTCATGGAGCAGACTTTTGTTGGTTGAAACATTGAAATGTTTGTATACAAAAGCCTAATTCTGGATTCACCTACTGTAATTAGGATAGATATAACACAAAACTCATTTACTTTAGTCTTTCGATTTTCTTTTTTAAGAATTTCAAATGTGAACTCAACTTGTTCAGTTCAATATTTTACTCTTTTCGGGACAAACTTCATAAAGTGGACAAAGATGAAAGTTAGTAAGACTTAACGATTTTGTTTGATTTTTACCATTTTTACAGTCTTGAATGCGGGGTCCAGCCATGATCTTGTTTAAACTTAATTTTGGAAAAATTTGAGATCTTAAATCTGATTTAGTATCGTAATATCATACAGTGACACAGTCAAAATTGTAATTCTAACAAAAATACTCTATAGACTTCTCTTTTACAGGCTGTTGTAGAATTTTGCTATTATTTATAGATGTTAATTCTTGTTTTGGACTGTAGGAGACCTAGCGAATGGGGAAGTATTGATAAATAAATTATGTGTAACAAGCAAGAGTAAGTGTTTCTTGGTGTGTTTTATTTCTTGGTATATGCTTTCTAGGTGATATAATTTTTGTTGATGAACCACAAGCAGAAGTAGCTGATGAACTCAGAACTTTGGAGGGAAATGTTGGAATCCAAGGATTTTCATTTAAATCTGTCAAAGCTAGAACACTAGGAGTGTAAATGGATCAGTAGAAGTTCAGACAACATTTGATGAGAATTAGAGATCAGAATTCCCAAAGAGTGAACATGCTAAACATCTAGGATATATTTGGCAAGAGATGGATATCTTGGCCGTAGAGTAGAAGTATGATGGATGGAGTGGGGAAATGTGTTTGGTGTTTTGTGCGACTGTTGAATACTGATTGACTGCGGCGAGGCCAACAATGCTTCATCGTACGCGATAATAATTGAACACCAACATGTTCACAAAACAAGTCTAGTGGATATGGGAATGCCCCAGTGGTAGTTTAGGCACACGATGAGAAACAAAATTAGAAATCAATTGAATACACCAGCTTTCACAAGATGTTAAAAGAGAGTTGCCAACGAGATGAAGTAAACTCAGGAGGCATTGAGGAAAAGTACTAGTCGCTTTACTGAGCAAGACTGAAGCTCGTTTGAGATGATTTGGTCGCGTAGAACGTAGACCTCTGGTGCTCCAATAAGGGGTTATGTGATTAATGGATGGAGACTTGGGTTGAAGGGCAGGTGAAGCCCTAAAAATACATGAAAGGAGGTTATAAGAGAAGTATGAGGCAATTAGAGCTTATAAAAGACTATATTGAACATAAGGCAATGGTGACAAAAGATTCATATTGTGGGGCCACTTAATGGGCTAATAGTTTTTGTTGTTGTCGTTGCTGCTTCTGCTTCTGCTATGGGAAGAGGGGCGGTTGACTTCTAATATTTTGAAAATTAGGTTGCTTAAGATAGGTGTTTTTAACTTTCTCTAGAATTTTTCTGTTGGATTATGTTCCTCCGGCATGTGAATAAAAATTCCAGTTGAATGGTGAAATTCTTGATTGCGTTCCTGACATGAACAGAGAAAAGGATGAATGCTCGTACTGATTGGAGTGTATGAATAATTGGTGCTAAGTTATTGAAAAAGGTCTGAACTCTTGATTCACTGTCCATGCACTGCAAAGCTAATTCTGGGAGATATACACTGTTGATTGATAAGAAGCTTGTCAAGGCACAATATAATTTTCCATTTGGTCACTGTCCTTGTCTTGTATTTGGATCAAAGTGTTGCTGATACAGTTTCCGTGATAAATTTGCTATTTCTAATATCTATGAGGAAGTTATGATGTTTGCAGTTTCTCCAAATCATGTCTCTTTGCTTTGACACCTTGTCAGAGTGATGTTTCCATCTGTATGCATCTTCAGTGTAATTCTTTGTTTATTTAGCGTGCGAACTGACTTAGTTAATTTATGGTTTAACTTGACCTCTATGAAATCAAGCCTCTTCGTTAGCTGTTCATGGGCTCATATCGACTTGCTAAACTTGCTATGTTGAATAATACATTTTGTCTGTAGGGACGTTCGTGGCAATAGAGCTGCTCTCTTTGATGGCATTGAAGAAGGTGGCATTAGGGCATCATCTTCTTACTCTTCTCATGAGATTGATGAGCATGAGAATGAAAGAGCAATGGATGGCTTGCAGGATAGAGTCATTCTGCTGAAGAGAGTGAGTATTTGGAAGTGATATTCTGTTGTTGTGGGATCTTTTAATTTGGACTAAACTGCTCAATGCCATGTGAAGCTTCCTCTGTAGTCATGCAGTTTTCACTTCTTAACGAGAGAAGTACGGCACGACAAAGAAAATGTGGATTTCACTAGCAATATAGGGATGGAATTCGTATAGTGTATCCTTTTTGTCATGTCATCTGAGATGCAGCACTGTCCTTTATATCATCAGAAGCATGTCTTATCGTGAATTTTTCTTCCACTTGAGAGAGAAAACGAAAGTATTTTTGGATGCCCTACTATTTCTACCATTTCTTATTTTCAATTCCAGTTGTTGATGCTTGTCACTTCAACAGTTGTCTGGTGATATAAATGAAGAAGTGGAGACCCATAACCGCATGTTGGATAGAATGGTATGAATCAGCACCCCAAGTCCTTTCTATAGGTTCTTTAATTCACTTAATGCAGGATTTTCAATATCACACCAACGAACAAGTTCTTTGTATTGGCTTTATAGTTTACTTAACAGGGATTATGTCTGTTCAGGGCAATGAGATGGATTCTTCCAGGGGAGTTCTGTCGGGAACAATGGATCGTTTTAAAATGGTAAGCTTATTGTCAGTATCCCTATCAATGGATTTTATGCTGCAACTCCCCTCTGTAAACGGGGTAATAGTTTCTTTTTGGTTGGTTTTGCATCAGGTGTTTGAGACGAAATCAAGCCGGAGAATGCTTTCTCTTGTTGCATCATTCGTGGTGATTTTCCTAGTCGTGTACTATCTCACTAGGTAATGGGTCGCAATACGATGAATGCTTAAAGCTGCTAGAGATTAAAACTTTGGGGGGTTGCTGTGAACTCCTTACTTTAAGTAAATACTCTCTGGCTTGTAAGTTCGTGGTCCTCTGTTTAAAGATCTCTGGATGTGCTTGAACTGTTTTCAAAGGCTTCGACGTGGAGTGGTAATAATAGTAGTATAGTACCAGCCTGACTAATCTGCAACATCTTTTCCTTCACAATCTATATATACGTAAATGAATGTCTGTACATTGGTTTGGATGTCTTGGGGTTTGCCATTTCCTTCAAGTTCTTGCATCAGAGTTGACACAAATGTTTCAAGTGCTCATCCTGTTCCGACTGTAAATGAAAATATTGAAATGAACGACAACAAATGATTTCAAGAAAGGCATAAGTACCTCTGTCATGACTTATAAAGGTCCTCGGCGCATCAGGAAGTTCTATTGGCATCACTAACCACTCATAAAGTACACACCTGGCGTCTTGAATGATGTATTCCATCTGTCACCGCTTTCGGCCTGATTTGATGATGGTTGCTTTTCAAATCAATTTGTGAAATACCTTCGAACCAGCTATCTGTTCAAGCCCCTGATGGAAAGGTTATTGAATTCTGATACATGAGCTCCGACAACATGGAATTTTGCTTTAGTGAGCGGAATTACGACTCCATGGCATAATCAACAGGCACAATTTGCTTTTGCAATCTCACCCTCATATGCTGCCAAGTGCTGATTTTCGGCTTGCCTTATTGTGCACGTTGCTTCTCATCTCTCTTCCATAGAAATGCAATGCCTTTCAATTTAAGCTTCACAAACGGCACCTTCCAAGGTTTTGCCATCATTTTCACTCAAAGTGAAGTTTCCGCACTAGCTTCTCATTTTAAATAAAATTTGGCATGCATCTTTCCACAGTAATCTGCAACTTCCACTTTCATTCCACCACCATTCTAAATCTAGGGCGAAAATCAGTATCAGGCTGATCCTTATTTCAGCCACAATATAGCTAAGTTGCAGGAAGTAAGTAGTGCAAAGGTGATCAGTTATGTAGCCATAAGGTTCTTTACGCGAATAGATTATCCGAGAGCTTCATGGTAGTGGCTTTGGGAGGACATTTCAACAGGGATACAACCATGTTAATATGGTGTCAGAGCGAAAAAGGTCCTAACATACGATTAGGGTTTTCATTTCGACACGATAGATTGGCTGAAAATTGCTGACGTGATGCTAGCCAGCCATGTGGCGCTGACTTTGACATTTTAAAATAAATATTTTAATAATTTTTTGAATTTTTTATGATTTTTTTCTTCGTTTTTTTCCGTTTCTCTGTTCTTTTTTTTTTTTGGGTTTAGAGTTGGCCGGCTAGGGCCAGCTAACCCCACCGGCCTGGGCAGGGGGCTGCGCCCTCATTTGTCATTTGGGTGAGGGGCCACGACTCCCTCGCCGGCCAAAGAGAGGGCGTGTGCACCCTCACCTAGATCCGGTGAGGGCCGCGACGCCCTCGCTTTGGCAGGCAAGGGTCGGTTGGCTCTCGCCTAGGGCCGGCGAGGGTCGCCGGCCAACTCTAAACCCAAAAATTTGACCCAAAAAAAATGAAGAAAATGAAAAAAGAAGAAGAAAAAATCATAAAAAATTCAAAATATTATTAAAGTATTATTTAAAAATGTTCATGTCAGCGCCACGTGGCCAGCCAATATCCACGTCGGCGATTTCCGGCTAAAATTGGCCGGATGGATTCAATTGGCAAGAAGTGTAAATATTTAGGACTCAATTGGCAAGAAGCGTAATGGTTTAGGACTGAATTGGCAAAAGTGCAATAGGTTTAGGACTTCATGGACAATTTTTGCGCCGATTTGGGTGTGTGCTTGGTCAAGATTTAGGGGTTTTGGGTGGGTGGGTGGCAATTAAGGACATGGATGGAATCGTGTTTTTGTTTTGCAAGAAAATGACAATTTTGTGGGTACTTTCATTTTAGTTAATGATGTGAAGGTGTAAAGCGGTTTTCAAAAGGGAAACTTGGAGCGTAAACTGGTTTTTCAAAAGCTTTCTAAATGTAGAGGATGTCAATTGAGTTAAAGGATCGGGGATGCAATCCAGCTTGCGTTGAAATAGCTTCGCCTTTCCTTTACTGCCAGTGCTACCAGTACCACGTCAGCGTTTTAAACACGCTTCCAAATTACAATTTTCGTGAAGGTGGTTTTCCCCCAACATGGTTGACAAAACCCACCATTTTTGCCTGGAAACCTTGCCCATTTGTGAAGGTGAATGATCTTGACATGGCCCCATTCACACGAATGTTGTTCAGTGTGTTCCGGCTGTGCTTAATTGTGTTCCTGTTGTACATGGATCAATCTGGATTGAACAACATAATTAAATGCGCCGTTCCCAAGTAACCATTTCTAATTATAATCGTGCGTTTAGACATGTTTATTAATAAGTTCAACATATATATTAATGATGTCAACATGACAAGGTTGTCAATATCTAGATACGTTAATATATGTCCGGACACATTTTTACTAGGAACTGCTCGATGGCTTATGTGCGACGTGATTGAAGTCACATGCTTTAAAGTTTGTTGTGTGAAATGGTCAAAGAATGAGGATCATGTTCTTAAATCGAGAGAAAAGGTTAGTCTAGTTTGTCTGCAGGCCGCTCATGATGATTTGGCACAAAATTCGTCAGGTTAGACTTTGAACTATCGGGTTTGGGCATACGGTTTCACTTATCGTAAGAATATGTTCCCTTGGCTAATTATCTCGAGCGATGCTCGGAATGATTAGGTGTAAAGCATCGACGGGCGGCCTTTTCAAGTCCACCACCGTCAAACCCCAGGGCTCAGCCCTGGACAGGCGGGGGGAAACTGCTGGAGTACGGTAAGGGCAGAAGGAATTGTAGGTGGAGCGGCGAGACGCGGCCCGACCGAAAAACGAGGAAAACGGTCTTTCAACGCTAGATGGTTTCCTGCTAAATGTACCTTGACTTTGAGGAGCTTAAATTGAGACAAGCCAAATTCTAGAATGTGTTGACCGAGCTAATCCTTACAAAAACAACAACAGGGTGCCAAATGTAATCATCGCACTTACGAACAAAGTTTAGACCCTGAAGTGGAGGGTTGACTATTGACCAAGCTGGGTCCAATCTCGCTGGCAGTGACATCGTTGTCATCTTTTGCGTTTTGTTCCTTTCTTCTGAATCGCATCCATCTGTCGAGCTGTCAGCAGAGCAGTCCCAACAAATCCGCAAAGATCATTGCCTTAATCTATTCCCGTCATTCGTTAATCTTCCCCGCTTAATCAAATCCTTGATATCGACTTGGCTTACGTCGCCCATGAATCTAACACACCGTGAATGCAACCACAGGGAAACAGAGGCGATGCATTGCGTATTTTAATTAAGAGTGGTTAATTATATCGATAGATGTCGCCGTCGGTGCGAACTCTACGTGTGAATTGAGGCGATAGCTTGATCGGTTCCGTGAATGACTGATCGATTTCCGAACCCACGTTCGTCTTTGGTAAATTTAGGACCGGGATAGCGAGAGCTCTCGCGATATTTGATTAGCTAGAGTGATCTTGTATCATTTTTGTATATATTCCGATTCAATTAACTTTAGGGTTAATACTACGAAAAACCTCAAGCTAGTATACCAGTGACAAATTTACCATAAATTAATTTTTTAACCATCAAAAACTACAAACTGGTACATTTGTGACAAATTTACAATTCGTTAAATTGGATTAATACTATAAAAAATCACAAATTGGTACACCTGTAACAAACAGAGGGTAAAATCCCAAACTGGTACATCTGTCAATTACTAAGTGTCATTCGACTCAGAAATTTAGCGGTAAAATTTAACGGAAACTAGCAGATGATAAAGTTGTTATAGGTGTAGCTTTATTTAGATTTGTAGGTTCTTTTCTTTGTTTTTTTTTAAAGCTTTTTTTAGTTGCTTCGCCAACTTTGTGGACTTTGTATTTAGGGTTTCTCTAACAAAAGCTCATACTTCATCATTTAATACTCACTCTTCCTCGTCAAATTCAAAGTATGTGCCGGCTTGGTCGCGATGTGCTAATGAATGAGTTTTGATTAAATTGAATTCAACAAATTAGTTCGCTTAGGAGCGTATAATCATTGAGAGCGCGTTTTTTTTCTAGGTTCCTCGACCATTATTATTTACTATATCATTTTAGAAATCGCCATCTTAAAAAATTACTATTATATCGAGATAGTGTCAAGCGATGCCATTTCGTGCTTTTTCGGCATAAGACTGTAAACGGATCTCTCCTGGACATTAGTAAATAATTTTCTTCATTTCCTGGTGAATTTCCTTAGATTGACATTATTAATAGTCTCATTTAGAAGATAATTAAAAAAAAATTAAAATATATTCGTTTCCTCACTTTTTGCTTGTTGAATAGCCACTTATAATAATAACCAGGAAAAATGGCCGTCATTCACAAAAATGTTTCCTTCACAAGACAATCCAAATATTTGTTAGAATATTTAAATATTAAATTATATCATGATTATTAGCTAAATTATTTAGACAAGTCGACAGCAACCTCATATTTTTCACTTGACATCAAATATATTGGGACATACCAATAAGTTGGAATATCTAATTTGTCTCCCAATTTGTAATCAAACTCCTCGGCTTAATTTCTCAATCTAGATTTAGGACTATGTTATGAGTGGGAAATGTTAGAACTTATTTTCTTCCATAAATAGAAATGTTAAAACCTTTAAAATAATAAATCATGTTTCGATCTAATGGTTTCAATGGTAAAAGTCCAATTTTGATCTCCAAACTTACACATTTTTTCCCCTTTTATTTTTCAAATGTCTAATCGGGTCCTTGAACTTACGTAAGTATTCTAATCGAGTTCCTCAAATTCCAGATCTGATCAATCGGAGCCGACACTCTGTCAAAGCCAGCAAGATCTAACACCGAGAAACTTTTTGTCATTGTACCTATGGAAAGTCAACTAATGCGTGGGACTAAAGCTCTCCAAGAATGAAGATCACAATCATAATATGCACGATGAGATTTCAAGAATGTGAAGTCGGCCTGCACTAGGGCTCTCCACATAGTATTATTGTCGGCCTGACAGACACGTCAGCTCCAACAAGCTGGATTTGAAGTTGAAGAGACTTGATTAGAATGGTTAAGCAACACTTCGAGGACATGATTAGACAAATTAAAAGTTCCAGGATTTGATCGGAAGAATTTCATAAATTTGGGGGCCCGAAGTGGAGTTTTACCTGGTTTAAACTTTTATGTAAGTTGCCAATTATGTTGGAGTTGCCACATCATTAAACCCATGAAGTTCTTCCTGAGAAAAGCAGTTTCCTTCTAGTGATTATACATAACATCAGAAAGATGCTGCTGAGGAAGAAGGTGGATAATGGTGGAGTGGTTAGAAGTTGGTCTTCACTCTCCACAAAAGATAGATCAAGAGACTTAGTGCATTTGACGCTGGGAGAGGTAACAATTCAATTGCAAATACTATGCAAACTAAAATCAGCTACTCTTATGGTGATTGGCATACTTATGACTCATGTAGACTGATATTTTGAAAATTTCCCATACATGTAAATTGAATCGTAGCACGTATGACGAAGAGTTGTGGTATGAAATATAATGACAATTATAGTGGATATGATCTAAGTTAAACATTCATGATCAATCTTTGGTTTCTTGAACATCACATCTACAGACCGGAATTGGGAAAGAACCAACTAATGAAACCTTCAGTTCAGCTGGAGAGGAAGTAAAGATAGATTATGAATCCTATTAAATGCATGGTTTTACTTTGGATGGAAAGGTGAGAGTGTTTCAACATGCATTGAGAGAGATGAAACTTCTAAGACAACAACAGCTGCCATCTTAAAATTAATCTTACAATAGTCACTACTTTCTTCGGAAAAATTCGATTGTTGGAAACACACACAAAAAGCACATCTCATTCTTTTGTGGTTCATCAAGAAAAATAACATTGAAATCGAAGGGCCTTGCCCGAAAATAAAGATAAGATCAAAGAGTGCGAAATCGAAATAGAGTAAACAAATAGAGAAACCACTAAGATTATCATGGTTCAAAACCAAGACTATCATATACACTACGCAGAAGTTTTTCAAGATACAATCCTGGAATATATAGACATCAGTTTAGTTGAAAGGATTCGGTCAGTTGGAGAGTGAACAATGTCTCTCAGCTATAGGATTCACAGCAATGACAAGAGTAGCGCACAATTTCTTCCCTATGATCAGCACAACCCATTACTTAATGATGTATAAAAAGAGTGTTTTGAACATAATTCTTGCGTAGCTAAAGCTGTAAGTTTTGTGAGTTTTCCAGCTGCCAACCACTCAGTTTTGGTCTTGAAAATCCAGACAATGTGCACAAACACAGCACCAGCACACGAACAAAGCATTAAAAGCAGGTCCACGATTCATCAAGCAGTCACATAAACTTTGTGCTAACTTCTAATACCAATTCAATCCTTACAAACTGGTTCTTGCCCAGAATAGGAGATAAAATCATGGAATAACCCAACATAACCAATTCATGTATCATGCATGCTTGTGTTGATCTCTCTCTCTCTCTCTCTCTCTCTCTCTCTCTCTCTCCGTCTCTCTATGTGCGCACATGTGGACAATAGCCACCCAAGGTTCAAGGAAAGGGTATCGTGTAAATAAGTCATCTCTTATCAATTCTATGTCATGTTTTACTCACTATCTTCAAATTAGGTTTATACCTGTGGCGATTTTCTTTTCCCTAACCTATTTCCTGAACTACAAGATCTAGCTAGACAACCAAATCCCAGGCTTCTGTTCGCCACATCTGCGCTGCATTTTTTATAACTTTCCGTCTTAAGCTAGCTTCACATAGCAAGCAAGATAGAAGGTACATGATCATTAGCGAAAATCCAAACTCATTGTACCAAACATGTATAGTGTTCTAAAAGACAAAAAACAACAACCAATGTGTGAGGTAAATTAGCGAAAAGATAATTCCTCGTGGAGGAACCTAATCCTCCATCAGATTGTAGCCCCACATACATATCATCTTGCAGACTAACAAAAGAGGGCAGAAAAGAAACAAAAGAAATTCAAATTCCTTATCAGATTTAAGATAAAAATTCCTTTTGGTGGTCTAACAAGGGAAATATCAGCATAGCTTAACTGAATTATATGCATAAACACACCAAATTTCATGTGGAATGTTGATAAATTGATGATCTTAAATGCATCTCAAGTTTACTTGTTTGGTTTGTCAATTATAACCAAAACCCAATTCCCCAACTAAAAGGCATGGAAAAAAAATTCACACAAACCATTATGATTAGGTGCATGAGTTTCTTTACTTTCTATCTAGCTAGTATATAACTGATTATTCCATCAAGCAAATTAGGGTTTCTCTATAAATTCAAAGACATGTGACAGAAGGATCAAGTTTACAGAACAAAAGAAGATATCAATTCCATTGGGAACATAAATCTCGGAATTGATAAGCAATAGAAGGACAAAAAAGTACTGGCAGGAAATTCTCAAGAGGTGCGTGTAAGCTGATAGACAAAACAATCATACCTCTCTCAAGTAACTTCCCTGTGTCTGGTAACACAGTTTTAACGCCTCTCTGAAGCTTCTTCATCACAAAAAAAGTTTTTCTCCCACACACACGTGTGATCATCAAACACTCGCTGATTGATATCGCAAAAGCGAAACGCCTCTTATTAATAACTTCATTCCAACTCCTCCTCTTACACAAGAAACACCGAAAAGTTTTCGGGACGAATCCAAAAGCTGTTCAGAGTGAGGCAGTGAAATCATCGCAAAAGTCAGTATTTATACATACGTCTAATGTACTTAATTTTCTTTAAGGGTCGTGACCGAGTCGTAGCTCCAAGTCCAACCCATCATCTTCGGCTCCGGCCCGTGATCTCTTCCCTTTGTTGTCATCAACCACATGTGACGGGCCGACTTGCAAGCTCCGCCCCCACTGCCACTCCTCTCCATCATAAGTACTGTCTTCGGATGGATTGCTCGGCACATAGAAGTGATTATTATCATTGTAATTTCTTCCATGTGGATCGGGCCTCGCGCCCCACACCAACGCCGGCAAGTACATGGGGTTGTGGACAGCGGATGGTTCTGGCAACCCGCAATAGTATGGAGGATGAGTTGATGTAGGGAGGAACGATCTGAGGGGCGTGTAGCTCTCGTCGGGGCTTATGCTCAGGATCGGAGAGAAGCCTGAGTTGTTCGAAGGCCTTGACTTATTGGCTCTATCTTTCCTGTGGATGTTCATGTGCCCTCCCAGGGCCTGAGCAGTGGTGAAGCCTCGCTTGCAGAAGACGCAGCCATAGGACCTCGCTGCGCTCCCCGTCTCGTCGCTGGTGGGGTCTAACTGGTCAGTGTCGTCGCTGGAGCTTTTCGAGTCGTCGAAGTGGCTGAATTCCATGGTGGGGGTTGAGATGATAGATGATGCTGAGTTGTTGGGCTTGAGTTGAGATCAGGCTGAAAGAGCTTGCTTAGAAGGGTCTTGTAATGAGAAAAGAGGCAAGTAAAAGACATGGGAGGATTGCTTGTGTGAGGGAACTGAAGGGTTCTTGTGTGTCGTTTGATTTAAAGAAGAGAAGAGAGAGAGAGAGAGAGAGAGAGAGATGTAGTTAGCCGGCTATGGTTGATGCCTCTTTTTTCCCTAGCGGACAGTTGTTTTATATATCTAATTATTATCATCAACTTTTTCAAGTCCAAAGTTTGTCTCTCCATGTATGCTGTTGTAGCTATCAACCAGGGTTTTTTCCTTAACGCGGTCTTCTTTTGTCCCTCTCTCTCTCTCTCTCTCTCTCTCTCAATGTATATGAAACTACACACACTTGTATATTATTTTTTTATTCCGAATATGTTCTGAAAGTTGAAAATGTTGGAAACGTATTCATATTGTGGTTTTTTGCATCTTCTACTATACTTTGCCGACTGCTCATGAGAAGAGAAGTTCACTGTTCTTCAGCTAGGTTGAAAACAAATCCCTCTTCTTTCTGGGCCCTGCATTCTTAACATGCAAACTCATTTAATAAGACTTTACTATATCATTTAGCCCCTCGGTTTCACTTGGACCATAAGCATCTTTAAATTATTCTAGAAGCATGTTCAGTTCTTATGAATCCATATACAATTTATGCTCTATTTATTTCGACTTGGTCATTTGTTGGATTCTGAAGACTTCATCTTTCTCCCCTCCATTTCATATCAACTTCCACCCAGCCTCTCCATTTAGTTAAATATTGCCGGCCTAGTTATATATATTATTGGCCTTAAACTAGATATTCAATGATTAGTATAAGGGATACCACAATTCTAAGACACTTGACCAGCCCTTTTTTAATTTTGTGCTAATATAAGATTTTTGACCAGATACTCGAAGATGGGCTGGAAAATACTCATTTAATTTATCACTAGTAACTACTCCTAAACTTTTAGTATTCAAATTCTTATACTTGTAGCATTAACAAGTGCATACAACCAAAAGAAAAAAGAAACAATGTATTTAATTATATGTAATTCTCTCTCTCTAAAGACTTTCCATTTCCTTATGGGACTTTTATTGGGTCTACTGATGATATAAATAATAACTTACGCACACCATCGGATTATTAACACGTAGAATTCAATTACACAATTGGGTGAATGATTAAGTTCAATCACACATGTCATTCACCCGATTGTGAATGTGTAAGTGTTTTATTACACTGACATTGAATCTAATAGTAACCCTTACTAAAAAAAGGGATGCACCTAGACGTTTCTTAATAGTTCAAGTATTTAGATCCAAATATTGATGGACTCAAACCTAATATGGATAAAGATCCTTTATTACCTTAAGGTGTACCCTGTTGCTGCTCTAATGATCTCAACCTTCTGATGTATTTGGTCATAACTTTCCTTTTTAATAATTTAGGAGCACGAGCGTGGAGGCTTAGGTATATGAAGGCCAGTGGAATACCTTTCAAGCCCATGAACTATTTGAGTTCAAACAGTTGACATGTCTAGGTAGCCCCGATTTGGAGAGTTTGCACACAATTAGTGGAATTCGAACAAGTGATCTCTAGTTATTGAATTGTTAATCCCTTGATGTCCTAATCAACTATGTCAATCCCAAAGGGTTTCAATCACAGATTTCTAAAGAAAACATAGCTATGTGAATGGACGATTGAGATGATTGGAACACCGTATGAGGATCCGATAGAGGTAGACGATTCTCATCCCTTGGACATCTCAATTTCGATTCTTCCTACTTTTGTTCTCGCCTCTCTATATTTAACTCCAACCATATCGGATTAGTTAAATGGTTCATCCTTTCTTTATTCTATCAATATTTAAGCTCAATCTTAACTTACCTGTATGGAACGGACCGACATGAGTCTCCTCCAAGTCATCAAATGTGTTTTAAAAAGAATCAATTTTCACCTAGGAGGGTCGTGGTTGTCTTTTCTGTCGGCTACGTTCGTATTGCAAGACAGGTCAAGTGAGATAACTGCTATTTCCACATCTAACTCCAACCTCGAATTCCGGGTTAAAGTGCTTCATGCTTTCATTTCCCATCAATATTTACGTTATCAAGGAGAAAAGTAACTTTTTTTCCTTTTAACTCGGGTGGCTTATCGCCGTCTTTTCCAACGGCATGATCATGTTTGAAGTACGACCAAATTTAGTGACCTTAAGGCGCTAATAATGATCCCTAAGTGAAGCTCCCGAAAGTGCTTTAAATCACATTCACCTGAATCAAACGAATAGAGATGATTGGAACACTAGAGGAGGATAAAACAGGACAAGGGACGCCCTAATTCCCATCAACATAATGCTATCAACACTAGCGTTCTCAAGCTTTTTGAACGATTCCTTCCATATGCGTTGTGTTCCCACCTCTAGTTTCAATCATTGTATCGGGTTATAACGCTTCCCGCTTCTCCTATCGATGTCTAGGGTGAATGGGTATATGCTTAATCTTGATTAACCTAGATGTACCGATCTGGGTCTCCTCCACGTTGACGTAGGTGGCTCCTGGCGGCCTTCTCGATGGGCAAGTTCACACAGTCAAATATGGTAAGCCACAAGGTGTTGGTTTTCGGCTACCATTCGGAAGCTCTCATCCAAGAAGTGCTTTGTTTATGAAGTGTAAAACAACCCTAAATAGCTGGTCGTCTCATCATGATGATGACTTGAGGACTTGGTTGTGGTGAAGAGCTCCAAATTGAAATTTAGCTGGAGAGCTTTCCTGTCAAAGAAATGTAGAATTTTTTTTTTTTGATTTGAGGAAAAGATGTAGGAACCTTCCTTGACGATACAAAACGAGGAGGAACAGTGTGTGTTTGGAGCTTGCACTTGTCCTCACACACAAAGGCCCCTTTTGCATGATGCATGTGCATCAATCTCCAATCGACACACACACACATATCACGAGCGGCAAAAGTTATGAGGTCCCACGCCCTTTGTTCCTGGTTTTAATGTCCTTTTGCTCATAGCTGTACAAAATCCTTCCAAGCTTTCTTTTTTTTTTTTCTAAAGAAATTTCTTCCAAAAAATTGCACAACATTTAAATTTCAAATCACACACCCTTTTAATAGCTTAAACTTTTTGAGTAATCGGCAATAGTCCTGCATAGCAAAATGTCCCAAACTCAAATTATTTCAAGCCCCTTTACCTATCTTATTATATATTTCCACGGTTTAATCTTAGGCTAAAGTTTAACCTAGTAATTGGCAGTGATCCCATGAAATTTACACTTACAAAGAGATTGTTAAAAACATTGGTGCATAGAAATGGACGAATGAAATATCTATCATATAAATGGTCTTTATGTAGGTTTCTTTTTTCCTAAGAGAAACGCCTTGATGCTTAAATTAGTCGAAAATAATTAACAAGAGGCGGTATTTTAATGTTAAGAATGATACAGGGAGATTGCTGGCTTGATAAGTAGGTAGTCATTAGTCTTCAGGTCTTAGAGCCCCATCATGGTCTAATTTCTCCTGTTTACACGACCAAATTTCGGGCTTTTTTTTACTTACCAGGCTCAACTATAGTCGGTAAATTTAACCCTTATTAGTTTCTATTGGAGAGAATAACACAAACGGTCTCTAAAATTGTTCTATGTCATCCTTAAACTTATAATTTATTCAGTGTGGTCTCTGAAAAATTAGTAAATGCTCAATCTAGTTTCTAAAATATATGAAAATGTTTTATGCGAACTTTCCGTTAATTCAAGTTGACGGAATCTTTTGATATAGCTTCTAATTCGTTAAGTTTAAATGGTGTACTACAAAAAGAAAAAAGTTACACGTGGATTACCCAAATAAGATATTCATTTCAAATTAGGATATTATAATCCATGTCATCAAATAATGATGGACATGTTAACACCTTAATCTCTTTTTTTTCTTTTTAAAGTAGATGGAAAAAATGATGGACATGTTGACTCATCATTTTTAGAAATCCAACTCAACATGATCAACCTCATCAAATAACATATGATTTGTCTTTTGAGCAAACGGAGGACTACATTAAACATTTATTAATAGTTCAGGAATCAAACTGGATAAAGTAAAAGTCCAAGGTTGACATTGCACAATAAACTAAAGTTTAAGGACCATTTATGTCATTCTCACTTTCTATTAACCAGTTTTTACGTGCTTTTACAATTTGATGTAAGTAGAAGCACCTATTTCTCACATGTCATCGATTTATATTATGATCATATTTTCCTACTTCAAAAAGAAATTTCCTTTAATCAGTCTTCTAATCGGTAGCTTATAAACATGGACATCATCTATATTTATACTTAGTCATATTTGCATATAGGTGATGTTCGTAACCATAACTCGCAACCCACTAATAAGAAGCATGATTGGAGAAAAATATAGTCCGTTCCATTGTCTATGAAAAGAAAAATTCTTGCATTAGCAGCGTGTACGGGAAATAATTTTTGACTCTCCATGTTAATCACTCTTAAGTGGTTTAAGTTTCTACGTTATGATCATCTATCTTAATGTCAATCATTTTTTATTAGGAAATAATTTTTAATAGTACAATACATTGATTATAATCACAATTATACTGAAAAAATAATACGTTTCTATTCTTGGGAATAATCACCATCAGTACTGTTTATGTAAAAAGAAAAACTTTTTGCATAGAAGATAGGGCTAATACCATGAAAATCCCTAAATAGAAGATATGCAAAACTATTTTGCATAGAAGATGTAACAAATTTATCTCAAACTAATTTTTTTACCACAAAAGCCCCAAACTAGTATACTTGTTACAAATTTACCATGAACTAATATTTTAACCACCAAAAACCCCAAATTGCTACACCTGTGACAAATTCACCCTCCATTAGTTTCCGTTGAATTTAACCGTCAAATTGCAGACTTGGATAACACGTGGAAGTTGACGAGTGTACAGTTTAGGGTTTTACTCCTTTGTTTATCATATGTTTACCAATTTGTGATTTTTCGTGGTATTAATTTAATTTAATGGAGGATAAATTTGTTACAAGTGTACAAATTTAGGGTTTTCCATGGTTAAAAAATTTAGTGTGGGGTAAATTTATCACAGGTGTACCAGTTTGGGGTTTTTCGTGGTATTAACTCTAGAAGATATGATGATACCGCAAGGTGTGCACCAAGAGAGGAGCTGGCATCAGAGCGATTGTTTATTTGGTTATATGGGAGTAGGTTAATTTAAGTGTATTAGGCAGTTCGAACGAGGCTAAGAATCATAATCACACCCTTAAATTTAGCTTATATTCCCTAATCACGTACAGAAATTGCTGATTCACCTTCGACCTAATAACCAACACGTGCTACATAATTAAATTAGTTTTAGACAAAAATGGCCTTAAATTTATGTCCCCCTTGTCTCCAAATGGTCCGAGAAGAAGAGGAGGAGGCATGAATCACCCGTTTTGAATTAAAAATTCTTCATGAATTCATTTTTGGAAGATTTTTTGTCTCGAGGGATGAAGTTTTATTCGTCGAATGCTTGGTGATGTGTGCAATGATGGGTTCGAGTTTTCGTGTTGTTATCGTTGATTTTTGACTGATTCAAAAGGGTTACGCGTTCGGTTGCCAAAGCCCATCGCAAAAATACTCTTCCCCCCTAGCCGGTTGTCTTTTCCTCCTAGCCCCTATGGAATATTCTGCGTTCTGAGACTCATTTAGTTTGTACATTGATGAATGAAAATGTTTCCTTTTGACCAAAAAAAAAAAAACGGGTCGTGGAGAAAACAATAAAAAAAAAAGAACAAAAATGGCTACACATGATAAAGCATGGACAAGAGGTGGAAGAGAGAGAGAGAGACAACAAGCATATGCACGACAACAACGTAAGTGCTTGCGAGCTGATTGCTCGTCTCTACCGAATCACTCGTCCTCTACTTGGATCTCTCCTTAACCTTATTCATGGCGTGATTTCATCAATTTTGTTGCCTTACTAACTAATAAAGTTTTGCTGTCCAGTCGAAATGGATCTTCCCGCGAGGCACGAGCAACGTGATGTAAGTTGATGATGATTGTGGCTATAATTAAAAATCCCCTAGCGATGCCGGCTCCGGAGCGAGGAAAATCTTCGAATCTCGAAAGCATCCGTATAATAAGTTTCAGGCTTTGGATTGTTGCGGTAATTGGGAAATTGCCTAGCTAAGCTGGTACAACAATTGGCCGGTCGCTAGGGAAATAAACAAAGAGAAGATATTCGTTTTAGTGGATGTAGATCGTGAATGTCGATGATGAAGAGAGTGATAAGAATGAGTGAAATCTCTCTGGTCAATTTAGTTTTATATCTAGAGGCATTTTGCTCGGACATCCGAGACCTCATTGGACTTCCAATGATGTAGATGAGAATTGTGATGAAAAAGAGAAGTATGTAATATTCTGTACATTGCTACATGAAGAATACATGACCTCTGTAAATATGGAGCAAGAATACAACTAAACTTCAGTATCATTCACGTAAACTACAGTTAACCCTACATCGTAGTGTACCAATTCTAGCGAGGAGACGTGTTGTTTCGCTCAAGAGATGTCCCTTGCATAAAATGGAATGGCTACATATGAAATGGATCGGTGTTTTCACATATGATTACATGATTGCAATGTCATGTACAATCTCTTTTACAGTCTTAATGGAGTTCTCTTATCTTGAACTTTTCGTTAAATTCAAGAGAAGTTAGTAAGCAAAGTGACTTTGCCTTAATACGGAAGCGACATAGTGGGGGCAAATATCACTTTAAGAAAAAGTGATTACACGACTCAAAGTCATCGATTATCATTCGCCCCTACTTTTTCGTCCTGATGGCCTGATTGTGTTTGGGAGGGACTATCAAGAGGGAAAGAAAAAGAAAGAAAGCCAACTAGATATCCATCTAGATCGTCCCGTTTTCGAAGGGTTTCGATCTGATCAGCAATTAAAAACGAGGACAATGTGGTGGGATTCAGAAGGAAACTTCTAACTCTTTCTATTCCCCAACGTGATGTTTGTGCAGGCGAAAGGGGGCCCGAAAGAGATGAACATGGGCCTGAAATTGGAAGCAAAATGGGTGCTGAAATGGGCCTGAAGTGGGCTGCGCAGCCGCACCGTGCGGCGGCTAGTGCGGTCACGTACTTGGCTACGGCCTGGTTGACTCTGGACCTGACGTGTGGTCTGCGCTAAGTAGGCAGGCTGCAGCATGGCACTGATTTTTTTTTTCTCTCTCAAAGTATGTAATAAGTCATTCGAAAATTGATTAAACTTTGACCGGCATAACTTTTTCATCCGGAGTCCATTTGACTCGATTTTCCCCCATGGAAAGCTTGTGATCTGAAATTTTTGAAAATGCAATCCGTTTCAAGGAGGGGATCTATGCTTAGAATAAGAGAAAACTAAGTCAATTTGTAGCGGGTATCCTATCTCATATGGGCGAACCTCTGTTCAAGCCTTTTAGGGATCACCTTTAGCTGCCAAACTACCCAGAGATTTAGTTTAGAGCATAGAGACACTCAAAGTTGTCAGGATGGAATCATGGCTAACCGGCCGAGCTGCCTTTTTCAGAGGATCATACCAGGCTTTGAGGAAGGGAGAGATTTAGGGAGACATGGTCTAAAGATGGGCCCTAACGGACAGTCATCATGAAAACTCACCACATTTTCTTCGTCTCAAACCTGATTAATGTGATTGTTGGAGCATTAGCAAGCTTGTGAATTGATACTTTTATTGATATCAATTGATTAAGTCCATTCACAAATTGCTCGATACCTTCAAAATTGAACAACCATGTTTAAAAATAATGGCATCTTAAGATCCACCCATATGATCTGTGGCAAAGTGTATAATTTTAGAAATCTCTTAGGTGAGTACTACCCCACTATACAATTTAATTAATTTTTAACAAAATTTTATTTTTGATCAATTTGGGTCAAATTTTTCGAAAATCTTAGGTAAAAGGTTGAGGTGTCAACAATTGCTTATGTATTTTTGTTCTTTTCTTGTTTTCACTTCTTATTCGATCTAAATCTGGGAGCTCTCTTCTCCCGATTTAGTTCTAAATTTGAGAGTTTGAACTTTTCCGATCTAATTTTTCTAAATTTGAGAGCTATCTTCTCCCGATCTAGGACCGAGAGTGCTGGCTGGATGACACATGGAGCTCTCGCATTCTTTTTTGCAGTTGCTTTGCCGAAATGTTTGCACCTTCTTTTAGAGCCGCATATTATTATTTCTCTACAATGTCCCATAATTCTATTGGGAAAATATCCTTATGGAACTTTGATGATTTCAAAACTATCCTTGGTACAAATATCTATTATGATAAGTGTAGATGTTCTATTTTAGCAAAAGAAAAAGCGTAGATGTTCTAAAAATTGTGTTAATATCGATGACTCAAGATAGTGGCATCAGGAGAACAAGTGCTAAAAGTAGCTCATGGTGACTTGGAGGCACCAAGGTCAATCTCATGTCCTTAAGATGTTGATAAATTCAAAAGGATCATTGAATATTCAATCGCGTGTCATTTCACCCATACCATCACTAGAAGGCATTCACTAACTATTTATAATGGGCACATACTAATGGTGACTATCGGTAGTGCTCAAATCTGTTGATAAATCTACTATAATATTTTGAAGTTAAAAAAATTATTCATACAAGTCTTATGAGTTTGATAAATGCAAGTGTTGTCTATATTTCAGGGTATGTAAAAGTCCGCATTAAGGAAAACTTAGATGTGTAAGGTGAAGAGATTTGAAATAGCTGAAAGGACCTACTTTGTATGGTGAACAAGTCTATAAGGATGGGAAGTTCATCAAGACTCAGAGATCAAAGGGAAGAGTGCAGAGGATCTACGTTACCAACGTAGTCAAGTTGCCTAATGAGACATAGTTGAATATCATCGAGAAACTTAATATTACAAGAAACTAATATCATCGGGAAACTAGATATAACCGGGAATTGCTAATATTAGCGAAACGACTGTATTACCTATGACAATAGCTTTATGACGTGCTTGGAGGAAAATGTCCCATGACAAGTTGTTTCATCTAACTATTTAACAGTTAGTGATATGTGCGTGAATGCTCAATATTGAAGAAATTGATTGATTATCAATCTCGAGAAATATCTACGCAAAATATACTAATTACGCATGATACCTTGATCGATTGACAATCATCTTGAATTGGACAACTAATTGATTGCATGGGTGACAAAATCTCCGGAATCTCGGATTGGACAACTAAATCAATCTACTCAACAATTGTCCCATGCATAACTTGGAGATTGATCTTCGCAAAGACTGTGCAATAGGAAGATTGGATACTGACGAGTATAAAAGTAGATCAACAGACTTTGAAGAGGCAATGAGATCAAGAGTGACAAAAAATCCATTAACAGAGAAAGCTTTACATCCTTATACTATCTTTTGATTGTACTAAAACTGTAATCTCTTGAGAAGTGTATCAATATTATAGTTTGTGCTTAGGTACGAGATAGCGAGATCTATCCGCTTAATATAAATAGCATCAGTTTCAAGAAGAAGTGCTCTAGTATAAACAGCACAAACTATTGTAACTACTCAAAGACTGCTAGTGGAATCGAGCTAGCAGGCTATTAATCTAGGAGAGTAGACATAGGCTTACATCAAGTCGAACTACTAAAAAGCAATAAGAGCATTGTTCTCTATCTCTTTACTTATATCTCTTACTATCTTATGGAAGCACACTGTACTAGATACTATTACTTGCTCCTACTTATATCAACACGCTATTGTTATTCCGCTTATATCAAACTTGGCTCTCACAGTTCCACAACATTTAGTCATGTTTATTAATATCACATATTCACCCTCTCTAAGTGATATTGTTAGCCACCACAATTGATATTAGAGCCTGGTGCTCATTCTTTTTGAAGTGTTAATGAACTTCTTGAGTTAACAATCTATTATGGCTAGCATGCTTGGACCGGGTATTATCGAAGGATAGAGCAACACTAGACCTCCTTATTACAATGGGACAAACTATGACATATAGAAGAACAAAATGAAAGCCTTTCTAAGATCCACAGATCCTTTGATGTGGAAAGTTATCCAAAACGGAGTAAATGTTACAACACCTAGCAAAACAACTGCTACAATTGTGACCGATAAGTCAGGCAACTCAAATGATAGAAGAACTACAGCCCAACCACCCATCACTCCTCAAGATTTTGTAAAACTAAAAGCACTGGATGCTAAAGTTTTTTACTCTCTCTAGTGTGCATTATCTCATGCTGAATATAATCGTGTTTCTTCCTGTGAAACAATAAAAGAGATATGGTACAAACTTCAAGTCACCTTTGGAGGAACAAAGTAAGTTAATGAGACCAAGATATACACTTAGGCTGTGTTTGGTCGTCCAGATTTGGATTAGGATAGAATAGGACAGGATAAAGTAGGATTATAAATCCTCTTAATATCCTCTGGATTCTAAAAAATCCTATCATATATTTGGTATAACCCGCTTGTATTTTTTAAAAGCTTTTATAAATCCTTCAAGATGAAACAAATGAAACTGTCACCAAGATGTTTACAAGATACATAGAGATTATCAATGGACTCACACATCAAGGAAAGACATTCATACTTGCAGAGAAAGTGAATAAACTTCTTAGAGGACTTTCCAAAGAATGGAATAATGTGAAAACCACCATTCGTGAAATATAGAGGATTATGCCTCTCCCGATTGACAAACTGATTGGAACATTCATGGCATACGAAGCAGAACGTGTGAATGAGGAAGAAGATCACAAAGATAAGAAATCAATTGCTTTAAAACTGATACTTGTGATACACGTCAAACAGATTCATAAGCAGATGAAGAAGATGATGAAGATGTAGCTCTAATGGTAAAGTTCATAAACATGGTCAGAAAAGGAAGGAACTTTAAGGGAAGAAGACAGCAAGCAACCTGAAGAAGAAAATTCTTCAAGAACAAAGAAGAAGAAAGGAAATTCGAAAAGAAAAAGAAAGCTCTAAACACAGAGACTTCGAGCAATACCGAGTGCGAAAACAGTGACGAAGACAAGTATGCAAATATTTGTCTTATGGTGGACTCAGAATTAGAGAAAGAAATTGAGATAAGTCATCCTGAAATCCTGATGAAGCATATGAATACATTGATGAATTATATTTAAAATACAAATCTGCTCTCGAGAAAATCTTGGAGTTGAAGAAAGAAAATACGAAGTTGAGGCAATAGAATCTGTCAAATGAAGACAAGATTGTTGTTTTAAACAAGGAAATCATGGAAATCAAGGAAAAACGTGATTTCTTGGAAAAAGAAAATAATTCTTTCAAAGAGGAGATTTTAAAATTTTCCAAAAAAATTTCTTTTGGCTTAAAAACTTTGGAGTACATGCTTCCCATACAAGTTTCACATTACAACAAATCCGGACTTGATTTTGAAAGGAAAGTGATATAAAAAATGATTTTCCAACTTTACCAAAAAAAAAAATGATTTTCCAATGATTAAGGAAAGATTGAGGCGTCGGCCTTCAAACAGGGTTTACTAAAATCATTTTAGAAAATATTTGTAGAACCTGTTGCTCAAGACTTCTTATATTCATGTTGAGAATGCATGTTGGAGCTACTTTCATGATGCACATTGCCTTTTATAAATGTTCATAAAGTTGCAGATTTCGTTACTTGATCCCACAGAAACGATAATTGTCACTTTGTAAGCCGAAATTTTGCCCACACCCCTTTATTTACCATTCCAGATTTCTAGTATGGAGGAAAGGAGGAGTTTATGAAAAGGGTACAATGGGGGTGGCTTAGGTCTTATTTTTCTAATTTACTAAAGTTCATTAGACTAAGCTTAAGAATTTATACTTTGGTACATTTAAGGTATTTTGGACTTCATGGTTATTTTCATTTGTATAATGCTTATGTGACAGTATTGTTATTCAGTTAAAGGCAACGGTGGACGAAAAGTTGTTGACGATGTGGCGTGCTATTGACTGGGCCATACTCAATAGTGCTCCTATTTCCTTTCCACCCCATTTTTCCTCTTCCTCTTTTTGTTGATGTATTTTATCTTTCAAAGGTAAAGTAAAAACAAGAACTTCTCATTGTCTACCTAAACTAACCCATTTACAGCTCTTCTTCTTTCAATTGTACTGAAGGGGTGCATAGACTATTTCGAAGGCCTTCACTTCATGTTCGTGCAATTGGTTAGAGCATTGGGGATTTCCAACTCACAAAATTGGAGATTACTTGTTCAAATTTCATCAATTGCTCACAAAATTATTCTAGATCAGAGTCACATGTACCGGGCCATGAATCTCGATTTAACAGGTTAATAGGACCAGCAGGTTATTCGGTGGCCTCAAGGTAGTCAGGGCCGTGTCTTAAATTATAAATAAAAAAGCCTCATCTCAACTACTATTAAATTATTTGTTTGGCTAAATCACTGGTAATTAAAAATAATTAATAATTAATTCATGAATGATTAGTATGATTATTGATCAGAACACCATTGTATAGGGAAAAGTGAGTGAGTGTTTTCATAAGGTGAAAATCCAAATTAAGCATAGATTTTAGTCTTTTTAGATTAAAAAAAAAGTACAGAAATATCAGGCAATGAAAAAGAAACGTCCTCATTCGTTTTTTTTTTTTTTGGTGTAAATATGTGAATATCATTAATCATATGAGGTACAAAGGCTTAGAGAAAACCCTTAGCATTTCAAAGAGACTAATTATGTGAGAACATCCTCATTAGTCATTAGTGCCAGTTTTAAGAAAGATTCATTATGAGTTAGACTTCCAGCAATAGACTTATTTATCCATTTTTTTTTGGGTGTAAAATGTTAGTATTATAAAGCAGATGAAGTACAATAGCGATCGACATATAAACATGGGTGTGACAGTTTCTTCTTTACATAGTTCCCTTATTGCCTTTCACGGATAACATGAAGAATTGGATGGAAACTGCTTTCTCTTTCACTTGCACCCCGAAGCCTAGCTTAAGTTAATCCCAAACACATGTATAATTTAGCATTTTCTTCGGTATAAGCTAAAAAATTCTTAGGACACACGATCTGTGTAATTTCTTTTGGACCCACTTTCTATCACTACTAATTTGGATACTTAGTTAATTTCTGAAGGTATTATAATTCTTGTCAATGCTAAATCCATATCAATGGTGATGGAGATGATTGCGCAAACGATGATTACATAACCATCAAATACTAATTCATAAAGTATGTCACCTTTTGACCTTATTGTAATTTTACCATTTGGCATCTTAGTATATTGTTGCATTATATATTGATATATAGACCCACGGTCCATACTAGAATCGATCCCTTCTAAGTTTATGTACTAAAACAGCCTGCAAATTTATCGAAGACATGCTTTGAATATAAAGTATTACTGGCTGGACGCCTTATTATTGTTGTCCCAATAAGAAGTTTACCTATTGCCAAACTATGATAAGCACTATAATTTTGCAATAAAACCCCACGATACAAGTATAGATGGAGGTTCGTATAAACATGCATTAATGAGTTTTTCTAGCTTTTTCTCATCGAACTAGAATGGTACAATCTACACAAATTCAGAAGAATGTAACTCTCTCTCTACTTAACCTAGCTACTCAAGATCGACAACCTGTATTAAAAAAAACGAAAATGACTATCACACTTATCATCAACCCTCATTAGTTTTCGTCAAAAGAAATCATCAAATGCACGCTCCTTTTCAGTCTCTGACTTTTCAAGTCCTGCACAGACGAACACATCGAGTTATATAAGCTAAGAGACTCTAAATACAGTCACTCTCTTGACTTAGGGTTTGATAAACTAAGATGTCGAAACGAACCCAGATCTTCGCCAGTCGATATATCCTGAACCATCAATTGGAGTCCATTCGTGTATTGGAAGGAATCTGAAGCCGAGATTGGGGCTGGAAAAGTGAAGTCCGAATCGCTCGATGAAGTCTCCATAAGATTAATAGCATCATCGTCTTGATGATCTCTAGTTATGGAAGTGTGATTCGAACTTGATGAGCACAAGAAGGACTTCAGCTCTGAGACTTGGTCTGAGACACTTGACATCATCCTGAGACAGACTAAATCGCATATAGCATGAGTAGATCACACGAGGGTCTAAAACATTATGTTATATGAGCAATTTAGAGATAAAAGGGATCTGGGTCTTCTACTGTATAATTTAATATTATTCAATTTCAAATATGTTCCACATACCTTCTAAATTTTACAAAATGATTGTAATCCACTTAAATATCTTCAATCGTTTATGCATTTAACACATGCTAACATGGGACAAAGTCATCAAAACACAAGGGTTTACAATATCCGTCCCATACTAAGAGATGAAGAGAAAACAAATCTTGATTTTCCTCTTCAAGAGCATTTAAGTTTGAATTCAAAATCAATGTCTTTTTGAGATAATATGAGCAAGTGTTACGTACCTATTCAAGTATTCCTGTAATTGATAAACTCTTCCTTGAGTTTCTAACAACTTCTTATTTTGTTCCTCACTTGATTCTTGAGCCTTCATATGCAACCTTTCAAAATCATCGGCTCTTTCTGTTTCTCTCCGCAGCAAGACCTGAACATAACAAAGGTTACACCATAATAATTTAAGAACTCTAACAGTGTGTGTGTGTGGTAGAGTGAATTAAGTTTACCTGTAACATTTGCACTCACGTAGATTAACATGATAATAAGTTTCATACATATAAATTTAGGGATTTTACGAATAATAGAAGTTAAATTACTGATAAAAGAGATATAAGTACCTTAAGATTTTCAACTTTAGAGTTGAGAGACTGAATTTTTTCAGCATCCTGAACAGAATCTCTGACGGGGTTCATCAGTTGGCGAGCATCTTCAATTATGGTTTGTGCAATTTCTCGTTCATTATACAATAAAGCAGTTGCTTCATCAACTTTTGCTCTCATTGCATTTAAAGAATGGTGCAATCTCTCTATGTCTTGGGCCTTTTCTTCTTCCAATTTAGTCTGCATACACCATTTGCAAAACATAAATTAATATCAGTCATGTGATGCAAATTTAATACTCTCAAATCTCTTTATTGGAGCTTATATATATAAGTAAATATGAAAGATTGAATAACAGCGATTATTCTCATATTTACCCGAGCCATTTTCTCCATTTGCAAAGATAATGTGAGTTCCTCCACTTGCTTCTCGAGCTTTTCTTTTCAATTTCTTCTTCATTTGTTTCTCTTCTCATCCGATAAATCAGCTAACACATAAGAGATACACGAATGAAGATGTATGCCACACTTTGAGATATATAGGAACTGAGAACATTAATGACTTAGAGAATTATTATGAGCAATAGTAAAAAAATTGGTAGAGTACATATGATTTTAATAACAAAAATAGTAGAAGAGCAATACCATATCTCCCATTTCATGCTCTGTTCTGGTTACTTTTTTCCTTCTTTTGCCTTGTAGAAGAATTGATGCCTTTTTCAGTTGCCTATAATGCGATTGATCTCTATGACGCCGCCAGTTGCACTGGAGAAAGAAACAAATGATATTATTAATCGACATTTAAGAGTATAGCCTATGGTATTTGCAATATCAACCTGAATTGTAGCTGCTGCTTTGGTTTGTTTTCTATGCTTGAATTCATTACATGCAACCGTTGCTCGTATAGCAGCTTGCACGGTCATTGCGACGACTTTCAATTTGATATATGCATTTCTAGTCGAGTATCCACGAAATACAGTTTGTACTTTGGTAGCTGCACTTTCCTTTTTCATATGTTCATACAATTTGCAAGCTAATTTTCCTGCAAGAAATATGATAATGCTTCACCAAAATATTTTATTTGTCACTAACATAGAACAATACAAAGGTTAATGAAATTTTCTTTAAACTCATCTAATGAATTATGAGGAATTAGCAACCTTCATTAGCATAATGCGAACAAACAATAAATATCTCTATCATACCAACCTCTCCAAAAGGACTGTATGTGGATCGAACGCTTTCGTAAAGAGATGTATTGTCTGCGAGCAATGCGAGTTCTCATCTGTCGTTGAATAATCTTGGCAGCACTACTATGCGCTTGTAATCGCAATGAATCTAGCTCAGCCATTTGCCCAGCTCTTAAGAAAACTTTTGTCTTCCCAATCTGCCCAATGCATCGATAAATTTATTCCAATACAGAACCTTCAAAAGCAATGCTAATAACGTTTAATCAACAATTATGTCAAAAGTTTGAATAACAGTTGTACCTTGAAATCTCGAAGAGCTAATTTTTCGAGCATCATTATACAAGCATCTCTATCATCATACCTACATAGAAGGAACTTGTAAGTTATTAAACTTTACAGGATAAAAATTAACATATTGATTATCATGTGAATTTGACCTACTCTTGCTTTAATACGTCCGGTGCAAGTATATCAAAGCGCTTTATAAATTCGGCAAAAGTCTTATGTGTAGGGTATCCAGCGCATTTGATTCTGATTGCTTCGAGAACACCCTGTAACATTTTACTTGTTATGTCACTCTACAATAACGGAGAATTACAAAATAATATAAAAATAAACATCCAGCTCCATATCACACTTACACCAGAACGTAATTGCTGCATCACACTCATATTGTCAAAAAGGAAAGGTCTTAGCTTGCTGTTTGGCTTCACGCATCTGATGTAATGAGGTTCTGTAGAATTTAGGGTATCCATCAGTTGTTGAAGTTGTAGCTGCAATCAGTATATCCAACATATCATACCATCATTTGCCAACTTGTTATTAAACCATATATAACTATGACATTAAGTTGGAAAATAGCAACAATGATCGACACTATTTACTTAATATTGCTTTCCAATCCCTGGAGATTTAAGCTGAACACTTTGACCTCTAAAGTACTGAAGTCAATACTAAGTAATCCTTGGTCTCATTGTAAATAATGCATATTTCAAGGTTAATCAAGCAAGTTAAATAAAATTGACATTTAAGGCTTCAACTTAGCTCTTGACAAGTTATCTGGGACTTACAAAGATCTCTGCACATACAAAACTCGCATAGTTCTGTTTATGTAAATTTAGATATAACTTGATTATTTGGAAATGGAGTTTGGATAATGAAACTTTAAAGATTTAATTGAAGGGAGAGTAGAAAAATGAAGAAATAAATGGAGTTGATGGTGTTAGGGTTGGTTTTACTAAGGTTTATCATATAAATTGTAGGGAAACCTAGAAAATGAAGCTTAAGTTTCCTGGTTGCACTCTGCATCTTCCAATTTCAAAATATGTGCTTTCCATCCTCAAAATTCAAAACCTTACACTTTGAGTCTAAATATTTCAATCTTACCCTACTTGTTATGGTTACCCTATGGAGTTCTTATCCTAATTCTCTGGCAATGACTATTACAATGGAAATTACTTCGTTTAAATTTTGCATACATCACCTCATTGCAAATCATGCTTGGACTAAAATAGTTTTTCTAGGGCATAGCAAGGAAGAGAAACCCTAACCATTTTTACCACTTAAATGCAAAAATTTGTTTTTTCAATGAATAAATAAATCATCATGTAAATGAAAACCTAAACCAAGACTTCCTCAACGTATGGTTTATGCATTAACCAATCTTAAACATTCTTTAAGAACAAAATATCTGATTCAAGTTCTCTAAAATATATATACTTTTGAGACCTATGGTTTCACTTCATTATGGAAGTTCATAACTCCTCATAGTCATTTTTATAAGAGAATAAGTATAATTATTTTTTTAATTAGTTAAAAAAAAGAAAAAGAAAAGGAATAATCATACCTTGAACCTAGACCCAAGAGATGAAAATTTTGCTGACTTTGCCAAGTCTTCTGAAAGCGGAGGGAAAAGGCTTGCTACAAAAGAGCATCTGGAGGTGCTTAGTAAGTCTTGATGTTCTGGAACAACATAGTCTTTATTCTTATCTAAAAACTGATCAGATTGGTATTGAACCTGGAAAAAAGCTCATCAAATTCAATTTAACCAAGTTTAGTCGTCAATGATATAACAGCGATAATGATGGCAATAGTATCTCCAAGCTTACCTCTCCAGCATAATGACTAATCGTGAAGTCCGTACGCGTTAACTTTGGCTTGATGAAATGCTTGTGGAACTTGAATGACTGGTAAAGCTTTTCAGAGAACGTTTCACTAGTTGATCTGGGAAACATACTGAAAATTCAAATGTATATCAGTGGAATGATAAAGTGAAGAACACAGCCAACATACAAAGTCAAGAAGTCGGGTGTACCAAGCTTCGTCGAGCAAAGCGATGATTCCTCCCGGTTTCTACATAATCAAATGGATTGGATGGTGTGAATTCGATGAAAAGTTTGGAAACCCCAATGTTAAAAGAGAAACATAGAAACCCATATATGAGATATTAATATGGTATTTTTCATATGTGTAATATCAATGTGGCACCCAGGAGTCATCTTGGTCTGCAGGTTATTATCAAGTTATCTACAATTGCAAAAACATAGACTTAATTAGGGTATAATCAAGATTTTGTAACTATAGTTATTATGTTGTACTTTGTATCTAAATATGTTTCAAAAATCAGACTTAACTAACGGAAATTCTTATACATTTATTGAGAGAAGAATTGTAAAGCAACATGTCCAAACTTCATGATTAGAACATACAAATAATACTATTAACTCGCAATTGAGGTAAAAGGCTGTATCTATTAATATTTCCAGAAGCATACCTTTTCAATTAGATCCAAGATGTCTTGATTATCAACAAAATCCACATAGCTCCAATCTATGTCTTCCTTCTTGTACTCTTCTTGCTCCATTTTGAAAACATGCTGAATGATAATCACTGTAGTTAAGTCATAAGTTGGAAAGTCATGATAACTAAAAATTAGGGTAAATTATCCGAGAACCCCTATAATTTGAGAGTTTGACTAGATGACCCTTTAATAATATATATTTTTTTAAATTTGGAAATAGAATGGGTCAATGGATGAAAACCTCAAAGTATAGGGTTTTTACAGAGAATTTACCCTTGAGATTAAGTAGGTGAAGTATGGTTGACTTAATACCTGATTGAAATGTTGCTGTAACTTTTCATTTGTATAATTTATGCAAAATTGCTCAAAGCTGCACAGAATAAAACGTAAATTAGAAAACCTCGAAATTACAATAATTGAATGATGGGTAAAACTTTAAAAGATTATGACAATTGCTAATTATCTAAATGGATTTGCTCGTCTCTACATCAAAATTACTTTCCCTTTTACTTTTGTTCTCCCTACAAAAATGTAAACATGGATCAGATGTTTTAAATTATATATTTATGAAATTAACTATACATCATTCTACATAAAAGAAATACTTGTATATCTTCGAAGAATTCAGGCATTCCGCAATATATAAATGTTGAATTCTGAGAGCCGTATGGCACATTAAAAACGGATATTTTTTGCCAAAAATTAACGGATATTTCCTTTTTTTGTCCATATGTCACTACACATTCAATATATTTTAAATCATATGTGAATAATTTACTCTTGCTTTTTCAGGAAAACATTATCCTAGAAATTAGAGTAAATAATTAGTGATAATCATTTCACAAACACAGAGATAGAACGCTGAATCATTACCTATTAGATTGGAAGCTTTCAAACCCATAAATGTCGAGAACTCCTATGAGGTATTTCGAATCGGGGTCTTGTCCGATGGCGATATTTATCTTGTCCACCAACCTAAAAATCTCACACAAATAAATATTATCTAACCGGCATTATCAAAAAAATAAAAATAAAAAAGCATAATCAAACAATAATAATAAAAATAATATTTTTATAATCTAATATAATACGTGCAAGAATCTCACCAATCAAATAGGCGTGAGTATATTGTTTTGGCTAAGCTGTCTCTGCTTAATGTTGCACCAAGGGGATCGAGGCTTCTCTGGATTATCTCTTCAGGAGTGACCATTAAACGCTTGCACAAAGCACCTTCTAATTCACGAATATCGCACCTAATAATATCAATTAAATATAAGAACTTATAAATTGGAGTTTCATAAAAAGAAAGGGTAGAAAAAAATACAAGATATTGTTTGTTACTTTAGGAGTTGGGCAGTCATTTCGAGATGAAATTTGGAACTTTCGTCCGTCACAACTGATGAGTCCGTCTCTTCGCCCTTTGAAAAGTTGATATTTCCGAGGTGGAGAATCGCAGCCACAACGCGGAATATCGAATCCTATAAAAAAGTAGAGACAATCATTTTATTTTTCTTGTGAGAACTTATAGAAAAATGATCCAAAAAGTCATAAATATATTCTACAAAGGCTAATTCAGTCCTAAACCTTTTAATTGTGCCAATTCAATTTTAAACCCTTCGATGATTTATCAATTTAGTCCTAAACTTTTCAATTGTATCAATTTAGTCGTAAACATTTTGACGATTTACCAATGTAGTTCTTTCAGCCAAATACCCAAATAATAGGTTTATAACTAAATTAGTACAATTAAAAAGTTTACGACTGAATCGACTACTGTACAATTAGTTTATGACTTTTTAGACAATTATCCCGAGAACCAAGCAAAATGGTCAAATAATGTGAAGTTGCATAGAAAAAAAGTACTAAACCTGTTCATCCTCGCTTATTCCCACTACATTCATAGCTCTCCTGATGGCAAGGTACTCCTCTGCATCATTTACACCATCCAATTGATAGCAATTGGATTGGTTGAGATAGTGAAAGGACTCCGGATTTCCCAACTTGTATTTCTCGATTTCCTACATTAATGTAATACAAGATAAATTACTAAAAATAAAAGAAAATATTTTTCAAATTATCTAATTTACGTATAATCATGTTGATATTCCATTTAAAAGAAGAGTAAGAAGAGGGAACCTCTTGCGGAGCTGCACAAAGATAATAAAAACTATGGTAATTACGTTCCGAGTTTGAAATTTGACAAACGCGAGATCTCTCTAGGAGATATGTTCGTATTGCTGCCCCAGATATTCTTCCGCGATTGTCGAATTGGATTTCGACAAATTTCCCGAATCGACTGCAACATTATTTTCAAAACAAAACATTATATATACATCCATCATGTAGCATCTAATCAATATTGTCAATAGTCTTTGGCGCATGTTAGACGAGCTTAGTAGACTTCTATCACAATCACCCAATGCATTCAACTTCATCTCTTATACTTGATTTACTCTGGTCGAAATATAAGTAATTTGCCCATGATATCAGTCTAACTTACCTTATAGAGCTAAGCTAATAAAATTTCAAAAAGTGAAAAAAAGTCAACAAAAATTTTTAAAAAATGAGAAAAAGATTTCTAGATTTTTGTATTTTATAATCTTGTTTTTGGACATTTAGCTCGGCTAAGTTGGAAGACATGTAATTAACTTTTTATAGCGCCTAAAAGTAGGTCATTTTAGCCGAAATGCACAATTGCAAAGACACGAATGTTTTAGTGCATAGGATGATTGAAACAAAGTTTAGTGATCTCACCGTAAAACATACTAAACTTCAGTTATCATTGAATTTACTCTTTATTTCGACCAAAGAATAAAAAGAAATCGCTCTTTATTAACAAATAGGCTAATGTATACTCAAATCTATCCTAGAATGAATATGGATAGACATTGTTTGGCACAATTATAAAGTGTATTGACAAGATAGCTATAAAGTAATTGACTTAGAGAATCTCATATATTGAATTACCTGGAATTATTGTTTCTGACGGTCTTCGCATTGCCAAAAGCTTCGAGCACTGGGTTAGACTGCAAGAAACAACAAACTTTACGTGAGAATAAGAGTTTTTTTTCTAAATGATTAAACAATTACTCAATTTAAATATGAAAGGAAATAAAGATTTGACAATTTTTCCCACCCGCATAAAATTTTATGTTGAATACTAATGTCATTTTCATTTTCTCTTTTCTGTAAATATTTTGACTGTCGAATTTATATATAATTCTCTTAATAACTTCATCAGCAATAGTGATTAGAGAGAAAATATTTATATCTTAATATGATCATCTAAAATTTACACAAGTAAAAAGAAAAAGTCATTTTTTATTTTAAGTGAAACTTTATAAAATAAACTTTATAATTAGTTCAATTCTACTCTTTAGAATGTTTATTTCAGTCCAAAACAAAAACTCTTTTTTGTATTTCACTTTTTTTATACCGATTTATCACGCGGTGTTCTTTCTAACATGTAATAATAACCAAAATTTAACCAAACAGTAAGGCAAGTAAATTAAACATTTCGATCAAACTTATACGTGAGTGTATCCATATACATGAGTTAACATGAGTGTATTGAGGAGAATATATAGAAATTGGTTTATAATGTGATGTGCGTGTGTGTGTATTATAAGACCCTTTTTTAAGAAAGAAATCATTACTAAATCTTCAAATATCAACCCTATTACTAAGAAAAGCAAGAATAAGTACCTAACTTACTTCTAGTATTTGCTGTTCAACTGTTCGGCGTCCTTCGACGAAAGTATGTCCTCCCAAAAACGCAAGATAACGCATGATCATCTTAGTAGTTTCCGTCTTGCCGGCCCCACTTTCGCCGCTCACAAGTATCGATATGTTCTTTCTCTCATCAATGATTGCCCTGTTCCATTCCATCTCGATAGCTCAGTAGGCATAACTGGCCTCGAATTTATGCGAAAAGATAGATGTAACTTAAGCCGAGTCGAGCAGTACTAACCTATACGAAGCGTCAGCGATGGCAAACACGTGCGGGCTCTTGTCTCCTAACAGCATGCCCTTGTACATTTTCATGACGCCGGCATCGTATAAACCCTCGAGGCTTTGAAAAGGGTTGATGGCGATGAGGATGTTTCCGGTGTAAGTCTGCCATGATTTTGTCACTAAATTATAATAGAGTCCTTCCACGGCTGCATTTAATTAGTTTAAACTCCTTTCACTAAAATTGAAATTTATCGAATATGTGGAGACATAAGTCTTTGAAATTAGAGACTTTACGTAGACTTTGTTCAAGGCGAATCGAGTGGCTAAGTTATGCAACACCCCTGGTTCGTGGAAGTAAGATAGTTTGGTCATGTCGTCGACTCCATCTTCAGGGACGTCCATGTCTTTCGCATGCAGCTTCGACAAGTTGGCGACGACCTGGCCAATGTCAGATGGGGGTGAAGTGAATTCATTAAAAAGAGAAGATAATATTTACGGAGGGTGTGTCTATTTTGCAGAAAATAAATAATTTGGATAATATTTTCTTAAAAATGATCACATGTAGCGTTTGAAATATTTAGTTAATGAAAATATTTTCATTAGCGACAACAATTTTTGTTTCAATAAATTCGTGGACAATGAAAATTTTTCCTTCATTCATTTTGTAAGTGATACAAGAGATCGGTTTTAAGAAAATGTTTGGTAGATCATTCATTTTTGCGGAACATACGGAGTCGAAAGATTTGTTTGTGCTTAGAAACGTTGTGTTTTAGTAGGAAGAGCTATTTACCATTTTGCCTGCTGATGTTTGAATTTCAGCATCTTCTCCCCTAATATCCAAGACCTCACCATCGATCCAAGCGAGAGCCGGATCTTCAACCCAAACATGCGAACCTACAACGATGTTCATGGTTGTGCCCTGCAACAATTACAAACTATAAAGATTATATACTTAGAAAGCGAGGTTATGTTATATCTCATGTCACAATTCTTAACGTCTGTTTTGAAAAGATCGATGTACAACAGTTATCTAATTTTTGGAGGTCTGTATTCATTTGTATCTAAGTGGATTTAGATGCATAATATGTATTGTAAAGTGTGTATATCTTGAAATGTAGTCAATACATCGACACCGATTAAATGTGGTATTATGACTAAGCAAACACCAACAAGTTCAATTGAATGTCCCACTTGTCCCCTTAAAAATTCTGCGATCATGCCGGTTGACGGGCCGACTTTGGAATCTGTATGGAACTGGCCAATTTGGCTTTAGGGTCGGCCGGTTCAATTCCCAATTCCAAAAATGGGAAATTGACTCTGACATGATAGGTTACAATTTATTGGTATGGAACTTATCCACCCTCAAACCGATCACCTCTATCTTAAAAAGCACATTTTGAAAGTGCAAAATATCAACATGAGACTTTATAGATGTGCAAATTTGATTAAAACCCCAATTTTGTTTTCTTGTTCAAATGACTATTTGACACTCTCCCGTCCAAATTATTGCAGCAGGTTGCAATGCCAAGAACTGCAATGGCCACAATGATACAGAAAGGACGATTCTCAACCTCTTTTTATTGTTCTTGAATCAGATACATAGCTCGTTTCGACACCACTAATTACATAAATCATGTCTATAGATAATTGACAGCATCTGATACAATCCAAGAGGGAAAAACCAGGGGGTCATGATCATCAAGAATGGAAAACAGAAAATCAAGAGAAACATATACGAGTATTGAAGAACGAATTGCCTGTATGAAATGTACGTACCATTTATAAGAACAAGAAGATGTGTAATCTGTTCTTCATTCAACGAAATGGAGAATCCACCGATGATCGATATTCCCATTTCCGGCCATTTTTAAGGAAAAAGGAAGATCACCAAAAGGGAAAGAAAACGTATGCTCTTCGAGGTTATTAGGATCTGAAACTCGACTTTGCATGGTCGTGGTTAAGTGTTTCTAAGTAAAGATCAACCGATGACAGTTTATGTATAACCAAAAATGTCGCCGTCCTTTTTGATGTTCTTGTGGCTCTCTCTCTCTCTCTCTCTCTCTCTCTCTCTCTCTCTCTCTCTCTCTCTCTCTCTCTCCACATGGTGGTTAGGTTCCGAAAGTTGTTTCTCTGTAACACCACTTATGCTGATTAAACCTGTCATAGTAGTTATGTTCATTTTCTTTTCATAAGCCTATCATTAGGAATCTTCAATTTACAAAACTCTCTAAACAAGATATATTGAGTCTAACCAGGCCAACCTTAACATCACTAATAAAGTTTATTATCATGGTAAATGTTATTTTGGCAAGTCATATAAGATTTTCAAAGATTAACATCACGGGTAATCTCAAAATCAAATAAAATCGGGGACTCTTTCGTGATCTTGAAAACAAGTCTTAGATAGGATTAATGCTAGGGAAAATTGTCCAAAAAGTCATATATCTATTGTACTTTTGCTAATTCAATCATAAACTTTTCAATTTTACCAATTGAGTTTTAAACTTTTTTACGTTTTACCAATTGAATCCATTTAGCCAATTTTAGTCGGAAATCGCTGACATGGATGCCGACTGTTCTACGTGGCACAGCTGGCAGGGTTAAGGGTTTAGGGTTGGATGATCGACGCTCACGCAAAATCTTTTAATATTTTTTTTTTGAATTTTTGAATTTTATTTGTTTTTCATTTTTTCTTCCGAGCCCAAGGACTGCTGTTGGCCGACCCTCACCAGCTATGGACCAGGGCTATGAAGCCCTCGTAGGTCACGACCCTCACAAGGGCTTCGCGGCCCCTCGCCCAATGGCCATCGAGGGTCGCCGACCCTAGCTACTCTCACCGGACTTGATGGGAAAAAAAAAGGAAAAGAAAGAAAGAAAAAGAAAAAGAAAAGAAAATAATAATAATCAATTTAAAAAAATATATTATAAAAAATTATTTGAGTTAGCGTTAGCTATTTTACGTGGCATTACTGGCGTCCACGTCAACAATTTCCGATTAAAATCAGCTGGATTGAGTCAATTGATGAAATGTGAAAATGTTGATGACTTAATTAGTAAAATTGAAAGATTTATGATTGAATTGGCAAAAGCGTAATAACTTTAGAACTTTTTGGATAGTTTTCACATTGATGCTAGCATTCCATTTTCTCATTCTAATCTTCGTGGGAAGCTCATCGGGCAACACAAGCCAGTCAATGAAGGAATGTTCAGAAATAAATTGCATAAATTTGTCGTACTGCCGAAACTTGCCTATCCCAACACCAACTTTGAACAAATTTTGTACCGCTAATCAATTCGGTCACGTTGGCATATGATGTGACACATCAGATGCCAAGTCAGAGAGGGTGTGGGGGTGGGTGGAACAAAATTGATTGATTAAAAGACTTAATTAACAGGTTCTAATGAAAGAGTACTACGAATAAATCGAACAAGATTTAAGCTCATGAACTCCAATGAGCATTGAACGAGAGTACACATTGATTTTGCCACTCCTCGATTACATTCTAAAGGTAACTAGGTTAATCCAATGAAAACTTCATAGTAATTTTGCAAGCTTTCCAAGGAAACATCAATACGACCGTAGACATGATTAGCTCCTATTGCTCAGTTGTGACTTTTAAGTTCTTGTGCTGGTCAATATGCGACCCAGTACGATCGACTTTGAGGTAATCCAAACCTTAGATTTTCGTTGAGTCCAGTGATCGAAGGGAAGAGATGGGACCAACAGCTTTAGGTTCTATATAGACCCAACCCACCTGCCAGTCTGAGACTCTCTTGCTTTCGCACTCTCACTCCACACTTTCACGCCTTAGAGAAAAACTGCCGTAGCTGCGGCATTTCTTCTCCCCTTTCCCTCTCTCGAGCACCATTGCACCACCTCTCTCACCGGAGATTCCAACTTCCCTTCTTACTTGGATCAAGTGGGCATTTTAAAATTTGAGAATGCTAAAATGTAAGTGTTTATCATGAGCAGCATATGTGAATGAGGAAAATTTCCATCTAATTGAGTTTAAATACAAGTCACTTGATTCGGGAAAAAATAATAATAATTGAGGTCTTGTTCTCTTCTGCATCTTTCATGTACCAAGAATAGGTTCGGGCCTGCAGTTTGATCTTCTGCAATTGGCATTTGTGGCAGATTGCCCCAGTCAACTGCAGTTGACTTCCATCCGTTGAGTTTTTCGGCAATGGATTCCTTTTCCATCACCAGCGTGCCTTCCTGTGTGTCATCTGGACACAGAAAGTTCATTTGTGAAAGCTGACTGATCTTGCATTATTAGCTAGGGTTAATACCCCGAAAAACCCCAAACTAAACACTTGGGATAATTTTATCTCAAACTAATTTTTTAACCACAAAAAATCCCAAACTGGTACACCTGTAACAAATTTTCCCTCAATTTATTTCCGTTAAATTTTACTGTCAATCTGCTTTGTTAAATGACACATGGCAATTGATTGATTTACTAGTTTTATGTCTTACCCTCCGTTTGTTACAGATCTACCAGTTTATGATTTTTTGTGATGTAAATCCAATTTAATGAAAATTAATGGAGGATAAATTTGTCACAAATATACTAACTTGGAGTTTTTAGTGCTAAAAATATTAGTTTCGGGTAAATTTATCACAAGTGTACTAGTTTAGGATTTTTGGTATTCAAAAAATTAGTTTGGGATAAAATTGTCACAGGTGTATCAGTTTGGGGTTTTTCGTGGTATTAACCCAGTTAGCTATCATAGGAGTCCATTCTTTTTCTATATACATTTGACAATGCTTGTTAAAAAAAAATAAAATCATTAGTGTTACCATCGCTATTAGTAAACCGAAAAAATCACTATTGCCCTTGTTGGTTTTTTTTTTTTTTTTTTTTGGTAAGGTAAATCAACTTGGTATTTTATTGTTGCTCAGTTGACAAAATAGTTGATAAAAAAAAAAACTGTCCCATGAGTTGTGTTCTGATGTTATGACAGACATTATTTGTGGAACGAGCAAGTTTTTGCTCGTTATAGCAAGTTGATTTATCTTTCGGAGGGCTTTGGAATTTGGAGAGCTTGTTTAGTTCTTGGGTGCTTGCTTCGCTTTGAGAAGTGTTGCATTTGGTAGGGGAATGTGCAATTGTTGTAGTATATACATACTAAGGATTGCTAAAGAATTTTTTAGAAAAAAAATATATTACTTTCACTGATTAGATGTGTAATAGATAAATTGGATTTGGCGACCAAAAAAAAGGACTAAAATGACTTGAATCAATAAAGCATGCATTTGGAGATGTGTCGTCACAACACCGTCACAACAAATGCATCCGTTTCTAACTCTTTGTAAGTATTTTGATCTTAAGGTGTTTTTACGTTCTTTATTCTATTTACTAACATATTCTTAATTTTTTTTTTGTCGACAACACATTCTTACTTTGTTAAGTATATTTGATATAAAATTTAATTCAAGTCACATATTCACATGAAGAGCTTAAAGTGAATTAAATAGGTGGGTATGAATTCTCATAGGTCGGGTTAAATATGAATATGTTTTAGCAATATGGATTGAGTTTTTGTTGGGTCGAGTATGGATCGCTAAAATTTTATGGATTGGACTATTTTCAACCAAACCCAAACTCGACATGATGCACCCATTTGATGAGCTTGCTCTAGGCCCATAGAAGACCCTATTAATTTCATGGACTAGGTAAGACTCAAGCCAAAGCCCAAGTGCTCGGCCTTTGTACGTAATTGTTTGTACTTGTCAATGTTGGAAATCAAATTTGTGCCTTGCGCCTAATCCAAAGTCACAAATTGTTTCTTTAACCACTAGACCAACCCCATATAGTTAATTCTTTCTCCGATGACAGGTTTCAAAATCAAAATTTCCTGCTCTTAGTTGGAACACAATTTAACAAAGATTTCAATTCAGCTAGGATCAAATTGCAATTAGCATCCGCAGTTCCACATAGCACTTGATCAAACCTCAGCTTCATTCGTGATATCATGCTGCTTCTCAAGTTATTACCATCCCTGCCTTGTAAACATCTGATCCTGCTTTCGCTTACTCTTATGAAAATAGCTTGTGTTCTGATGATGTATGTCATATTTTGACGAGAAAGCTTGTCTTAGATACGTGAACCGGATTAGTGGAATGCATTACCTCTATCGCGAAACAAATAAGATGCGACTCAAAGTCTAGGTGGGTGGCCTATTCCGATTTTTGTTTATAGAAAGCTTCTTTAGCTTGATAATTGCGAACACATTTTGTGAGAGTTTGTCAATGAAAAACAGGTAATCTGTGCCTCGGAACAACTCTATCTTGAGTTCCAATGAGTTCACCATGAGCAGTAGAAGTTTGTTCTGCAATTTATTGCAATGTGTTCCATTACAGACTCTTCGGACAACCTAGAGGACATGTCAATCTTCTCATTTTGTGGACAACAGGCGTTTTCTTTGTTTCGTAGAGACAAAGCTTAGTGGCTTAAGGTACCATAGAAGTAATTAAACGATGGTCGCAGGTGAACAAATCCTCTTTTCTCCAATGATCAAGACGGGTGGAGCTATGGATCACTATTTTCTCGGTTGGTGGCTGTCTACCCCGACATTGATTAGGGAAGTCAACCAGGGTCCTTCAAGACTCAGTGTCAAGTTGCGTGAAAGAAAAGGTACGAGTAGGACGATTCATAAGTGCAGGAGTCGATACGAGTTTGCAAACGTTGCTGGTTTCCACCTTTACTTCTCAGCAGCGAATCTCATTATTGACCGGACCTTGGAAAAATTGTCCAAAAAGTCCTAAATCTATTATACTGCAGTCAATTTAGTCATAAACTTTTAAATTTTGCTAATTTAGTCTTAAACCTTTTAATTATTGGCCGGAAATTGTTGACGTCGGTGCTGGCCGTCCTATGTGGCGTTGATGTGGATAATTTTATTTATTCTTAAAAAAAGTCGAATTTTTTATTGATTATTTTATTTTTATTATTTTCTTTTCTTTTCTTTTTTTCCTTTCTTTTTCGTTGAGCTGGCGAGTTGCCGGCCGAGGGCGGTGAGGTGGCTAGCCACTGGTCAAGGCCCGCGACCCTGCCGGCCCGGGAGCGAGGGCTGCAAAGCCCTCACCGGCCATGGGCGAGGGTGGGTGATGGCTCGCGATGCCCTCGCCAGCCACAGAGAAGGACTCGTGAGCCCTCGCCAAATTTGGTGAGGGCCACGAGGCCCTCAAAGTGGCTCACGAGAGCCTGGGCGAGGGCTTGTGACGCCCTTGCTGCAGCCGATGAGGGCTCATAGCCTTCGCCTAGGGCCGGTGGGGATCGCTGACCCTCACCCGATGGCCGGCCACCTCCGCCAGCCCTCGGTCACTAGCTCAATGAAGAAGAAAGGAAAAAAGAAAAGAAAAGAAAAGAATAAAAATAAAATAATCAATAAAAATCAATAAAAATTTTGAATTTTTTTTTTAAATAGAAAATTATCCATGTTAGCACCATGTAAGACGCCCAGTGCCAACAAGACCGCTATGTCAGTGATTTTTGACCAAAATTAGTTGGAAGGACTAAATTGGTAATTCGTTAAAAGGTTTAGGACTAAATTGATAAATAATCAATAGGTTTAGGACTAAATTGGCACAATTGAAAAGTTTAGGACTGAGTTGGCAACTTTTTAAAAAGTTTAGGTCTGAATTGGCAAAATTAAAAGGTTTAAAACTGAATTGGCCATTGTATAATAGGTTTAGGACTTTTTGGACAATTTTCCCATAGGACCTTAGATTAATTTTTCTCATTTCACTAATATTATAGTCCTTGAGGGCACCGTCGATTTTATGCATTCTTTGTAATGGAGTTGAGATTGAAATCCATTTGTGCATTACAATAAAAGTTGCAAAGAAGCACATAGCCATGAATCCAATTGTTGCAGCACACACAGCCACACACCTGCTCATCAGTTGGCGCGGGATTCAGTTTCCTCAGGACATTAAGAGCCTGATTTCATTGTTACCAACCTTTAATGATGTTTGATCTTCTCTTCCATTAATTGCTTATTCATTTTTGCCAATTATCTTGTCTTCGTTGACATAGTGATCCAATTTCTAGAAGTTTCTAGCATGCTCAAGATTTTTGGAGAATACATACTTGGATAAATAGTGTGTAGAAAAATCTAGAGAAGTATCTATGCAACTTGTTCTAGATTATTCCTTAATGGCGGTGGAAGAGGGCCATAAATAGCCAAACCCCTCTCCACTTGAAAGACACACACCCATTAGAAGAAAACTAGGTCCCCTGTACAAACCTTCTTGATATAAAACTCCTCATGTACTTCCGCAAATACTAAGAGAGGTATCAGAGCTACTTTTTTTTGTTGGTATTGGGTGTTTGGAATCCTACTTTACCAATCCAAAACCCAACAAATAAAATGGCCAACTCTACATCATTGGGATTTCCAAATTCCTATTTTGGTAAAATAACTACGACTGTTGGAGCATTAAAACACTACAAAAAACGATTTTTTTTTCCGACAAAATTACCAACGAAGAATTCTGAAAATTCGTTGGAAAGGGAATTTCCAACGAATTTTCCAACGAAAAAATTCGTTGGTAATTCGTCGTCGGAAAATTTTCCAACGAAAAATTTCAATTTTAGTTGGAAATTTGCAATAAATTTTTTTTCGTTGAAAAATTCATTGGAAAACTCATGGCTAAATTCGTTGGAAAAGAATTTTTTTTTTCCGAACGAATTCTTTTTCGTTGGAAACTATAATTTTTTTTTTAGTCGAAAAATCGTGGAAATTTTTTTTCCATCGAAAAATTTTTTTTTGGTCCAATTTTTTTTGGTCGAAAAATAACCCTCGGGCGAGAGGGCCCTTTGCGCCCGCATCCGGGCGATGAGGCTTTTGAGGCTTTCATGGCGAGGCCCCTTGGCCAAGAAGAGGCCGGCCGTATAAATGAGGGCGAGGGCCGAATATTGAAATTTGAGCGAGGGCCAACCTCGTCGCCCGGCCATGGCGATTTTGGCATTTGGTTCAAGGCTGAAAGCCCAAAGCTAGTCTCAAGAAGTTTTTCCAAGATTGAAAATGCTAGTTTTGAGCAGCTTTGAAAAGGCTCAATGCTAAGTCGCTTGGTTCAAAGCATTTTTGGGAAGGGGCTTTCGGGGCGAAAGCCCCTTGGTGTCTTGAACCAAACGCAGCGTGTCCAAGAGAGGTAGGAGCAACCTTTTTTGTTGGTATTGGGTGTTTGTCCGAATTCCTAAAACTACCAATCCAACAACCCAACAAATAAACTATGGCCAACTCTACATCATTCTCATTTCCCATTCCTATTTTCGAAAGGAATAACTACGTTTGTTGGAGCATTAAAACACTACAAAAAAACGATTTTTTCCGACAAAATTACTAACGATAAATTCTGGAAAATTCGAAATTTGGAAAGGGAATTTCAACAAATTTTCCAACGAAAAAAAATTCGTTGGTAATTCGTCGTCGGAAAATTTTCCAAAAAAAATTTCAATTTTAGTTGAAATTTGCAATAAATTTTTTTTCGTTGAAAAATTCATTGAAAAATTGAATGGTTGGAAATTCGTTGAAAAAGAATTTTTTTTCCAACAATATAAAATATATTGAAAACTATAATTTTTTTTTTTTGAAATTCGTTGGAAAATTTTTTTTGCTGAAATTTCCATTTTAATTTTCCAACAAAAATTTTAACACTAAAATAATTGTCCGGAAAATTGAAATTCGTCGGAAAATTCGTTGGAAATTTCCAATGAAAAAAATTCGTTAGAAATTTCCAACGAATTTCAAAAAAATGCCGAACAATACCAAGTTTTTGAATTGTTGGAAAATTCGTTGGAAATTTCCAAACGAAATTTCCAACGAAAATTGTACACCCTAAAATAAGATTAAGAAAATTGAAATTGTGAGGAAAATTCGTTGAAATTTCAACGAATTTTCCGACGAAAAATTTTTTGTCGGAAATTTCCAGGCAATTTTACTTTTCGTTGGAAAATTTATCGCAAATGGCAACGAAAAATTTTTCGTTGAAAATTTTCGTGGTAAAAAGGTTTTTTGTAGTGAAATGACTACTTTCTTGATGGTCCAAGGGAGAGGTGGGAGGGAAGTGGAGGGGAAGAGAGAGAGAGAGAGAGAGAGAGAGAGAGAGAGAGAGAGAGAGAGAGAGAGAGAGAGAGAGTGTGTGTAGAAATTGAGAGTGTGTGTGGAAATTGTGTGTGTGCAGAAATTGAATAAGGAACAAGTATGTTTTTTTGAAATTCATTGGAAATTTCCAACGAATTTTCCAACGAAAATTGTACATATTAAAATAATTGTCCGGAAAATTGAAATTCGTTGGAAATTTCCAACAAATTTTCCAACGAATATAAAAAATGCCGAATAGTACCGGGTTTTTTTGAAATTCGTTGGAAAATTTGTTGGAAATTTCCAACGAATTTTCCAAAGAAAATTGTACACACTAAAATAATTGCCCGGAAAATTGAAAATTGAAATTTGAAAATTTGGAAATTTCCAACGAATATAAAAAATGCTGAAAAATACACTTTTTTTTTTGAAATTGTTGGAAAAATTTTTTGAAATTTCAACGAATTTTCCAACAAAAATTTTAACACTAAAATAATTGTCCGGAAAATTGAAATTGTAAGAAAATTCCTTTGAAATTTCCAATGAAAAAAAATTCGTTAGAAATTTCCAACGAATTTTCCAACGAATTTCAAAAAATGCCGAACAATACCAAGGTTTTTGAATTTGTTGGAAAATTCGTTTGAAATTTCCAATTTAATTTTCCAACTAAAAATTGTACACCCTAAAATAATTGCCCGAAAATTGAAAATTGAGAGGAAAATTAGTTGGAAATTTTCAACGAATTTTTCGACGAAAAGTTTTTCGTCGGAAATTTCCAACGAATTTTACTTTTCGTTGGAAAATTTATCGCAAATTTGCAACGAAAATTTTTTCGTTGGAAAATTTTCGTGGCAAAAATTCAATGTTTTTTGTAGTGAAATGACTACTTTCTTGATGGTCCAAGATTTATGGGACATCGTAGAAAAGGTCCGCAAGAAGGTGCAAGCGCTCAAAAGGATCAACTACAAAAGAATGCAAGGGCGTTTTGTGTTATTCAGCAAGCACTCTTGGAAACGGCATTGTCAAGGATAGTTGGAGCGAAAACGGTGAAGAAGGCCTAGGAGATACTACAAGAAGAATTTCAAGGCTCAGTCAAGGTACGTACTATTCTACTTAAAACTCTGAGAAGTGGGCCACCGCGTTGGATGGGTCCCCCTTCAACCGATGACGGTGACGTTCCAACTACGTGCCTTGAAAAAGTATAACAATGGTACGTAACTAAAACATTTTCGTCAATGCTTTTCTTTTAAAAAGTTTCTGATCTTTTTCCCTTATCAGAAACTAGCAGAAACGACGTACAGAAGTAACTCTAGCCTCGGCTCTGCCATATATTAGTGGCGACATACACCGTGTATCAGGATGCTTATAAGAGTGTTTGGATGCCTCGTTAGTCGAGATGATATGTTGTTAGCTAGTATAATATATGTGTGTGTATATATTTTCACATGTGTATATCGATAAATTACTGTGTGGTAGTCATGCATAACAATAAGTCAAAGTTATCCACTCGTGTTGGAGTAAATGATCTTATGCAACACTGTTAAGTGGTTTTTATTAACATATCATGATAGGGAAGATAATGCATTTACTCCTTTAATTGCCAACCTAATCACTTTGTAATTGTTTTGAATTCACGTTGATATATTGATATCAAGTTGAGTAATAAGATGATTTCTAACCTTATCCCTAGAGAGTTCATTTATTGAGCTTAGGCTCACCCCAATGTATTTTGACAAATATATCAAGTTTGGAGCTCAGGGACCTTTAGACTAGCATTTTCAAAGGCATATTTGAGGACTGGAGTAGAGTGCGTAGCAAAAGTAAGGGTTTATTCTTATACATAAGGTTTTGATGTACATTAGTTGAGGTCAAATTATTTTTATAGTTGAGAATAAATTAGTCAATCACCGGATAATTGAAGTGAAGCTAAATTATTTATTATTTTAAGGTTCAAATTTTATGGAAAACTTCTGGCCTTGATAGTTTTTGGTCTCAGAGTAAGGTTAGCAAAGTGATAAGATGTACTACTAATTAAGAGCTTAAGTTGGACGAGAAATAAATAGATTGTGCATATGGACTTTAAGTTTTAGAAATAACTTGGTGGACTAGGGATTTCAAAAGTGATAAGTTTTGATAAAGAAAGCTATAGATTATTTGATAAGTTACAATCTATAGGAATTTGGGAAATAACTTTCGGAGACATGAAGACGCTAGTATTGGTTGATGAATATCATGGCAAGATGGAATTTCAGAAGTGTTAAGTTTTAACGAGAACTTCATGTAGTGAGTGATGATCTTTTGGCCTTTACATACTATTTGATATGGAAATGGTTGAGCTTCGGTTGTTGGGAAAATTGGATGGATTTGGATTACAAAGCCTAAGCTATGATATTTAGAATAAAAGCGTCGATCCTCCATGTTAAGGCACGATCATTTTTATGATTAACTTATAATCTATAGATAATAAGTTGTGATTTTGAGGACTATGTTATGATCAGTTGAGATAACGTCGCGATTTTCTCATTAAAAAAAGGATAATTTATATTGGAAGTTTTGATGAGTTACATGACGATATTTGATATAATAAGAATTGATCTTAAAAGTTATAAATTTGAGTCGTCGTATAAAACTTAAATTTACTTGCGATTTATAAATCGGGGCAAGATATGTGATGTTCATGGTTGTAGGGTTGTGAACTTCTATGTAGCAGGTTATGACCAAAAAGAGTTTTGTGGAACTGATAGATATGACGAATCATGGCTGTGGTTTCCTTTAAAATGATATAAATCAAGTGTCGAGGTTTAATTATTTATACAGTTATGGATAAATTAGTTAATCATAGGAGAAATTGAAGTGAAGCTAAATTATTTATTCTCTCGAGGTTCAAATTTTATGGAAACTTTGTGGCCGCTAGGGGTGTGCAACCGGACCGGGTTTACCCGGAAACCGGACCAACCCACCCGAAAAACAGGTTTGGGAACCGGTTCTAACAAGAACCGGTTCGGGTACCAGTTCCATTTTTTGAGAACCGGTTAGAACCAGTCTGGTTTCCGGTTCCAAGTAAAAACCAACCCAAATTTGTTTTAGAACCGGTTTTAGAACCGATTTTGAGATAATGTACAAAAAAGTAAAAATCCTATATCATGTTACCCTACTTCACGGTTTTAAAACCGATTTCGATTTAATATTGGAATATGATTCATGACTATAAGTAAAACAAAGATGGACCCTTAAAGTCATCTAAATATTGTGTAATTCAGATGAGATATATAGACATTTTTCTAGTAAGAGCATATGCTTTACCGTTAAGTCTCTTGATTTTTCTTTCAAGATATTTCATTCGGAAATAGAAGTGAGGAGTTATCTCATCATGGCGCAAAATAAAGAGCTAAACATGTTGAATAAATTTCATGAAAATATGACTCTTAAAGATTTATGCGATTGGACTATGTCTTGCCACATGGTACTTTTGAATTGTTGATTTTGATGGATTGTAATTTCAATTGTTCATTTTGGGGATTGTTACTTTTGGCAGATAGTGATTTTTGTTATTCATCTTTTATTTTAAATTGTTTCATTGCTATCTATATTATTTTGCTAGAAAAAAATGAAACTGAAAAAAGGAACAAAAAAAAAAAGGTTCTCAGGTAGACCCTGAAACCGGATCGGAAAAACAGGATTGGTTCCAAAATAGGGTCTAGGAAAAACAGGGTTGGTTTCGGGTTTTAAAAATTAGGAACCGGTTATAACAGGGTTGGTTTCGGGTTTTAGGTCAGGACCCAATCCACCCTGGAACCGATCACCTCTAATGGCCGCGACATGGGTGCTACTTTTTACTCCGAAGTTTGGGGTTCGTTTCTCCACTTAGGTTGGTGTGCCATATTCTATACCGTATCTTCATTGAAAAGAATGCACGTGTTCGCCCCGAACAAAGGTGCGTTTGAGATGATCGCGGGCCAAGGCAACAGTGAGTGTTACTAGTCAAATATGATAAGAGATGCCCTATTTACTCTCTAAAGCTGATTTGACGGGTTTCTATTTGCTCACCAAGGACCACAAGGCAACCTTAATAGTAATGCTTTCTTTATTAATAATTTGTCTATTATTTTATTGTTGTTCGTGATGCGCGTTGGTGGTCCATTGGACAAACTTCACATGCCCCGGATAGTGACATTGGTCAATAACATCTAGAAAAAAAAAATAAAAAAGCTAGCTAAAAAATGGGTTAGGACGGATTTGAGTAGGATCGATTACGAGTCATTAAAATTATATTACATAAAAATGAATTAAAATGAGTTGATTTGGATTGACGAGTTTTATATGATTGATGAAAGAAAAGTTGTAATATAGAAATAGGATAATAAAGCAAATGAACCCTGATCTTAAACTCGATGTACAATATTATCTCCATACTTTCAATTTATTTAATGTGGTCCATAAACTTTAATCTAGTGTGCAATATGATCCCTAAACTTTCAATTTGTTCAATGTGATTTCTAAATTTTTGGTACATGTTCAATTTAGTTCCTGAATTATATGAAAAAGGTCAATCTAATCCTTCCATTAATTCAAGTTCTAAGATAATAATTGAACATTTTCATATAGTTTGCGGACTATATTGATCATATATTGAAAGTCTAGGGATCATATTAAATAAGATAAAAATTCAAGAACAACATTACATATCGAGCTACAAATTATAAATTCAGGGATCATCTTATTACACATCGAACTAAAGTCCAGTGAATTCAGGGATCATATTACACATCAAATTAAACTTCAGGAGCTATTTGTGTCACCACCGATCCTTCGGCGACGCCACGTGTCGGTGCGGTTGACTCTGGGGAAAAGTGGCTTTCCTTCCCTCCGCTCTCTGCCCTTTTTATATCTGGAAGTTAAGCTGCGAAGCGAAAGCCGCGACTTCCTCCTCTTCAAGCCAAACGCACAAACGCTTCAACCATTTGCCGTGAAAGCATCGGGCGTCGTGGAAAGAGGCAAGAGCCGGCGGTCCCCGCCGCGCGTCCTCCGGCGACCGGTGCCCCGTCCCTGTCGGAACCGCGTGCAGGGCGGCGGGATCGGAGGCGCTTGAGGTACCGACCGCTTTCGAGATCCTCGCTTGTTTCGCGGAGGGTGGGGAGAGGAGATGGTGCGGTCCTCGTCCCCGAGATCGACGGCGACGCCGGAAGCGGCGACCCTTTTGCCGGGGCTCCCCAACGACGTCGGGGCCCTGGTGCTGTCGTTCGTCCCGTACCCGCATCAGGGTCGGCTCAGGGCCACCTGCAAGTCGTGGCGCGCGTTCTTCTCCTCCAGGGCGTTGATCTCGCTTCGCCACCGCAACCCTAAGGCCCTCTCCCACCTCCTCTGTATCTTCCCTCAGGACCCTTCCATCGCCCCTCCTTACCTCTTTGACCCTCACTCCCTGGGCTGGTGCCCTCTGCCTCGTCTCCCTGCCAACCCTCATGTCTATGGCCTGTGCAATTTTGCTTCCGTTTCCATTGGCCCCCACTTGTACGTGCTCGGCGGGTCGCATTTCGATACCCGGTCCTTCCCCCTCGACCGCCCGCAGCCGTCTTCCTCGACGTTCCGGTTCAATTTCTGCACCGGCAGGTGGGAGAGGCTCGCCCCGATGATCTCCCCGCGCGGGAGCTTCGCCTGCGTGGCTGTCCCCAGCTCGGACCAGATTTTGGTTGCCGGAGGTGGGTCTCGGCACAACATGTTCGGGGCGGCGGGGAGTAGGATGAGTTCGGTGGAGAGGTACGATATCGAGAAGGACGAGTGGGTTGCATTGGATGGGCTTCCTAGATTCAGGGCGGGGTGTGGGGGTTTTCTGGTGAGGAGCGGTGAACATAGGGAATTCTGGGTGATGGGTGGGTATGGCCGGTCCAGGACTATCTCGCGTGTGTTTCCGGTTGATGAGTATTACAGGGATGCTGTGGTGCTTGAGTTGGATGATGGGGGTTGTGATTGGGGGAAGTGGAGGGAGGTGGGGGATATGTGGGAAGAAGGTGAGAGAAGGAGATTGGGAAAGATTGTTGTTCTTGATGATGATGATGAACGGGGCACGCCTGGCATATTCATGCTTGATGAGAATGATATCTTCAGGTACCTCACTTTACTCGAACAATCTAGCTGGTCCTTTTCATTTATTTATGTATTCTATTTCTTTTGCGTATTCTATCTGTGAGCTTCCACTTTTCAAACTAGTGCTGTATGATTTTTTATATGTATGTTTATCGTTATCTTTATGATTGCATATGATGGGACACATGTTCAATCCAACTATGACATTCGAACGCTACGCCTGATTTTGCAAGGAATCTGGAAAAATGGCACTAAAGCTGAATTTGCTAGTTTTACAGGGGTTGAGTAAGGATACTAGTGTTCTAGGTTAGTCATTAGTGCCAATGCTCTCACTGTATTTGTAAACCCAATGCCTTGACAGGTGAGCTAAGATCTATCAGGCAATTAAGTTGTTTAGATATTTCATTCAATCAGAGTTTCAGACGGATAGATTATGAGTGGAGATAATATGTTCCAATTGGATTCATAATGATGATTTATCATCTCTTAACACCTTGGCATATGTGGTGCCTGAATAGACTGCTTGAGAAAGAGCAATTTACGTTTCACCTTTTTGAAAACAGTTGCAACTATCTGAACCGATGGTAATGTTTTTTCATCTTTTCTTTATGGAGCATTCATAACAAAATCTTTGATTGAGGATATGTGATATATCTTTTCTTTTTTTCCTTTCTTTTAAAGTGAAGACACTTAGCCAGTTTGTTTTTACTTTTTAAGAAAAAAAAGCAACTTTCTGCCTTCCCTATAATTTATAATGTTATCTAAAGTTTAAGAAATTATGAAAAAATTAAAGGAGTGCCAACATTTATATATTATGAAAGTTTCGGGGGTTTCGTGTAATAAAAAAGTTAAAGTGCGTCACCTGTAAGATTTAGAATAAGAAAAAAGCATAAGTAAAAAGTCTACCCAGACATACATTGACTTGCTTGCTAAGCTCTGTTGCTTACTGGTTTTGATTGGAATATAACTCTTGAGCTACTCATCCATATGTATTTTCTGCATCTTCTTGTATGTTTTTGCCAACTATGGTGTGTCCTCAGATTACTTTTTTTCCCTAACTTTTTTATATTGAACCCTACACTCTTTAATGTACTTGCTGATGGACATTAGTTGGATACTATCTGATAGATTGGATGCTTATAAAGGAAAATAAAGAGGTGTGCAAAATTAAAGAATTATCATTTCAATTAGTTTATCATATAGGATCTGCATCATTGAAATGGTAATTGGATTGAATTCAGCTCCATATTTTTTTTCCAGCACATTTCAACAGGTATAACAGTCAACTTGGTTTTGACCCTGTTGTTTAGAGTAGCATGAAAGTAATATGTGCTGTCTGGGAAACTGAAACACATTGCTCCTGGAACTAAGCTTGGTGCTCTGCCCGTCTGTCTTGCTCATCGTTTTATGAATAGCGACGGGTTCAGTCCCAGTCAAATGACAACCCAGCTGTACTTAAGAACATCAATAGGATGTGAGAATGATTGGAACCCTGGTCTGCAAGGATAAATGCGTGGCCCCACCATCTTGACTTGGCAGTGCCTTCGCATGACGGTCTCATTACTAGTCATGACTTCTGAAAGTTTATATCTCATATCCCATCATGTCCTAGTAGTACAAAACTCCATAGCAGTGGGTATTTTAAAATCACCGCTTGTATCTTGTCATTTCCAAACAAAAATAGTGTATAAAATGGGTTTTTTTTTTCCGAATTTATATATTTTATTGGTTGGAGTGACTATTGAATGCAACTTAAGTCGCACAAAATACTATGGGATGGCAATGAGGTCAGCCATGCTTTATTGCACAGAATACTGGGGAATTAAACATCAACATGTGTACAAAATGATGTGGCAGAGATGAGAATGCTGTGTGGGATATGTGGACATGCAAGGAAAATGACTTCATCCAGAAAAAAAGTAGTTATTGCCCCAATTGAGATAACATAGGAGAAGGTTGTTGGAGGTTGTTTGGTCATATTGATGGTATGTGAGTGACAGATAAAAAGATTGGTTATAAGGGGCAAGAAAAACTTAAATGGACATGGAAGGAGATGATAAGGAAAATCTGAACTCACAGAGTATCTAAAACAGGATCGAGCTTAATGGTGTAATAACTCCACCTACCAGGAGTAGGCTTGGTTTGTATTGGTGTTGTTGTATCCAGTTGGGATTAAATACTCCTGTCGCAACATGGATACAGGTTTATTCAGATTTATCTAGTCCATAGTGTGTTGTCAAAACCTGGATAGCATTGTCTATGAACTATCTTGGGTTATATACAAGTTATCAAATTTCCCTCAGATGTGATACCTAAAGTTTACTCATTTTATGTTATCATTTGCTGAGATTTTTCTTCAAGTTCTGTATCTGGATTGGTTACTTCGGACTCTTGTCTTACATTGCTGACTTTTTAAAACTGATGCATGAAAGATTAGTTCAAAATAGTTAGGCCTGATTTGATAGAGAATTTAAAAAGAAATATGAGTATATTCACTAGGCATCGTGGTTAAAGCTTTTTAAGTATCAGGCTTGGAATTTTTTGAGCATCACACTCAAAAAAAACTGCATCACATAATTCAAATCAAAACGTGCTGAAATTAAATAATCTGCCTTAACTATTAAATAGAAAGAATTAGGAAAAGTATACAAAAAGATAGATTTTGACAAACAGAGAGGAAGCACGGTATATTGTATTCCAAATGCAAAAGGAAGTTTCTTGAATTTGATAGATGAGACTACTAATTCGATGAGAATCATAATGCAGTTAAAGCTCTTTTAGTTGTGAGCGGATGCAATCTACATCTACACCAAAGTTTGGTGAAAAAGTTCTTATTCTAAGAAGTATATATTTGTTTGAATATCAAATGATGTTGTGATAAAAAAATTTCTTGATGGTAGGAATGAAACTTTCTCTCTGTGTACTGCTTAAATTTGCACTGAGAAGTTCTCGATCTTCTTGCTGATTTTCTGCTTTCTGAGCCTGTTGATCAGTTGGATTCTGATCATTTGGCTTCTACTATTGCATTAAATCCTCATTAAGACAAGGATGTGTTGTTTAATTCAGAAGATTTTGAGGTTGATTTGTGTGATTTGCTGTGGAACTATTTTGGGAAGGCATTGAATGCAGTTGATGGGATTGTTGCTGTTTCCCTATATGTGACTCAATCTGCTATGCATAAATCAAATGTTGAGAAATTGAGCTATGGAATTGATTGTGAGTGAGAATCCTATTTGCCCTAAGAGAATTCGTGCAAACAAGCATTTTTGCGGAACTCCTCTGAATTATCAAAGCTCTCTTACTACGAGCCTGAGATGCTTAATGGCAAATTGGTTTTGAAGCCTCTGAGAGAGGTACTTGATGAGGGGGTTAAAATGTGGAGTTCTAGTCTTGTTGGTCAAGTTGTTGGTAAGCAATTGGATCTGAAATTGATTTATAACATTGTGAATTGATTGTGGGGATGTAATGGTGAGATTGAGGTGTTTGAGAATGATTATGGGCTGCATGATTTTCAGTGCTCAAATTCTAGGGTCTCTGACTGGATTGGAAGTCATGACCCTTGGCATATTTTGAATCAGCCATTATAGTTGTTTAATGGGAACCAACTTTATCTGTTCTGGAGATTGATGAACCTAAGAAGCCTGTTTGGTTAGAATTTAGGGAGCTGCCTATGACTATGATTGTTCCTAAAGGTTGCACCTGCAATTGGGGTACCCTTATGTTTAGATAGAGCATTAGAGAAAAAAAGGGAGTCTAAATTCTGCTGAACTTTGGGTGAAAATTAATGTGAGTTCTCCTCGTGAGACTTTTTTAACCTGTCATGTTGTCTGATGCTGGTGGAAGTGGAAGTCACTTATGCATGGGGCTTTAACGCTAAAGTTGCAAATTCGTGGAAATTAATGGAAGGAAAGAAGAATGGGTTCCTGGAAATCAGATTCAATTTGAGGAAGAGGTTCATGCTGTTAGTACTGATTTTAGACCTCGTCTTGTTGCTGTGGAGAAGGGATCTGTGGTACACATTCCTATGAGGCACTAAAGTCTTTGGAAGAAGAGCCTGTTGCTGAATCTTCCGTCGATCATGAGATTGCTCAAGACGTGATGGGAGATAAATCCTGCCCAGAGATGATTGAAGATATTACCTTCAGTACTAATCAGTCTAGGAAGAAGCCTAGGGCAGCTGCACTTGTTGCTAGTAAAAATCTTAAGGCTGTAATTTCTCAGGCTAGAAGACCTTGGAATTCCATGGTGAGATCTCGTCCTGGAGCTTTGGCTCCTTTTCTGGGTAGTTTTTCATGACCAATATACCAACATGGAATGTTGGAGGTCTAAATTGGTGTTGCAAGCAGATTGAAATAAAACAGGTGGTCCTGGGAAAAAAAGTAAGTGTGCTCTGTTTAGAAGACGTGAAAGTTGGTGGTTCTAATGTGAGAGATTTTGTTGCTGAAATCTATGCATATGAATTGAATAGTTGTCATTTATCAATTTGATACTGTGGTTATTGCTTGATTCCTTGCATTTCTCGTTGCAGATATGATATTAAAGTTTGTAATGTTTTGGTCTCTGTGGACGCAAATTTGTTGCTTGCTAAGTTCAGTCCGAGAGTTCTGTTGCCGTTAAAATGGTTGAGGACTTCATTAGTACTGGAAGATACCACCTTATCCTATGAATGTTCTTCTTTTATTGCTTTGAAGGTTCCATTCTCGTTGGTCTCGCTTTGACTTTTTAAGTATTACCATTTCTGGGAGAATAGGTGGGAGACACAAGAGACTTGGAAATTAATGCCTGTAGGCTTATCTTAATTCTTTAATATGCTTGAATTTATGTTTTCGGATGAGCTCAGGGGTGGTACATGAACCTTTGCTGGCTTGTGAAACTTGGGGAGGCATTGTATTTACCGTTGTCGTGATATGTAGATGAACTTGGCTATGCATGTTAGTATTTTAAGTATATCTTGTGGTTTTCATGTGACAACAGGAGCTGCATCTCTGCTGATATCTCTATTGGTTTTCTTTGAACTTGCACGCATGTACAGATATTGCATGACGGCGAATCATTGGCGAAAGGAGTCTAGCGTCCCAACAAAGGCTACGGGCAACACCTTGTTTGGATTTGTTGCGCTGGATGGGGAATTGTATGTTGTGACTCTTCGGAATGGAAATGATTTAGCAGAAACCCGACGGTCGCGACCATTTAAGAGGGGAGGAGCTCTGTTTGTTCAGGTTTATTGTCCAAGGAAGAAGACATGGCGAACTATTGTCGCGAAGTCACCATTACATTGCCCTTTGGATTTTAGGAATGCTGTTGTGTGCACCATTCATCTGTAGAGTGAAAGTATAGTCTGTATTTTCTTCAAAGTCATTTGTCGTACATAAGCTGCGATGGGGTAGCTCACTGTATATGCTTACGTATGTGCCGATGTACAGATTTTGTGCCTGGAGAGGACTACAGACTCTGAATAAATTCCCTTTGGAAATAATCAATTGCAGATGTATGCAGATTATTAGTCTTTGAAACGACCAAAAGCTTCGACAGTGCTCCATGAAGCGTCATCAGGTTCACAGAAGTGCATTTGCCAAAGTTCTTTCGTGATGCTAGAGGTGATGTTATATGATAAGCTTCAGTTTCATTTTTGTGCTGAACCTGTCACCAAGAATCAGATGTGTGAAGCTGAGTTCAAATTGGCAATGCCCATTGGAACGGGTCTCTGAAGGAGGCGATAAGATCGTCTCTGCTTGTGAGAGCTCAGTCCAGTCATTCCAGTTGACCAGAAGCGAAAGAGCATACGTTGCCGCGTGGGGAACATAGTCAAGGCCACAGCTAACCGTATCCATTATATTAATCTTGGGTCAATTTCTCTCCTTGCCGGTCGATAGTGCTTCCTTGCATTAATACGAGGAACCCAATTTGCCAAGTTTGGAGCTACGAACGTTCGTTATTTTGACCGTCGTGGGTCGTTCCTGCTAAGTTTTGAGTACGATGAATGAACCATTTTAGACCCATTTTAGGGGGCATGGGTTCTCTCTCTCTCTCTCCCCTTTCCAGTCTTTTTCTTTATTTGTATAGGCTCGTTGGCCGTAAAATGAAGTGCACAAACATTCAACACGTTTTGATTAACTTAATTACTGATGTTAACCTTCATTACGTTTTTCCTTTGAGGAGAAATTTAGTTCTCAACTCAAGTCGGGCAAGGGATGCCTGCCCAGGTGAGGGCAACACTCACTAGCTCGGGCGAGGATGACCCATGCTTGCCCGGGCAAGGATTGCCTTGCCAACCTCGGATGAAGGCAACTCTCAGTAGATCGAGGGTGATGGTGGCCCTCGCCCAAGCAACGTGACCCTTACCTAGGGGTGGCAGGGGAAGCACTTGCTTTGGTGAGCATGGGGCTGCCTCTCGCCTGCCTAGGTAAAGGCGACCCTTGCCAGCTTAGGCGGCAACCTTTGCCGGCCGAGGTTCGATGATGGCTAGCGGAGGAAGAAAAGGAAAAAGAGAAAAGGAAAAGAAAAGAAAAGAAAAGACAAGAAGAGAAAAGAGAAGAAAAAAAAATGTAAGCAAAAAAGGAAAAGGAAAAAATAAATAAATAATTTGAAAAAATATTATTAAAAATTCTCCACGTTAGGACTAGTCATGCCACATAGGATGACTAGGATCCATATCAATGATTTCCGGTTAAAATTAGCTGGATGGACTCAATTGGCAAAACATAAAAATATTTATGATTCAATTGATTGAAATTGAAAAGTTTAAGACTGAATTGACAAAATTAAAAGGTTTATGACTGAATTGACAAAATAACAATAAGTTTAGTATTTTTGGATAATTTTTCCTAAATTTGCCCCTTAAGAAGGTGACAAATCAGCAATTTATAAAAGACGCTAGATTTAGCCACATAATTCATTTTAACTAACCTTACCATTACCATGAACATTAACATTCCTATCTGCTAGCACATTCCCATATGCTAGCGTGTGGTCCTCATGACCCGCCACTGTCGACATCGGCCTAGCCTCTGTTGCTCGGCCACCTTAGCCATCCCGAGTACACGGTGTGAATACGAGAGAGGGGCGGTGCTGGAGACAGGTGAAAGGCGGTGTGGGGAGGGTCGTAGTGTCTTGGTCAATGGTGGTGGATCTTCGACTGTGCACTTAACCGTTGAAATCAATCGTGTGTCGATGTGTCCTCTTTTCAAGGAAGTTAATTTGATGTGTAATTTTATACAAATAAATTTAGAGGTTTCCAATTCACAGATTAATTTATTTTTGATGCAAAATTTAGCTTTGAAAATGCTCAAATCTCAAGGCAAACCCTCCTCCGCTTTGGGCTTTTAGCATTTTCTGAATGTAAGTTCAGAGTTTAATGAAGTTCTTTTCTTCTAATCTTGTCCTCCTCACTAACGTATTGGTATTTCGATTATACCCCTTACTAGGTTTTTTATTCCAATTGAAGTTCAGGGATTTTTATGAGCTTGCGATTGTGATTGGAGTGGCTTCGAAGCTTTGCATAGGAGGTCAATGGACGACGTCGAGGTTGTGGGACACCAGCAAAGCTTCTTTGATGGTCGAGCAACACTGGCAAGCAGCGATGTTGGGAAGCTTCGGCGAGGGTCACTCGATGTCGGATCTATCTCTCTGGGGGTTGCACGATGCGGGGAAGCTTTGCTGAGGGTTGCTTGATGCTGGAAAGCTTCACCACGGTTGCGACATTATCAACGGTGAGTTAGATCTTGCTTACTTTGTGCTGCCTTAGTTCTCAATGCTAGCATCGGCATGAGGGCCATAGGTAGCTAGATCTTGCCTGCATTCTATTGCCTAGTCGACGTTGTGCCACTTGGGGTCGCGTGACCTCGATGGTGCATTGGCTAGGGTTGTGTGACATTGACACCGATGCTACTGCTGTGCTACCAGCCTAAGCTTCCATTTACAATTGCAAGTTCCTTCATTCTCCCTTTTATTTCTTTTTCTAATTATAAAAATTAATTTGCAATAACTACTTTCCAAGGTGTTTACCAAACGCTATATTATGTTCATGAAAAAACTTTTAAGTCATTATCCTTTGCTTAAATACAAAGTCCTAAATTGTTAGGGTTTCATTGACCTAGATAGTGGTCAATTCAGGTGGTCATAAGTTCCACGAAGGCATATGTTTGACAATGTTAGCGATGGAGGGCAGGTGGCTATTGGCAGAGGCGAAGAGAAAGATGACATGCGGTGCATATCCAACATTGCGAGTAGTAGACATAAAAAGGGAAAAAGCAAGGGAAGAGGAGAGGTTATCAAAGTTGTCTATTTCTATCACAAATGGAAATGAATATATATTTTTTATAACCTAAGGGCATGCGCATGGAGGCCTTAACCAAGAGTAGTTTTCACACAATCAGTGAGATTTTTGAACAAGAAATCTCCCGCTTTTAAATTAGAAATTTCTTGACGCTCCAACCAATTCGTCGATTTTTCAAGTTTATATCAAGACAAAATAATGATATATTTTCTTCATGGGGCGACATTTTTGAATGAGTGCATCAATGCTTAGGTGGTCATTAGTGAAAGATTATTAAAATATTAAAAACCACCTTTTGACATGATAGTTTAAGTTTAAGAACAATCAACAGTGGTTTTACAGAAGTTTTACATGATATCATAGTGGGAGTGAAGTTCTAATCTCTCCAGTCCCCTTAGTTTTAGGCCAAGGTCTAGCTTGGGTATCGTTAGAATATTTAAATATCAAGCCACATCATTGATCTATTAGTTTAAGTTTTTCAAATAGCCACCATTGGTCCCACCAATTTTACACTGAGGCCACCAAACTTTTTGGTCCTAAATCAAGAAAATGTTAATGAATTTTTCCAAGATGAGATTATAGCCAAAGTTCAAAGTGACGAGATAAGGTTTCACCTGAAAGGTTTAAATGGAATCCCTTTGGAAGAGTCCAGTGAAATATATCACTTTGCAAGAGCCATGTCATACGCCTGGAATATTCAAAAGCTCATCTTGTGGCAAATGGATATGTTAAAATAGGTTATAAATCCATTTCTTAACCCATATATATATATCAGCAAATGGGTAATAAATGAGTTAGTTATATTCACTAAATGGTCATAAATGAGTATAAACGTAATATAAGTGCTAAATGGTTTATACATGGGTCAAAAATGAATTTACAACTTATTTAACTCAACTTATCTCTCTTGCCCTCACTTATTTTCGCGCTCACCCACTTCGTATTCTCATCTCAATTTGAATATGAATTTTCCTAAATTGAATTAAATATGGAAGTGTTTTAACAATATTGGTCAGGTCGGGTATGAGTCATTAGATTTGCATTACATAGAAGTGGGTCAAAATGGATTAAATGAGTCTATTTTAATTGAACCATTTTCGATCCAATCCAAACCTGACCCAATTCACCCATTTGACTAGTCCAATGGCAACCCACCTACGTGCCTGAGCTGTCAGAAGTTTCCTCAAAAATGAATTTTGCCCTTCTATGCTCATGCATATTGAAAAAGCTTTTATTGCATCATGTTCAAACCTCTCTCTGTTTCTTCCTCTTTGACCGTTTCAATCCCCTTCGTCACGTATGGGGATATTTATTATATTTTCCTGGCAAAAGGTATATCTTTCATTTTATTCAAACCCCAATAGTTTACGCACGTCATTGATCAAACGACCATGGTCCACTAGAAAATATACAAGACTCGACATATATGTATATTTTGTACATTGTGAACATGTTCGTCTATATTAGAAAAAAAAAAAAAAAGAACATGTTCGTCTATTTGTCAGTCCAGTGGCAAAGTTATAATTCCGTATCATGTACAACAATATTGAAAAGGAAAAATCATTTTATTATTAACGAAATTACATTCAAATTCGATAATGAGATCAAACTTATTCCTTAAAGAATTTTGGTTGGATCAAAGTCCCGAAGTAATGAGATCAAATCGGCGTATACTTCTATATATTCATAAGCATTGCAAGAATATTTCCTAGTGGCATTTCTCCCTCTCTTTTCTCTCTCTCATAGAATTACCACCAAATTCCTATCTCATGTATGACATTCAAGGGTCAAAACACGATGGTCAAAGTGACAGATTGAAGTCATGCAAAAGTTGGACTGGAAGCAATATAAATACCCCGATATCTCTTCCTCCCAAAGCATCAAAGTTCCTGATCCTACAAACAAACACTAAGCTTTTCGTTTCACCCAGAGAGAGAGAGAGAGAAAGAGATGAAGTTCCTACATGCAGTTGCACTAGCCATGGCACTTCTTTTGCTAGTGAACGTGCAATTCCACGAGGCCTCGAGAGTGTTAGACAACGAACCCGAAGAGAAGGAAGAAGAAACATTTCATTATATCAAGGAAGGCAACATATTTCTGCAATCTCTGCAAAAGGGTTCAGTCCGGCCTCCAGGGAACGGGTGTGCCTACACTTCCAAGGGAGGAGGGCCGCCATGCATTAGCCATAAGAAATTCCCGGGCCGCACGACGGCTCCACCGAATTCATACCCGGCTCCATTGTTTCAATTTGGTGTAGCTTCCGACACTAGATGATTAATTCAAGGTCAAGAACCAAAAGATTATGCTAGATCTTTTCTTCTCGCTGGACAATAAGTCAATATATCGAAATTATTTGTTGTATACGTATTGTATATGAAATAGATTGTTTTTTTTTTCCATTAGTTGTTTGTGGATGGATAATTCCTACAGGCTAGCTAGACGTTGTGTGATACATGATAAGATAACAAAGTTGTAATCTTATGCTTGTCTGATGAAATACTTAGTTGTGGATGTACGTATTGCCACAACATATGTCGCTTAATAAATCTGTGAGATGGAGTCTCTTATGAGATGAAGGCTCCTTTTACGATCTTTTGCACATATGGGTTCGAGAGTACATGATGTTATCCAAATAATTGTCCAAAAAGTCCTAAATCTATTATACGACGATCAATTCAGTCCTAAACATTTTAATTGTGTCAAATTTAGTCATAAACCTTTTGAAAATTTCCCAATTCAGTTCTTCTGGCCAATATTAGCTCGTTGGCCATAAAAGGAAATGCACAAACATTCAATAGGTTTTAATTAACTTAATTACTGATGTTAACCTTAATTATGTTTTTCCTTTGAGGAAATATTTAGGTCTCGACTTACAATCTTCTCCAATGCAATCTTTGTGCACGCTCATTCAACACTTTTGAGTGCGCCTTTCACGTATTAATTATCATGGTATTTTACAAACGTTTGAGAGACAAAAGGCTTGTCTAATATGTTAAAGTCGTAGGTCGATTGGCAGCTTGACTACGTTGCGCACAGTTAATCTAATGCACACGTCGACCAGATACTGCTCTCCAATGGGAATTCTTTGCAAGATATTGAAGGTGTACTTAAGCCGATTCTCGTGAAGGATAGACCCACGGGTAGATTTACATCTTAAATTTTCCTCTGAACAGTTGACAAATCAGCAATTAATAAAAGACGTTGGTTTAGCCACATTCGTTTCGCACAGTTAATCTCCTTCTTCATTGCTATTGCCCGACGAGAAGATTATTTATATGAAATATCCAATCTCTCTTGCTTTTAAATTGATAGGGTTTCGTTGACCTAGACAGAGGTCAATTGAGGCTGTCATGAGTTCCACGAAGGCATATGTTTGACAATGTCAGCGACGGAGGGCAGGTGGCTATTGGCAGAGGCGAAGAGAGAGATGACATGCGGTGCATATCCAACGTTGCGAGGAGTCGAGACACAAAAAGGGACAAAGGAGGTAGCTAGGAACATGGCCCTCTTGAGCCACATCAACCTCATCCAAATGAAGTGAATGAGGTTAACAAAGTTGTGTATATCACTCGTAAATGGTAAATGAATATCTTTCTGGATAACTTAAGGGCATGAGCATGGAGGCCTTAACCGAGAGTAATTTTCGCGTAGTTGGTGGGATTTGAGCAAGAAATTTCCTGGTTGTAAATTAAAAATTCCTTGACGCCCCAACCAATTACGTCAATTTTTGAGGTTTTGAAGGAGACAAATCAATAATATGATTTCTTCATGTGGCTCGGATTATGCATTAAAAAGTCCTAGACTTGGCCACATTTTTTAATGGGTTAATACCACGAAAAACCCTAAACTGGTATACTTGTGATACATTTACCTTAAACTATTTTTTTGACCATAAAAAACCCCAAACTGGTACACTTGTGACAATTTTACCGTGAACTATTTTTTTGACCATAAAAAACCCCAAACTGATACATATGTGACAATTTTACCCTGAATTAAAAATTTAATAATAATATTATTTTTTTGAATATTTATTTATTTATTATTATTATTTTTTCATCTTCAACCTTTGGTCGGTTGCCGGTCCGTGACCGCCAAAGGCGGAAGCCGAGAGGGGCCTCGCCAGTTGTCGGGCGAGGGCTGCCCCGCTTGACTCAAGCGAGGGCGGGTCGCCGACGAGGCGGAGGGTCGCTGTTGCTAGATTCGTGAGGGCGAGCTCGGCCGCTGGGGGCAGGGCCTCGCCGATCCGGTGAGGGCGACCGCGCGCCACGAGCGAGGGCCCTTAATGTAGGCGAGGGGTTGCCTCGCCAGATCCGGCGAGGCCGAGCTCGCCAGGGGTCGGGCGAGGGCCACCCTCGCCAGATCGGGCAAGGGTGGCCCTCGCCTGCGTCGAGCGAGGGCCGCCCGACACCGGCGAGGTCAACCTTTCCCCGATGCCGGGCGAGGGTCGCCCATGCCGGCTTCTCGCTTTTATTTGGTCGATCACATCACCAAAGGTTGAAGGTGAAGAAAAGAAAAAAAAAAGGAAAAAGAAAAAATTTAAAAAAATTCAAAAAATAAAAAAATAATATTAAAAATTAGTTCGGGGCAAAATTGTCACATGTGTACCAGTTTGAGGTTTTTTGTGGTATGTTCGGGATAAAATTGTCATAGGTGTACGAGTTCGGGGTTTTTTATGGTCAAATAAATAGTTTGGGGTAAATGTGTCACAAGTGTACCAGTTTAGGGTTTTTCGTGATATTAACCCTTTTTTAATTGGTGGATCAATGTTTAGGTGGTTTTTAGTGATAGATAATTTAAATATTATACCACGTTTTGACATAATAATTTAAGTTTTAAAACAGTTGGCAATGGTTCTGTAAAAGTTTTACATGATATCAGAGTAGGAGGTTTTAAATTCTAATATCTCCAGACCACTTATTCTCCTCCCATATCAAATATTTCCACATATAGTCCTAGGCCAAAATCTTACTTGGGGAGTGCAAGAATATTTAAATATTGAACCACGTATTTGATTTAATAGTTTAAGTTTTTAAAATAGTTACCATTGGTCTCACAAATTTTACAACAAGGCCCTTAACTTTTTTTATCCTAAATCAAGAAAATGTTGACGAATTTTTCCATGATGAAATTATTTGCTGTACTGTTCTTAGAAACAGTAACGATAGACAAATTAAAATTTTTCCAAATTTACAATAACAATTCGATATGCGAATGTTATTCGCCGTACTGTTTCTATGAACAACTATAGAAGGAAGCTTGGTCTAGGTGTTCTTGACTTGCCAAGCGCTGCCGAGACACAAAGTTCCAAGTAACGAGATAAGGTTATACATGACATGAGTAATATCTTCCAAAAAGGTTTAGATGCAATCCGTTTCGAAGAGTCCAATGAAATATATCACTTTGCAAGAGTCATGTCATCCGCTTTGAATATTCAAAAGCTCATCTTGTGGCAAACAACCGACTTACCTGAGCTGTCGGAAGTTTCCCCACAAATGAATTTTGCTCTTCTATGCTCATGCAGGTAGGAAAAGCTTTTATAACATCACGTTCAAACCTCTCACCCTATATCTTCCTCTTTGACCGTTTCGATCTCCTTCGTCATGTATGCTGATATGTATTATCTTTTCCTAGCAAAATGTATATCTTTCATTTTATTCAAACCTGTTAGTTTACGCAAGACATTGATCAAAAGACCAGGGTCCATGAGAAATTATACAAGACTGGACATATATGTATATTTTGCACATCTTGAAGATGTTAGTCTATTTGTGAGTCCAGTGTTGAAGTTATAATTCCGTATCATTGATAACAATGAAGAAAAGGAAAGTTCAATTTGTCATTAACGAAATTACATTCAAATTTGATAACGAGATCAAATTGGCGTATACTTCTATATATTCAAATTGCAAGAATTTTTCCAAGCGGCACCTCCTCTCTCTCTCACATCGAATTACCACCAAATTTCCTGTCTCATGTATGACATTCAAGGGTCAAAACACGTCGTTCAGATTGACAGATTGAAGTCACGCAAAAGTTGGACTGGGACCAATATAAATACCCCAATATCCCTTCCTCCCGATGCATCATACAAACCAACCCTAAGCTTTTCGTTTCAGAGAGAGAGAGAGAAAGATGAAGTTCCCATATGCAGTTGCACTAGCCATGGCACTTCTTTTGCTGGTGAACGTGCAATTCCACGAGGCCACGAGAGTGTTAGATGACGAAGCTGAAGAGAAGGAAGAAGAAACGTTACATTATATCAAGGAAGGTAACATATTTTTGCAATCTCTGCAAAAGGGCTCAGGCCGGCCTCCAGGGAACGGGTGTGCCTACACTTCCAAGGGAGGCGGGCCGCCGTGCATTAGCCACAAGAAATTCGCGGGCCGTGCGGCGGTTCCACTGAACGCATACCTGGCTCCAGTGTTGCGATTTGGTGTAGCTTCCGACACTAGAAGATTAATTGAAGGTCAAGAATCATAAGAATATACGATATCTTTTTTCTTCTCGCTGGATAATAAGTTGATGCATCTAAATTATTTATTTGTATTTATATACGCAATAGATTGTTTTTTTTTTCATTAGTTGTTTGTGGATGGATAATTTATACTCACCAGATAGGTGTTGTATGATACATGATGAAATAACAAAGTTGTAATATTTTGTTATTCCGCTGAAATACTATTGCCTCTACATATATCGCTTCATCAATATGTGAGATGAAGGGTCCTTTTACGATCTTTTGTAGATATGGGTTCGAGAGTTAACATGACGTTACCTAGAATGATTATTCAAAAAGTCCTAAATCTATTATACGGCTATCAATTTTGTCCTAAACATTTTAATTGTGCCAAATTTAGTCCAAAACTTTCTAATGATTTGCCAATTTAATCCTAAACTTTTTAATGGTGTCCATTTAGTCTTGAACTTCTTGAAAATTTGCCAATATAGTCATAAACCTTTTGAAAACTTATCAATTTAGTTCTTCCGACCAATATTTTGGTTGAAATCACTGATGTGGATGCCGACCGCCAACCATCCTACATGGCGTGTTCAGCGTGACGTGGAAAAGTTTTTCATTTTATTTAAATTTTCCTTTTGCTTGTGGCCAACACTCGGCCATGGCCAACAATCGGCCACAAGCAAGGGCCAGCAAGGGCATCATTGGCAAGGGCTCAATCCTTGGGGCTTGGGCATGGGCTGCCATTGCTAGATCTAATGAGGCAGCCCCTGGCAAGGGCTTGACCGTTGCGGCCTAGGCGAGGGTTGCGCCCTTGCTAGATCCAGTGAGAGTGACCATTACCAGTGGCCAGTCAATGACCATGGCTTAGTACTGCCATGAAGGAAAGGAAAGAAATGGAAAAAAATGAAATTTTAAAAAAATGATAATGTTGTCCATGTTAGCAAAAATTTTTAAAAAATGCAAAAATTTTCCACGTTAATGCCGGCGAACGACAATGCCATGCCACATAGGATTGTCGTTGGCCAACTGATGTCCACTTCAGAGATTTTTGACCAAAATTAGCCGAAAAGAAAATGTAGGCAAATCATCAAAAGGTTTACGACAAAATTGGCAATTCTTCAAAAGGTATAGGTAGGACTAAATTGACACAATTGAAAGGTCTAGGACTTAATTGGCAAATTGTCAAAAGTTTAAGGACTAAATTAACATAATTGAAAAGTTTATGACTAAATTGGTGGTCGTACAATAGATTTAAGAATTTTTGGACAATTTTCCCTTTCCCATATTGTTGCCATGACTAATATTTTATGCTTCGGCAACTATATATCCTCTTGTTAGGGCATGCACAAATAAATCCATTTGATAATATATATATATATATATATATATATATATATATATATATATATGTAACGATCCAACTTGTTCCACATGGGTGAACCCTTAAAAGGAGCATCCACAGTAATCACACAAGATGGTAACCAATTGAGGGTGAATCTTGCTTATGATTAACATCAAAAATCTTAACTAATCGGTGTGAGAATCGAGGTGTTATAAGCTCCCTCATTTAAACCATCCACATCCTCGTTAGCACTGGCTGTACTACCTAGTGATCCTACCCAACAACACTCCCGCTTATTGGTATGTGTCCCATTTCATTTTTACCCTAGTCGCCATCCTTGAAGTTTGTTAAGAGCCACAACTTATGCGAGCATCTTTGCTCACTCAATCACCCCCACCCATTTTGGATTAGGTTGGGGCCTAGTTTGTCAACGAACGACGCATCTGCATGAGAGGGTTTGCTCTAATATCATCTATGATAACTTGATCCATTCCATGTGGGCCATAAAAGGAGAAGATTAAAAGAATATTTTCCAGGATGATATTCATTGCTGTATATCAGTGATATTTATAGTACATGTACAAGGATGGCAATAACTAAAAATATGGAGAAAATCTGAACTAATTGACTGCTATCTACAACAATGAGAAGGCTGAAATTATGGAGGATAATTTGAAATTTGAATTTTAAATTGATTCTCTTATATACCCCCTCAACATGGAGTTTCCGTTGGAAATGCCGATCTTGACTCGAAATGTTTGCATGCGTTGTTTGATAGTGGATTGTTAAGGATGTCTGCTAGTTAGTCATGTGTGGAAATGTGAGAGATTCTCAATTGTTCGTCTTTTACGAGCTCATGAACGAAGTGGTAATCAATTGCAATGTGTTTCATGTAAGAGTGGAAGACTGGATTGGCACACACATAAGTAGCCCCAATATTGTCACAGTATATTGTGGGTGTTTCTAGTGAGTGTATGCCCAGTTTGGTGAGCAAGTTTTGAACCCAAAGTAATTCCGATGAGTTAGTGGCAACCGCTCTATATCTGGCTTCTGTTGATGATCGGGCAATGGACCATTGTCATAAAGTTCCTTGAAAGTGATTGTGTGTTCGTGAGCACGAATCGCTGTTGCGATTTCACGGTATTCCGGTCCTAATCCTCGGAGAGCATGGATGACAAGGTCATCATCATGGGGAGGTGAATCAATCATTGTCAACTCATTTGCAATAGATTTTAGTTGTTGTAAAAAATCAGAAATAGAACGAGAGTTGTGTTTAAACGTTGATAATTGGTCCTTTAGATGCATGACACGGGTTTGAGATTTGCTTGCGTAAAGTGTTGCAAGTTTGTTCCATGCACTTTGAGATGTTGCACAAGAGGCAATAAGGGAAATGATGGCTTCGGAAGTGGAAGCAAAAATCCCATTGAGCAAGAGTTGATCTTGTCTAATCCAATGAAAATAGGCAGCATTCGGGACTGTTTGATTGGCGCGAGTGATCTCATCCAGTGGGCAAGGATGCGTTTCGTTGATAAATACTTTAAGGTCATATCCGACTAGCAAGGACATGAATTGACCCTGCCAAGAAGCATAGTTGGTGGAAGTCAGCTTAATGGGAAGCTGTGCACCAGCAGAGATTGCAATAAGTTCGGTTGAAGTGGCTGTAGGAATTTCGGGAATGATTGTTTCGGAAGCAGAGTTTGTGACAGCCATGGCTAGGAGCAGACATGGGATGAGAGAGGCTCTTAGGAGTAGATACACTTTGATACCATAAAAGGAGAAGATTAAGAGAATATTTTCCAGGATGATAGTCATTTATGTATGTCAATGATATTTATAGTACATGTACAAGGATGGCAACAACTAAAAATATGGAGAAAATTTCGACTAATTGACAACTATCTATAATAATGAGAAGATTGAAATTATGGAGGATAATTTGAAATTTGAATTTTAAACTGATTCTCTTATAGGCCAAACCCCTAAAAGAAACTCAAAGCAACCACACGATGTGGTGACAATTTGAGAATATATCTTACGTATAAAGAACAACATAAGCGCTCACTCGATTGACGTAACACGTTGGGTGTTACAATGTATGACCCCTTTGAATAGTAAAATAGAAGGCTCTTTTGTTGGAAAAATTGGAGGTCGATCCTGTTGAGAAGTATGAAGAACTGTTAATAGGACAACAAAAATCATCAACTTTTGAGGCGGGTAAACACTGTCCGCAATTCTGACCAAAAAAAAAAAACACTGTCCGCAAGAATGAATTTCACCCTTCACAGAATGCGACCTTTTAAACATTGTGAACTTCACTACTTAGGAGAAGGAACACCAAAAAAAAAACCAAAACAGAGAGAGAGAGAGAGAGAGAAAAAAGAGTATTTTGCATGCACTTTTCAGCTAAATGAAGCAATGACCGGTATTAATAGGCAAAAGCTCGGCGTAGAATATAAGAAATCGATGAATGGACAGCATATTACTAGTGCTTGAAAGTCAGTAACAGGTAACACGATCCTAGCAAATGGCTTGGGTGGAATCAAGTAATGGTCAAGTATAGGAACAATCAAAATATAAAGAGGCACAAATCGAGGGTCACGGGTAACATAATTAAATATCCTCATAAACTAGGCTTGCTAGATTAAGGCCTTGAGATAAAAATTATATGGATAAGATGATAATTTAATTTGTTAAATAGAAACCACGGACCGAGTGTCGCGTATACTTTGCATGTAAGAGGGCCAAAATCCAATTACACTTCAATTGACCCGATCTAATATGCACAAACCCCTCATTGCCAAGTCCATATAAAACAACATATAAAGGATGTAACTATCTTTGTAAATGAAATATGCAATGCAGCGCAAATATCTCCTCTCAACATAAGTATAGAGTGAGTAAGAGACAAAAGGGATTGGAAAGTAGGTTTATAGTGGTTTGACCTTTGCACCTGGCCTCCTCCACTCTTTCGGTTCTAACAGCTCTAGAGCAAGGCTGGTATCCACTAGTTACAATTATTGGAGCCTTTCAACGAAGTTTAGATGAAGTTGCCTTTCCACCAAGAATAACACACTATACAAGTATGGCCGCTTTACTTCTACGCTCAAGCACTCTCACGGTGATTACAACACTCAATGAGAGTTGCAATAGAAAACCACATGACTCTTTTCACTTAGAATAAGCGAGGGAAATAAATGTAAGCTTGAGAGCATTTCAATCATCTCAGCCAGCCCTCAACAATCGTTATATGATTTGCGCATTGGAGTCTCGAACTGGATCAAAATAGTCGTTGCAAGATCTCTCTCTTTATCTCTAAACGTTGACATGTATCTAATTAATGGACATTAATGGAAATTGATGAAATTGCCTCTGCAACTTTGCCTAACACTTCCTCTACTTAGCCAAAAATGGCAAACCAAGTCTGATTTAGAACATTTCTGAGTGGATTTGAAGGCATGGAGTTGGCTTCAAAGCACCAGATTTCAATTCGGATCAAATTGATAAAGCGCCGGGTCTTCTTTTCCAAGTTTGTGGATGATTGTCCCCTCCGTTGGTAGCGTAAACTTAAGATTCTTCAACAACGTGGTCTCCTCGGACTTGGTCATTTTCCCAAATGACAAACTGTTCACCTGCTGCCTTTAGATCATTCCTAGTATATTGATGTGCTCAGTCCAAGAAAAAGATCTGGTAGAAGAAAATAATCATCACTAAGTTCCCAGTAGATCACTTACTTCTTTAACCTTGTACGGGTGTTTGAGCCTTGATTTTTTGCAGGGAATGCGCTTTTGATTCTGAACTTAGAACCTAGCCTACATTACTTCCCTCATGAAAAACCTTTTCGATTAAAGGACTCTGCATAGTCAAGCAGATTCTTTGAATCCAGGACGAAAATAAAGGATGAGGACGACAAAATAGTCTCGATGACTTATGGCTTTGACCCCGTGTGCGTGAATTCCGAGCCTCGTGATCCTTCTCCCCTTTCTTTTCTACAACCATAAGCTTAGCCTACGTTAAGTCCCTTAAAAAAAAGTTCATTCGAACCAAGAACTATCAATTAATTCAGGGCATAATAATAAGAGATCTAGAACTTGAAAAGTGATCTATGATTTGAACCCGGTTGCGTGAATTTTTTGTGCTGGTTTTAATCTTTCGAGGACGACCCCACTTAAGAATAAAGGACTTCTACTTAGGACATAAATAAGCCCGGTGCAATGGCTTTGAAAATGGAACTTCGGGTTCAGATTCAATTTGGCTCGAAAAAACTGGCGTAAAGGCTAGGGATTACCTATTCCTTCTTTTTCTTCAGTTGTCGATTGGATTTGTTGTTTTGATAAAATCCGTCTGGATGAAAGATTGATGCTCCATTAACTGCTTGAGCTTCTCGGAGATCATTGCACCTTTCCGATCTGAAAGGTCTTTTCATGAACCGTAATGTAAGCTTGGTTTTTAGTTTAAGAAACGAAAGGAGGATCCTACAAGGAGGATAAAAAATGGCTCAAGACACAAGCACAAAATTATCTAAAGGCTGATCACAAGTCAAGGACCGCGGCGATTAAGTGTGACCATTCAGTTATCAACTTGCCCTAGATTAGAATGGAGCTTCTCGTCCAGGATGTAAAGTTGGGTATGAAGCAACTAGAACTATCAACTTGATTATTGCTTGTCTTTGACGACCCCGATGGGAGACAGGTAATCTCTAATGGGTTACATAGAAAGGAAATCCACGCGGCTCAACGGGGATATTTGAAGGTTATCTATGGTGTATGGGGTAGAGAAGAGAAATGTCATTTCCTATCCCTGTGCCACCATCCAAGGTTTTGCACCAAAAACTTTGTTACTTATTTTTGCAAAGTTTAACATAAAAACTTATACTTTTTGGAAGAGATTTTTGAATAATGAGCTCTTTGTTTTGAGAATCCCGCCCTATTTATTGAGAAAGAACAGATGCCAAATGCACTTTTTATTCATCGACATTATGATACAATAATTTTACTGGAGAAAGACGAACAGCAAACCCTTCTTGTATACCTGTCATGAAACAATTTGACTTTAGCAAATCGTAGTGCTGAACCAAATTAAAGTACCTCCCGTTTTCGGAGGGGCGTGCGTTTGGGGTTTCGAGGGCCAGCCCCCTCCCTCAAAACAAGTATTTTGGATGATCTTGAGAAAAGATCATCATTGTATTCTATTTTTTTTTTTTAAATTTAATGGATTTGTAGAGTGCCTTTGTGCAAAGATGCAACCCAAGTTTGGGTGGTGGGTTTGCAAAGAAGGTGAGACTAAAGGAGTGCGTGATGAACCGAAAGAGGTGCAATTGAGTCAGACAGTATGACATCCCGAATTTCGGCTCATTTTTGGGATTTATAAAACGTATAATTTATCAGTGTGATTATAGTAAAATCTCGTCCGGGAACTGATTACTCCCAATTATCCTTTTAAATTAGAGATTTCGCTAGAATTGCACTCGATCAAATTTGGCCGTTATTTAGACTCTGGACTTGGCAGTCGATTTTCGGGAATGTCGAGACGAAATAAATTGGACGGTGTCAATATTATGGTAGCCAACATTGAGATTGTCAGGAATGATGGAAAAAGGGGAGTTTTTGACCAGTGCAAATTTGGACTAGTAGACCTCCCTCATTATAATTTGGTTTAATTAACTTGGCCTTTGTCCCTTTTTATATGCGAGGCTTATTTTTAGAATGAAGTTTAGATCGTTTTCGATTTTGAAACTCCTTCTCTCCTTTCCCCTTTTCTTTTTCTTTTCTTTTCTTCTCTTCTTCTTCCTCCTTCCTTTTTCCTTTGGGCCATCGGATCGCATTTAATATTAGAATGAAGTTTAACTCCTTCTTTTTTCTTATTCTTCCTCCTTTTTTTTTCCTTCCTCGTTGATTATACACTTTCTACTTGTTTCTTCCGACCACCCTCGTCGGGACCAGCCCGACCTCGCCCGTCATCACCCTTGATCGCCCGATTGCCCCTCGCCGCCGTTGGTCGCCCGCGACCGCCCGTCGCCGGCCTGCCTGCGAAGCGTGCGAACAGTAGCTTGTCGCTGCAACCGTCGCGATTTGGAGCTGCCTAGCCGCTCGGCGGCCTGCCCTCCGTCGTCTGACCAGCCGCCGCCGGTCCGCACCCCCCTCGGCCTCCGTCTCCCTCTCCCTCTCGCCGCATCTTCCTCTCCCCTGGCCCTCTCCTTCCCTGTTCCTCCCTCCCTCTCTCGCCACGGTGGTGCCACCGGCGCCTCGCTAGAGCCGCCCGCCCGTGTCGTCATGGTTCCCCTTGCCTCACCACCACCACTTGGCCGCCTCTCTCTCTCTCTCCCTTAGCCACAGCCAGCCGCTCCCCCCGCTTAGGACCGTCGGCGCCCTCAACCACCGCTCGCGCCGTTCGCCGGAGCCGCCACCGTTATTGTTCGATGAGGGACCGCCACTGCCCAGCCCCTTTTCGTCGCGTATTCGACCTGTTTCAAGCTTAGGACATCCGGTGAGTTTGACTCTAAACCCTAATTAGGATTATTTGCATTTCTAGACAAGTTTAGGGGTTAAATTAGGGTAATTTAGGGGTTATCGTGCAAAGGATGATAGGGGTTGGTGTCGTGGCTAATTTGGTAAATTATAGTGACCGTTTGATGAGGTTTCGCGGCTATGTAAGTGCCGAGAGATGACTGGTCAGGTTTGGAATGGAATAGCCCAAGTTTGGAAAAATTCGGGTCTAAAATGCGGATGTGAGTGCGCGCCTTAATTGGCATTATGGTGGTTGATTAAAATGGTATCTTGGGGAGTCTAATGGGACATTTTGAGGTTATTAAATGGCCCGGCACGATCGATTTAGTGGCTGTCCATATCGGGTTTGAATCGGACAAAGCACGATCAATTTGAGGGTCAGTTTGTGAAGGCCGTTAAAAGCGGATGTTGTGGCGTATTTGGTGGCTTAACGTAATATTCTAATCTAGGTTTCGTGGTCTGTGGTGTGCTGAATAACGGCTAAGCTTAGGAGCCTTGACTTGGGCGAAATTGTGGATTCGGCGGATGTGATTTGTAGGCCGAGTAGTAGCTATTTTCATAGCAAATTGGGTGATTCTTTAGCTAATTAAGACTTGGTTGAATTCTATTAGGTGATGCCATATTCGTGGGACGAATGACTGAGATTGATTTATCATGGCGGACCCTAATTGCATTGAATTTCATTGCGTTAAGTATGTGCAATAGGTGCCGCATTTAGATGGACTAAACTTGAATGAATTGGGCATGCCGACAATGTCTTGAATCGGTCGAATGGTGAATGATTTTACTTGGCACATGTTGGCATTAATGATTAACTTGGGTCCTATTTCACGTGATTCCGTTGTTTGTATTTTAATATGGCTGGAATTTGTGAGTGCGGAAATGCACGTACCTTATGTGATTTAATTGTGGCCTTCGGGTCGAGATAAACTATGGCCTTCGGGTCGGGCCTTCGGGTCGAGACAAACTGTGACCTTCGAGTCGTGGCCTTCGGGTCGGCTTAACTGTTGTTAGCCTCAAGGTCATGGCCTTCGGGTCGGCTTAACTGTTGTTGGCCTTAGGGTCGTGGCCTTCAGGTCGGCTTAACTGTTGTTGGCCTCAAGGTCGTGGCCTTCGGGTCTGTTTAACTGTTGTTGGCCTCAGGATCGTGGCCTTCGGGTCTGTTTAACTGTTGTCGGCCTTAGGGTCGTGGCCTTCGGGTCGATTTAATCGCATATGTTTTATAATGATATTAAAAGTCTAACCTGCATGGCGGAGTAGTGAATTGGGCTATGGGCTCGGGTGAACTTATATTGATTGTTATACTGGTTCATTGATTTATGTGTTTTATTTACCCTCGGAGGTGCACGTTAGCCTAGTTTAGGTTTAGGGAATTACTCACTGAGATTATTCTCATTGTTGTTTAAACCACATTTTCAGACCCCCAGCCTTGAAGATGGCAGGCTTACCGAAGTGTTTTGGGAGGAGCCCCCGGCTAGTTGTAGTGGCCTTGAACTGCTTTTGATTTTTGAACATGGGCTATAATTGAATATTGTGTCTGGTGTCTAGTATCAACGCAAGTGTAATTGTTCATGTTGTTTGCTGAGTGGCTATCCTTGGTCATTTGTTTCAAAACTATTCAGGTATTGTATTGCTTCCGCATGTGCTTTAAACTTTGTGTTGGGCGTTGGTCCGGCGACATGTCCTGGGACGTCGCACATGAATCGACCTTAGAGGGATGTTCGCGCGTCGTAGGATTCGGGGCGTGACATCCCCGTTTGATTTGGTATTAGAGCAAGGTTAGCTCGATTCAATTAGGTCGAAGCTTGGAGTGATAAGGAGCGATGACCTTGGGTAGCCAGTAGGGAGACCTTGCATGCTACGTGTACCTCCTGACTGTTTGTGTAGTGATTGACTGGTTGTCGAACTGATAGTAAAGTGCAGGTGCGGCAGGACCCGAAGTAAGTGCGTGAATCTCTTTGGTTGAGATGTTGTGCTATTGTGTAAGATTGCATGTTGGTTGCTTGACTGCTGTTATGTATACTTGCCTAGGACCCTAAACCGGTTTAGCTTGGTTTAGGTCTCTAATTCCTGAATGGGATTATAGCAGGTAAGTGAGTGGTGTGACCTTGTGAGTTTGAGTAGTCGAAGTCGAGGTCGAGGTCGAGGTCGAGGTCGTATAGGTCCGCAAGCTGGAATTGTAGAGGATCCCAGGGTAAATGAAATTATGAGGGAACTCGAAGAAATTAGAATTTTAAATGGGAATGATGGGAACCAAGGTTAAGAGCAAGTTAATGCAGTCAAGACAGATGCAATAGCTAGTTGAGCAATTTTCGAAATTGAAACCTCCGCATTTTGATGGGAAAAGTGACCCCGAGACTACATCACTTTACATATAAGAGTTGGAAAAGGCTTTGCGATATTAGGGGGTACTTTGGTAGGGGACTTCAATGGGAAGTAATTTTCGGAGAGTGCAAGAACAGAAAAGAGAGAGTTTCTCCTGCTTCGCAATCGGATGTCAGTCGATCAGTACGAGGTCAAATTTGTAAGGCTATCTAAGTACGCACTAAGGATGGTCAAGGACTATGTGGATAGAACGAAGAGGTTCTGGGATGGCTTGAAATCGGAACTTTGCAACCAGTTAGTACTCTCGAGTCTTAAGGGATTACAATAAGCTGTATGAGAGGGCTCGATGGGTGAAATGGATATGAGTGAAATGGCTGCCGCTTTGAGACTGTGGTATGCACCGATTAGGGATAATAGGAACTTGGGAAAAAGGTCTATGACAGAGAATGTGAGACTCGTCCCTCCGGTAAGGAAGAACTTTAGAGAGCCAAAATACTACTCCGACGCCATATGTAGGTCTTGTGGAAAAAGGCATAGAAATAGCCATGGCCAAGGTACAAGTGAAGCGTGTTATGGAGGTGGACAGCAACGTCACCGAGTGAGAAATTGTTGAACTGATAGATTAGTCCACTGATGCAATCGCAGCTATCACAGGTAGGATATTAAGCGAGAGCTGCACTGAAGATTAATCAGAATCGGCTAAGGACCTAAGAAAAAGTATATGTTTTGGTTGAGAAGGAAGCGAAGGATGCGCCGTGAAAGTCGGTATGCATTACGAGGCGATATTGGGTGCAAAGGACATGAATTTGAAGTTATCATTTGAGTGGTCATGAAAGATTTATAATTAATTTTATGGTGAATAAGCAAATCGATTTAAGGATTTATGGATTACTGATGACATTCTTGGACGGGTTTGGAAGGATGAGTGTTACTTAGAAATTTCAGATTTGGTAAAGGACCGATGTGATTCGTTTTTGGGAGATTGTCGGATTGAAATTGGATGGATTGAGCTTGGTTTTTGAGGTATAGAAAGATAATGATTGGTAGCTAACTAGTCGGTTGAGGAACCAAGGCTAAAGGAAATAAACGAGGTGTGTAATCTTCCCGATGTCTTTCCTTAGGAATTGTCGGGATTGCCACCTGGAAGGGAAGTAGAGTTTGTGGTTGAATTAACCCTAGGGACTGAGCCAATCTCGAAGCCGCCCTATAGGATGTCGCTATCAGAGTTGAAAGAACTTAAGGTTCTAGATGCAAGAATTGCTAGACAAAGGTTTTATCGATTGAGTGCGTCTCCATGGGGAGCGCCAGTCCTGTTCATCAGGAAGAAGGATGGGTCGTTGAGACTATGTATAGATTACCGTCAGCTAAATCAAGTAACAATCAAGAATAAGTATCCCCTCCCAAGGATTGACAGCCTGTTTGACCAATTACAAGGAGCCTCGGTATTTTCTAAAATTGACTTAAGGTCAGGGTATCACCAATTAAGGATCCAAAAGGAGGATATTCCAAAGACAGCGTTCAGGACTAGATATGGATACTATGAGTTTACAGTGATGTCGTTTGGACTGACTAACGCCCCTGCGGCTTTCATGGATTTAATGAACCGGGTATTCAAGGAGTTCTTAGACCAGTTTATCAGTGTCTTTATTGATGATATTCTAGTGTATTCAAGAGTTTCAAGGAATATGAGGTACATTTGGAAAGAGTTCTACGGACGTTAAGAGAGCACGCACGGTATGCTAAGTTTAACAAATGCGAATTTTGGCTGAATCGAGTTGCATTTTTTGGGCATATAATTTCCGGAGAAGGAATCTCCGTGGATCCGGCAAAGATTGGGGCCGTAATGGATTGGCCGAGACCGACGATAGTTACTAAGGTTCGGAGTCTCTTAGGGACTTGGAGGGGTATTATCGGCGATTTGTGGAAAGATTATCAGTGATTTGTGGAAAGATTATCAGCGACAGCCACTCCGCTGACGAAGTTGCTTAAAAAGGAAACGAAGTTTGAATGGACGGAAAAGTGCGAAGAGAGTTTCTAGGAATTGAAGCAAAGATTGACGACGACGCGAGTGTTGACGATTCCTTCAGGATCGGGCGGGTATGAGATTTATAGTGATGCTTCGCTTAGAGGATTAGGATTCGTGCTAATGCAACATGGACGAGTGGTTGCTTATGCATCGAGACAGTTAAGGCCTCATGAGATGAACTACCCGACCCACGACTTGGAACTGGCAGCAATCATTTTCACGCTTAAAATATGGAGGCATTATTTATGTGGAGAAAGGTTCCAGATCTACACGGACCATCAGAGTCTCAAGTACTTGTTTTCAGAAGGGGTTGAATATGAGGCAGAGGTGTTGGATGGAATTGTTGAAGGACTATGACTGCGACATATTATATCACCTCGGAAAGGCCAACCGAGTGGCGGATGCCTTAAGCCGGAAATCGAGCATCGCGCATTTGCTGGTTAAAGAGTAGACTTTATTGGAAGGAGCGTGGGACTCGAAATTTAAGTTTGAGGTAGGACATCTCTCCAGTTTGATGGCAACATTAAGGATTGAGCTGGAAGTGCAAGCTAAGATCAATGCGTTGCAGTCTACGGACTTTGAGATTCAGAAAATTTTGAGTATAGATGACACTAAGAGGAAGCCGGACTTTCAGGTGTCCGAAGATGAAATTCTTAAGTTTCGAGGATGATTGTACGTGCCCGATGATTTGGAACTCAAGGAAGAGATTTTGTCGGAGGCTCATAGGAGCAATTACAGTATTCATCTGGGTAGCACTAAGATGTACTAGAACCTTCGCCAGTACTATTGGTGGAATGGAATGAAAGCGGATGTGGCCAAGCATGTGGCTAAGTGTTTGATGTGCCAACAAGTGAAGGCACAGCATTGTAAACCTCACGGGATGTTGTAGCCGTTGGAAATCCAAAAATGGAAATGGGAGCACATTACAATGGATTGTGTAAACGGGATTGCCAAGAAGCCAGAGGGGACACGACTCTATTTGGGTGATAGTAGATAGATTGACCAAGTCAGCGCACTTCCTGACAGTGCTAAAAGACTTCGAGCTAGAAAGGCTGGCAGAGTGTATGTGCGATAGGTTGTTCGTCTTTATGGAGTACCGGTATCAATCACTTCGGATCGTGATCCCTGGTTTACCGCGAATTTTTGGAAGAGTCTGCAATCAGGCATGGGAACTAAGTTGCAATTCAGTACGGCTTATCATCCTCAGACAGATGGCCAGTCTAAGAGGACTATTTAGACATTGGAAGATATGCTGAGGACGTGTGTGTTAGACTTTCAGGGCAAGTGGGAAGAACAGTTGCATTTGGTGGAATTTGCCTACTATAATAGTTTTCAACAGAGTATTGTGATCGTACCGTTTGAGGCACCTTATGGCAGGGCGTGCAGAACGCCATGGTGTTGGGATGAAGTATGAGAAAGAAGTATAATGGGTCCAGAGTTGGTTCAATAGTCGATGGAAACAATAAAGATTATCCGGAAAAGGTTGAGAACAGCTTAGAGCCGTCAAAAAAGTTACGCGGACCGAAGGTGTAGACCGTTGGAGTTTCAAGTTGGTGATCATGTATTTCTCAAGATCTCGCCAATGAGATGACTGTCTCGATTTGGCAAGAAAGGGAAACTAAGTCCAAGATATAGAGGCCCATTTGAAATTTTGGAAAGGATTGGATCGTTAGCATATCGCCTAGCCTTACCATCGAATTTGTCACAAGTTCATAACGTCTTCCACGTGTCGATATTGAGGAAATACGAACCGGATCCGACCCACGTGCTGAATCATGAGGTACTAGACATGGACGACAGGATGTCATACGTGGAAAAGCCAGTTCAGATCGAGGACAAAATAAAAAGAGTGTTGTGAAATAAGAAAATTCCGATAGTCACGGTAATTTGGGAATACCATGGGACTGAAGGTGCGATGTGGGAAAGTGAGGAGCTGATGCGACACCAGTACCCCCCATTTGTTTGGATAGTTAGGTGAGATGGTAAATTTCGAGGACGAAATTTTTGTAAGGGGGAAAGAGTTGTGACATCCCGAATTTCGGCCCATTTTTGGGATTTATAAAACGCGTAATTTGTCAGTGTGCTTATAGTAAAATCCCTCCCGAAAGCTGATCACTCCCGGTTATCCTTTTAAATTAAAGATTTCACTAGAATTGCACTCGACCAAATTTGACCGTTATTTAGACCCCGGACTTGGCAGTCGATTTTTGGGAGTGTCGGGACGAAATAAATTGGACGGTGTCAATATTATGGTAGCCAACATTGAGATTGTCAGGAATGATGGAAAAAGGGGAGTTTTTGACCAATGCGAATTTGGATCAGTAGACCTCCCTCGTTATAATTTGGTTTAATTAACCTTTGTCCCTTTTTATATGCGAGGCTTATTTTGGACCGGTAGATCGTTTTTGGTTTTGAATTTAGGCCATCGGATTGTATTTAATATTAGAATGAAGTTTATTTTTTTTTATTTCCTCTCCTTTCTTTCTCTCTCTCTCTCTCTCTCCCGTTGACCCCCCCACCCACGCGCCTGACACCCATCACTCTCCCACCAACTCCTTCTCTCTCCTTTCCCCTTTTTCTTTTTCTTTTCTTTTTCTTCTCTTCTTCTTCCTCCTTCCTTTTTCCTTCCTCGACGCCGATTGCTTCTGGTTTCTACTTGTCGCTGCCCGATGCCGACCACCCTCGTCGGGACCAGCCCAGCCTCGTCGTCATCGCCGCCGTCGCCCTGACCGAGCCGCGCCGCCGTCGGTCGCAGTGACCGCCCGTCGCCAGCCTGCCTGCGGAGCTCGCGAACAGTAGCTCGTCGCTGTGACCGCCGCGATCCGGCGCTGCCCAACCGCTCGGTGGTCTGCCCTCCATCGTCTGACCAGCCGCCGCCGGTCCGCACCCCCCTCGGCCTCCGTCTCCCTCTCCCTCTCGTCACATCTTCCTCTCCCCTGCCCCTCTCCTTCCCCTGTTCCTCTCTCCCTCTCTCTCATTGTCGCCGGTGTGCTGCCGCCGATGCTCGCCGGAGCCGCCGCCGGTGCCGCCGTTCCCCCTCGCCTCACCACCACCACTTGGCCGCCTCTCTCTCTCTCTCTTAGCCACAGCCAGCCGCTCCCCCGCTTAGGACCGCCTGCGCCCTCAACCACTGCTCGCGCCGTTCGCTGGAGCCGTCGCCACCGTTACTGTTCCGATGAGGGACCGCCACTGCCCAGCCCCTTTTCGTCGCGTATTCGACCTGTTTCAAGCTTAGGACATCCGGTGAGTTTGACCCTAAACCCTAATTAGGATTATTTGCATTTCTAGACAAGTTTAGGGGTTAAATTAAGGTAATTTAGGGGTTATCGTGCAAAGGATGATAGGGGTTGGTGTCGCGGCTAATTTGGTAAATTATAGTGACCGTTTGATGAGGTTTCGCGGCTATGTAAGTGCCGAGAGATGACTGGTCAGGTTTGGAATGGAATAGCCCAAGTTTGGGGAAATTCGGGTCTAGAATGCGGATGCGAGTGCGCGCCTTAATTGGCATTATGGTGGTTGATTAAAATGGTATCTTGGGGAGTCTAATGGGACATTTTGAGGTTATTAAATGGCCCGACACGATCGATTTAGTGGCTGTCCATATCGGGTTTGAATCGGACAAGGCACGATCAATTTGGGGGTCAGTTTGTGGAGGCCGTTAAAAGCGGATGTTGTGGCGTATTTGGTGGCTTAACGTAATGTTCTAATCGAGGTTTAGTGGTCTGTGGTGTGCTGAATAGCGGCTAAGCTTAGGAGCCTTGACTTGGGCGAAATTGTGGATTCGGCGGATGTGATTTGTAGGCCGAGTAGTAGCTGTTTTCATAGCAAATTGGGTGATTCTTTGGCTAATTAAGACTTGGTTGAATTCTATTGGGTGATGCCATATTCATGGGACGAATGACTGAGATTGATTTATCATGGCGGACCCTAATTGTATTGAATTTCATTGCGTTAAGTATGTGCAATAGGTGCCGCGTTTAGATGGACTAAACCTGAATGAATTGGGCGTGCCGATAATGTCTTGAATCGGTCGAATGGTGAATGATTTTACTTGGCACATGTTGGCATTAATGATTAACTTGGGTTCCATTTCACGTGATTCCGTTGTTTGTATTTTAATATGGCTGGAATTTGTGAGTGCGGAAATGCACGTACCTTATGTGATTTAATTGTGGCCTTCGGGTCGGGCCTTCGGGTCGAGACAAACTGTGACCTTCGGGTCGGCTTAACTGTTGTTGGCCTCAAGGTCATGGCCTTCGGGTCGGCTTAACTGTTGTTGGCCTTAGGATCTTGGCCTTCGGGTCGGCTTAACTATTGTTGGCCTCAGGGTCGTGGCCTTCGGGTCTGTTTAACTGTTGTCGGCCTTAGGATCGTGGCTTTCGGGTTGATTTAATCGCATATGTTTTATAATGATATTAAAAGTCTAACCTGCATGGCGGAGTAGTGAATTGGGCTATGGGCCCGAGTGAACTTATATTGATTGTTATACTGATTCATTGATTTATGTGTTTTATTTACCCTCTGGAGGTGCACGTTAGCTTAGTTTAGGTTTAGGGAATTACTCACTGAGATTATTCTCATTGTTGTTTAAACCACATTTTCAAACCCCCAGCCTTGAAGATGGCAGGCGTACCGAAGTATTTTGGGAGGAGCCCTCGGCTAGTTGTAGTGGCCTTGAATTGCTTTTGATTTTTGAACATGGGCTATAATTGAATATTGTGTCTGGTGCCCAGTATCAACGCAAGTGTAATTGTTCATGTTGTTTGCTGAGTGGCTATCCTTGGTCATTTGTTTCAAAACTGTTCGGGTATTGTATTGCTTCCGCATGTGCTTTAAACTTTGTGTTGGGCGTTGGGTCGGCAACGTGTCCTGGGACGTCGCACACAAATCGACCTTGGAGGGATGTTCGCGTCGTCGTAGGATTCGGGGCGTGACAGACAGCTTATCACTCGTGGACCTTATTTCGCGTGTTGAACAATCCGCTTGGGATTTACGAGCATCATTTTCCTAAAACTGATAACTCGTATCGTTTGATATAATTAATCGATGAAAAATATTTTCATTATCGATAACGATTTATGCCCAAATATTTTATTAAATAATGAAAATATTTTTGGTTCATTAATTTTTGTAAGCAATATAAGCATCATTTTTAGAAAAATATTTTTCAAATCATTTAATTTTCGCGAAACAAATACACCTTTAGCTGATGTCGGCAAGAGACATATGGCCCTGCTCGGAAATGTCCAGTTAATCCACTGCTAAGGCCCATAGACTTCAAGCCTCCCAAATCTCTGGTTTTGTAATCCTCCAGCCCTATGTAATATTTTGTGTTTTAGAAAGGCTCAACAACAGTGTTCCAAAAGTGTTGATTGATGCAGCGGACTGCTTTGTAATATAAGCAATGAACCGAACAAAAGCATACACATGGCTTTTCGGCTAAAATTAGATTAGAACCAAATGAAAGAGGCCAGTTTCACACCATTTACGCAAATGGGTTAGAAAATGAGTCTATTTTAAGACTTTTAGTCCATTCAGGTGGACTTCATTTTCTTAACCCATTTAAATCTATAATAAAAAATTCAGGAAATCCATTTATCACCCGGCTCATTGAAAATGAGTGAAAACGTGAGTTTACAATCCATATTGTGAAAGTTGTCTACTGTCCCCGAGAGGTCAATCAAGCTACTGATTAGGTTGCTAAAGCCCACCGTGACAGGGCTATTCCCACCAATTGGTTGTCTTTACCCCCTCTACTTCTTTGGAATATTTTATATTCATAAACTCTTTTGTACAACCCTAGTAGGGTTCTTTTTCCATGAACGAATGAAAGCATCTTTTCGACCAAAAAACAAAAAAGCCTCGTAATGCCACCTTTACTTATTTCCGGTGTTTGGAGGTCTTCCTCCCTCCATTTGGGTGTGGATTTTGTTGGAGTCTCTTGCACAATTATAATTCAAAGAAATTTGAAAAGTTAAGGGGATGAATACTCCGGTGCGTCATGCATGGGATACTATTTTTTTTAGCATGAAGTCTTAGGGTTAGGACTCGATTATAATTCGTACATGAAGTTAGGAGCTCTTGTGCAATTTTCTCTAGTTTGAACTAAGCTGACATGTCATCCGATTAATTTACCTCCAAGTTGAGGGCTAAATTGAGATAATCCCAATCCTTTTTTGAGTATCAAAGGGATTGGAATTGTCAAATGGTCCTCAATGTAATGCCTAAGTTTACTCATTTTGAGTTATCGTTCGCTGAGATTTCTCTTCAAGTTCTCTATCAAATTGGGTATATTACTTTGGACTCTTGCCTTGCATTTTCACCAGAGTGTGGTAAAAACGTTATTATCTTAACAATTATAAATTTGTTTGGACCAAAAATGATGTTTTGATAAAAAATTTCTTGATGGCGGAAAATAAAGTTTCTCTTAGTGCACAATAGCTAAATTTGAAGTAGGAAGAAATTCTCGATCTTCTTGCTGACTTTCAGTTTCTAAGTGTAAGGAAAAGGTCATGGAAGAAATCGACTAATCTTTCGATGCAGAACAAAAGAATTACCTAGGAATATAGATTGAATTACCAGTGAGTACTAGATGAATCTACAACTTCATAATAGTCTGAATATAATCACAAGCAAAAATATTATTTTTGGACAGCGTTAATACCAATCCTCATCTCAAAGTAATAGTGGAGGCCTTTTGTGTGTTGTTCTGATAGATAGCATTCGTTTCATTGCACGTTCTATTCTTTATGTGTGATTTTTTCTATCACATCAGGAAGTTATTTTCACTTTACTTAAAAGACAACCACTCACACATTTTCAAACGGTGCCTCTCAAACACACTCCATCATGGGCGAACGACCGAAAGATAACACTAAGGCTGTGAAGCGATTGGATTCTGATCATTTGGCTTCTACCACTTCAATGAATCCTCATTAAGACAAGGATTTGTTGTTTAATGCAGAGGAATTTGGGGCTGATTTGTGTGATTTGTTGTGGAACTATCTGGGAAAGCATTGAATGCAGCTGACGCGAGTGTTGCTGTTTGCCTTTGGGCTTGTTTGGTTCAACTTTGAAAATACTACTTGGGGAAATACAAATACCTTTAGGTGAAAGCCCATTGGGGAAATGCAAATGGTGTTTGGTAAAAACATTTTGTAAAGCTACTTTGGCCAAAATATAGTGTTTGGTAAATTTTTTTTGCAAATGGACTTTGAGAATTATCTTATTTATTAAAAAAAAAAACTAACCTACCCATCGTCGGAGCCAGCTGCCGGCGAGCTAAATCTAGCATTGGCGGCCGTTGCACGAGGTCGGGCGATCCTCAGCAAGCCAGATCTGCTGCCACCGGCAGTCACTTGAGGCCAGGCGCGACCTCAGGCGGCCGTCGCTTGGGTCGCGCGACCCAAGCTACCGTTGCCTGAGGTCGCTTGACCCAGGCTAGCAGAACTTGGGCGGTCGCGCGACCTCCGACGGCCGTCGCTTGGGTTGTGCGACCTTGCTAGCGTGATCCAGGCATCGGCCACCCTCCCTCACCGAAGAAAATGAACAGTAGACGATTTTTTTTTTTTGAAAAACATTAGACGAATTAGCATTTGGCCAAGGCTGAAAGCCCAAGGCTGGTCCGAACCAGCCTTGGGCTTTCAGCATTTGGAATGCTAGCATCGGCTAAATGCTAGGCCAAATGCTAAGCCAAACACCTTAACATTTTGGGAAGGGGCTTTCGAGACTTAAAGCCACTTTTCAAAGCTGAACCAAACACCCCTTTATGTGACTCGATCTACTATGTATAAATCAAATGTGGATCAATTGATCGATGGGATTCATCGATAGATTCTTGTTTGTCCCGAGAGAAATTGGGCAAAAGTACACTACAAGTGCCATAACTTGTGTACGACGCTCACTTTAGTGCCATAACTTTTTTTTGGATCACTTTAGTGCTAAAATTTTTGAAAAACGATCACTTAAGTGCTAAAATTTTTGAAAAATGATCACTTAAGTGCCAACTCCGGTGCCGTACATAATTTTTCGCTGGAAATCTGACGTGGTACATTTTTATTAATTTCTGAAGCTAACGTGGCTTGCCGGAGTCTCGCCGGAGATTGTCACTTAAGTGATCGTTTTTCAAAAATTTTAGCACTTAAATGATCGTTTTTCAAAAATTTTAGCACTTAAATGATCGTTTTTAAAAAATTTTAGCACTAAAGTGGTCCAAAAAAAAGTTATGACACTTAAGTAATCGTTTTTCCTTCGACTTGGCACTAAAGTGATCTGAAAAAAAAAGTTATGGCACCAAAGTGAGTGCCGTACACAAGTTATGGCAGTTATAGTGTTCTTTTGCCAGAGAAATTGTGCAGACAGATACTTTTGGGATAAACTCTTTCTGTTCAGATTTATTGTCCAAGGAATAAGACATGGCGAACTCTATCGTTGCAAAGTCGGCATTCTATTGCCCTTTGGATTTTAGGACTGCGGTTATGTGCACCATTCATCTTTAGTGTAAAAAGTATGGTCTATATTTTCTACAAAGTTCCGTCGTGCACAAGCTGTGATGGGTTGCTCCCATTATATGCTTATGTACAGATTTTGTCTGGAGAGGACTAGAGACTCTAAATAATTCCCTTTGGAAATAATCACCGCAGATGTGCAGATTATTAGTCTTTCAAACGAAAATAATCATTGCCAAAGTGTAGATTACTAGTCTTTCAAATGACCAAAGCTCCAACAATGTGTTGAGTGATTTAAGGCCTCTCTCACCTCAAAAGCTAGCTTAAAGGGCGAGTATTTCCCTCAAACTTATAAATTGATTACCAGTCCCTCCCACCATCAATGTGAGATAATCCCAACAATCTCCCCCTCACGCATCAAGCCCTGGGTCGAAGCAGCAACAACATATATTTTTTATGTGACTGTTGGGTCTAAACTTGTTGACAACTTGGGCTTTAATACTAGTGTTGGGTGGTCTATAGCCTCTTTCATCCCAAAAGCTAGCTCAAATGGTGAGATTTGTCCTCACACTTATATACTGACTGCTAGTCCCATTCGACAACCAATGTGGATCAACCCCAACACAATGCTCCATGAAGCATCATTGGGTTTATGGAAAAGCATTTTCCATGTTCTTTCCATGATGCTATAGAGCTAGTGTTATACGACATGCTTCAGTTTGTTGGGAAAAAGAACAATATTTGCGGAAAAAGCTCGGATAATTGTTCCCACTACTATTTTTGTGACAATTAAATAGGATAAAATATTTGATGAAAGCAATGAAGACGAATAGTAAATAACACCAGAATTTTAATGTGGAAACCGTTCAAGGTGAAGGGAAAAACCACGGGACCGTAGTCTACTTCAAACTTCCACTATGATAAATAATGGGATACAACTTCACCCTAAGGTGGATCTCTCACTATCTTCAATTTGTGGATCCGAACCTCTCACAAACTGGATAATTCTCTCGAAGATAACTCTCTTGGAAGAAGAAGATTGTTTCTTCCGCTATACTCTGATCTTCTTGCTTTTTTGTATATATCTTTCCATTGAGGAGGACTCCTATTTATAGGAGCAAATGTAATCCCAATTGGAATTGTACGATATGAAAATCACGGTGATTTGTTTCCAAAACACTCATGATTTTCTAGATGTGAAAGATCATTTTGATTTATCTCCCGATCTCTCTTGATTTTCTTTTCCCCTCCCTTTGGCCTCTCCAATTGGGAGTGACCTACTCAACAAATCTCCCCTCACAAACAATTCGGAGAGGGTGTCAAACCTGCAAAAGTTCGACAAGCGTGCATATTCTTTGTAGATAGGGATTTTGTCATCATATCGAGCCGTTGTTGTCGGTGTGTATTTTCTTTAACTGTAAGGCTTTTTCTTCCAACACATCACGTATCCAATGATATCCGATATCAATGTGTTTGGACCTGGAGTGGAAAGTTGCATTTTTTTGAGGTGTATTGCGCTTTGACTATCCGAGTACAAGATATACTTATCTTGGTTATGGCCCACTTCTTGTAGGAACTTCTTCATCCACAAGAGTTCTTTACATGCTTCCATTATCGCAACATACCTGCTTTCCGCAAGAGATAGGGCAACACATTTTTGTAGTCAAGATTGCCATGAGACTGCTCCCCCGCAAAAGTCATTAGGTACCCCGATGTAGACTTTCTTGAGTCCACATCCCCCCGCCATGTCGCGAGATCCGAAAAACCTTCTAGCATGGTTTTATCATTACCAAAACATATACAGTTATTAGAAGTACCTCGGAGATACCTGAATATCCATTTGATTGCTGCCCAATGTTCCTTACCAGGATTGGATAGGAACACGCTTACCACACCAACTCGCATAGGCAATATCGGGCCCTCGTGCATACCATCGCGTACATTAGGCTGCCAACCGCCGATGCATAAGGAACCTTTTCCATTTCCTTCCTTTCTGTCTCACTTTTTGAGCACTACTCCGAACTGAGCTTGAAGTGGTTTGCAAGTGGAGAACAAACTGCTTTGGATTTATTCATGTTAAATCTTTCAAGAACTTTATTAATAGACCGTTCTTGAGATAACCAGAGTTTACGATTCTGCCTGTCTCGGAAGATTTCCATCCCAAGAATTTGTTTTGCAGGTCCTAAATCCTTCATCGCAAAGGACTTGCTTAATTCCTTCTTTAAGTTGTTGATCTTGCTTTTATCCTGGCCAACAATTAGCATGTCATCAATGTAAAGCAAAAGAATTAGGAAATTACCATCGGCAAATTTCTTGACGAACACGCAGTGATCAGCGGTGGTTTTGTTGAATCTATTTTCTTCCATGAATGAATCAAACTTTCTATACCACTGTCTTGGTGCTTGCTTGAGCCCGTAAAGACTCTTCCTCAGTCTACACACAAGATTTTCTTTGCCTTTGATTTTGAAGCCTTCCAGCTGTTCCATGTTGATCTCCTCGTTTAGATCTCCATGTAAAAATGCAATCTTCACGTCAAGTTGCTCGACCTCCAAGTTCAAGCTTGCTGCAAAGCCAAGAACAACTCGGATATAGGACATTTTAACCACAGGTGAAAATATCTCGTCGAAGTCGATATCTTTCTTCTGAGCGAATCCCTTCACAACCAACCTTGCTTTGTATCATGGTTGTGAGTTACCTTGTTCAGTCTTTAGTCTAAACACCCACTTGTTTTTTAGAGCTTTTCTTCCTTGTGGCAATTTAACTAAATCATAAGTATAATTTTCGTCTAAGGATTTCATCTCCTCTTGCATAGCTTTCAACCACTTCTCTTTGTGCTCGTGGAACACAACTTCTTGGTAGTTCTCTGGTTCTCCCCCTTCAGTGAGCATCATGTACTCGTTGGGAGAATATCTATGACTAGATTGCCGTTCACGGGTTGATCTCCTCAATTAAGGTTTTGACGGGACCTGTTCAATAATTGGTTCAAGTTCAGTTGAAGTAGTCATACCTTCAATGCTCGATTCAGCTTGCTCATTATTAGAATCGGTAGGAGGAGCGATTGGGCCACGATCAATAGGGTATTCGTCTGTTGATTGAGATTTTTTGTGCTTCTCGAAGTCCTCGATTGTCTGATCTTCAAGAAATACCACGTCCCTACTTCTGATTATTTTCCGGCTAACAGGGTCCCAGAGTCTATAGCCGAATTCTTCATGAGCGTAGCCCAAAATAATACATTGTTTTGATTTCCTGTCAAGGTTTGATCTCTCATCCCTGGGAATGTGAACAAGTGCTCTACAGCCGAACACCTTCAAGTGGCCATAAGAAGTATCTTTACCGGTCAAGACATTTTGTGGTACGTCATCGTCAAGTGGTGCTGAAGGTGATAGGTTGATTAAGTCAACTGCCGTCCTCATTGCCTCACCCCAAAAATGGTTTGGCAGCTTTGCGCTGGAGAGCATGCATCTGATTTTTTCGCAGATGGTTCTGTTTATCCGCTCCGCGACACCGTTGTGTTGAGGTGTTTTTGGTACGGATCTTTCTAGTTTGATCCTGAAACTTTTGCAATATTCCTCGAAAGGTCCTCGGTATTCACCACCGTTGTCTGAACGCACACACTTCAAATGCCTTCCTGTTTCTCTTTCAACCTTCATATGAAATTGCTTGAAGATTTCCTGCACTTGATCTTTAGTTTTCAAGGCAAATGCCCACACCTTTCTAGAGTGGTCATCAATAAATGTTACAAAATAAAGCACACCTCCGAGTGTTCTAGTTTGCATTGTGCATACATCGGTATGTATTAAATCTCAAATTTCAGCTTTTCTGGATGGTGGAGAATTACGAAACGCTACTCTGTGTTGTTTTCCCATAATGCAGTCTACACAAGAATTTAACAATGTACCTTTCATTCCCGGTAGGAGTTGTTTTCCAGTGAGAATCTTGAGTCCTTTCTCACTCATGTGTCCGAGTCTTTTATGCCATAACTCGGTGGTGACTCCTTTTCCTGTTACATTCACTTCTCCTCTACACAGCTTGGATTGTGTGATGTAGAGAGAGCAAGTTTTTTCTCCTTCGGCTACCACCAAATTACCTTTAGTAAGCTTCCATTTCCCATTGCTAAAGAAATTGCTGTAGCCTTCGTCATCGAGCTTGCCGGTAGATATAAGATTGAGACGTATGTCCGGAACATGTCTTACATCTTTGAGTAAAAGCCTATATCCAACATTAGTCTCCAAAAAAAATATTACACATACCAGTAATTTTGGACATACCGTTGTTTCCCATCTTTACAAAGCCAAAGTTGCCAGTGGTGTAAGATGTAAAAAGATATTGACGAGCCGTGACATGGTAGGATGCGCCGGAGTCGACTACCATGTCGAATCTTGGGATGCATGATTAATGGAATCATCACTTTGAATAATGATTACCTCGTCTGCAATATTTGTGGTGTCATTCGTATGGTTCTCGTCAGCTTTGTTGATGTTATTACTCTTTGATTTTTCTGCCTTTAGCTTTCTGCATTCTCGAATGAAGTGTCCCAATTTACCACAATGATGACACTTCTTGTCTTGTCTGAAGTTGGATTGGGACTTTCCTCGCTGCTGATTTTGGAAGTTTTGGCTTTTGCTTCTCCCTCTACATTCTTGATTTTCTTGTCGATTAATGACAAGGGCCTCGGATTCCGGGTTGACTCCGTTCTCTTTTCAGCGGGATTCTTCATTCAACATTCTATCTTTTACCATGTCCATGGTAAGCTTGCCGTCGAGCCGAAGTTCTTGACCCGACACAACAAGTGTGTCCCAACTTTTCGGCAAAGAGCTAAGTAGCAGCAACGCCTGCAACTCATCATCTAATGTCATCTTCATAGAGTTGAGTTGGTCTACTATACCTTGGAATTCGCTCATGTGTTCTGAGACATTGCTGCCATCTACGTATTTCAAATTCACGAGCCGCCGCATGTGATTTGCTTTATTTTGCGCCGTTGTTCTTGCATACACTTTCTCTAATTTTTGCCAAAGAACACCAGCATCATGTTCATTAGCAAAATTTTGAAAAATACTCTTGTCGATCCATTGCCGGATTTGAGCAGCACACTTTCGATTGAGCACCATCCATTCACTTTCGGACATGGTCGTTGGTTTGCCACCAGAGGACGATGTCGATTTGTCTTTCGCTACAGGATCTACCTCCTTGGACGTTGGTGTTGATTCCTCCATTGGTATCACGATTGGCCTCCAAAGATCTTTAATGTATAGCAAATCCTCCATCTTTGGTTTCCAGATCGCATAATTGAATGCGGTCAATTTTATCATGTTGCCAGAATTCTCCTCCATTTAATTCTGCACAAAAAAATAATGTATAGAGCAACCCAGCTCTGATACCACTTGTTGGGAAAAAGAACAATATTTGCGGAAAAAGCTCGGATAATTTTTCCCACTACTATTTCTGTGACAATTAAATAGGATAAAATATTTGATGAAAGCAATGAAGACGAATAGTAAATAACACCAGAATTTTAACGTGGAAACCCTCCAAGGTGAAGGGAAAAATCACGGGACCGTAGTCCACTTCAAACTTACACTATGATAAATAATGGGATACAACTTCACCCTAAGGTGGATCTTTCACTGTCTTCAATTTGTGGATCCGAACCTCTCACAAACTGGATAACTCTCTCGAAGATAACTCTCTTGGAAGAAGAAGATTGTTTCTTCCGCTATACTCTGATCTTTTTGCTTTTTTGTATATATCTCTCCATTGAGGAGGACTCCTATTTATAGGAGCAAATGCAATCCCAATTGGAATTGTACGATATGAAAATCACGGTGATTTATTTCCGAAACACTCATGATTTTCTGGATGTGGAAGATCATTTTGATTTATCTCCCGATCTCTCTTGATTTTCTTTCCCCCTCCCTTTGGCCTCTCCAATTGGGAGTGACCTACTCAACAAATCTCCCCCTCACAAACAATTCGGAGAGGGTGTCAAACCTGCAAAAGTTCGACAAGCGTGCATATTCACTGTAGATAGGGATTTTGTCATCATATCGAGCCGTTGTTGTCAGTGTGTATTTTCTTTAACTGTAAGGCTTTTTCTTCCAACACATCACGTATCCAATGATATCTGATATCAATGTGTTTGGACCTGGAGTGGAAAGTTGCATTTTTGCTGAGGTGTATTGCGCTTTGACTATCCGAGTACAAGATATACTTATCTTGGTTATGGCCCACTTCTTGTAGGAACTTCTTCATCCACAAGAGTTCTTTACATGCTTCCATTATCGCAACATACTCTGCTTCGGCAGTAGATAGGGCAACACATTTTTGTAGTCAAGATTGCCATGAGACTGCTCCCCCTGCAAAAGTCATTAGGTACCCTGATGTAGACTTTCTTGAGTCCACATCCCCTGCCATGTCTGCATCTGAAAAACCTTCTAGCATGGTTTTATCATTACCAAAACATATACAGTTATTAGAAGTACCTCGGAGATACCTGAATATCCATTTGACTGCTGCCCAATGTTCCTTACCGGGATTGGATAGGAACCTGCTTTACCACACCAACTGCATAGGCAATATCAGGCCTCGTGCATACCATCGCGTACATTAGGCTACTCAACACAGTCCGACTTCATTTTTGCGCGGAACCCGTCACCAAGAATTGGACGTGAGAAGCTGAGTTCAAATTGGCAAAGCCCATTTGAACGGGTCTGTGGAAGGAGACGATAAGATTTTCTCTAACTCGTGAGAGAGAGCTCAGTCCAGTCAATCCCGTTGACCAGAAGCGAAACAGCATATGTTGCCGCGTTGGGAACATAGTCAAAGCCACAGCTAAGCATAACCATTATATTAATCTTGGGTCAATGTCTCTCCTTGCCGGTCGATAGTGCTTCCTTGCATTATACGAGGAACACAATTAGCGAAGTTTAGAGCTACGAACGTTCGCTCTTTTGACCGTCGTGGGTCGTTCCTGCTAAGTTTTGAGTACGACGAATGAACCATTTTAGACCCAGTTTTGGGAGTACGGGTCCTCTCTCTCTCTCTCTCCCCTTTCCAGTCTTTTTCTTTATTTGTATAGGCTCGTTGGCCGTAAAATGAAGTGCACAAACATTCAATACGTTTTGATTAACTTAATTACTGATGCTAACCTTCATTACGTTTTTCCTTTGATGAGAAATTTGGGTCTCAACTCAAGTCGGGCAAGGGACGCCAGCCCAGGCGAGGGCAACACTCATTAGCTCAGGCGAGGATGACCCATGCTTGCCTAGACAAGGATTGCCCTTGCTGACCTCGGGTGAGGGCAACTCTCGCTAGATCGAGGGCGATGGTGGCCCTCGCCTAGGCAATGCGACCCTTGCCCAAGGGTGGCAGGGGAAGCACTTGCTTTGGTGAGCGGCGCCGCCCTCACCCGCCTAGGCGAGGGCGACCCTTGCCAACTTAGGCGATAACCTCCGCCGGCCGAGGTTCTAACGTGGGAGATTTTGTTGCCAAAAAACCTATGTATATAAATTGAATAGTTGTCATATATCCATTTAATACTGCTTGATTCTTTGCATTTCTTGTTACAGATATGATAGTAGAGTTTGTAATGTTTTGGCCTCTGAAGACGCAAATTTATTGCTTGCTAAGTTCATTCCAAGAGTTCTGTTGCCATTAAAATGGTTGAGGACTTCATTAGTACTGGAAGAAACCAACCTATCCTATGTCATATGTTCTGTTTTTTCCTTTGATGGATCCATTCTGATTGGTCTCGCTATGACTTTTTAAACATTACCATTTCTGGGAGAATAGGTGGGAGACACGAGACTTGGAAATTAATGCCTGTAGGCTCATCTTAATTTTTTAATGTGCTTGAATCGGATGGGCTCATGGGTGGCACATGAACCTTTGCTGGCCTGTGAAACTTGGGGAGGCATCGCATTTACCGTATATGTAGATGAACTTGGCTATGCATGTTAGTATTTTAAGTATATCTTGTGATTTTCATGTGACAACAGGAGCTGCATCTCTGCTGATATCTCTATTGGTTTTCTTTGAACTTGCACGCATGTACAGATATCGCATGACGGCGAATCGTTAGCGAGAGGAGTCCAGCGTCCCAACAAAGGCTGCAGGAAACTCCTCGTTTGGATTTGTTGCGCTGGATGGGGAATTGTATGTCATGACTCTTCGGAATGGAAATGATTTAGCAGAAACCCGAAGGTCGCGACCATTTGAGAGGGGAGGAGCTCTGTTTGTTCAGGTTTATTGTCCAAGGAAGAAGACATGCCAAACTACCGTCGCAAAGTCACCATTACGTTGCCCTATGGATCTTAGGAATGCTGTTACTGGCACCATTCATCTATAGAGAAAGTATAGACTGTATTTTCTTCAAAGTCATTCGTTGTACATAAGCTGCGATGGGTTAGCTCACTGTATATGCTTACGTATATGCCGATGTACATATTTTGTGAATGGAGAGGACTACAGACTCTGAATAAATTCCCTTTGGAAATAATCAATTGCCGATTATTGCAACCTAATTTTTAGCTAATTTTTTTTTCATATTTTCAAAAATTTCAAAATTAGGACTAGGAATTTTGGCCAAGCCTAGAAACCTATTTCTAAACCAAAAAATAATTTTTTAACATTTTTCTGCATTTTTCCTTAATTTCTTTTAGTCAAAGTGAGAAAATCAAGAAAAATAGCAAATGGAATCAGAAAATTCCATAAAAATAGTCATTAGTTTTATCTTAAATCTAATTTCATGAATACATCATCAATTTTGAAAAATCTCAATTGGGTATATGTTTTTCCCAAAATTGGGCAAAATTAAACCCGAATTGAACCAAAAATGCAATTAAGTTTGTTCTAATCATTTTTAAGTCATAGTGTCTTCACAACAAATGAATTTGGGACCTTGAATTACGTAATGGTAGGTCCGATTGCACAATTTGACATAAAAATAAAAAAAATCCCCCAAATTCAATTGAAAATTAAGAATTTTGAACCCAAATTGAGAATCGTGCCCAATATGAAATTGTCAAAATATGAGACTGCCATTTCTAGGGTTAATCAGATGTGGGTAATTTATTTTTGGCATCAATTTTGCCTAATCAGGTCATTAGAACATCAAATTGAATAAAAACCTATTAGCCCGAATATAAAAATGTGAAAATCTTAGACACGGTCATAACAAAAATTGGGGAAAATTATATATTTGGGTTCGGAATGTGATGGGAATTCAATTTTGGGGTTTAATTTTGAAAACTGGATCAAAATTGAGCTTGTTTGACGAATTTAGACCAACCCGGGTTTGCCGGGTCGGCCGAGTCAACCCGACCCGACCCGAGTAGGTTGTCTTCTTCACCTGGCTTGCCCAAAACACAATAAACCCAGAAAAAACCAATTCAAGCCCGCAACTTCACTTATCATTTCCAGCTATTTTGGCACGTGAAAATCAATTAGGCCGGTTGGAAAATCTCCGACTAGCACCAGTGAACTGATCTAACCGATCGGTAATCGATTCTAACCGAATTTGGGCGGGAAAAATGGATCAACAAAAATGAAAAAAACTGAAACATTGAGGAGAAGGTGTTCGAGAGATTGCCAGAGAGAGAAAAGGGAGAGAAACAGGTGAAACCAAAGAGAAAAAGCTAGAGAGAGAGGGTTGAGAGTCCTCTCACGAGTGTTCGGTGCCGCCGTGGACGGTGGAGCACAGGCGAATCGTGATTTGGTCGTGATTCTCCCCTCACTGTTCTAGTCAATTCAACTGGTCTTAAAGGCCTAAAACCAAGCATTTTCCAGCCAATCCAAAGCTCCTCTGGCGAGGCCAAAACCACCAAGTGGAAGTACAAGTGTCAAGGAACGACCCTATAGGCGTGGACCACTTTGACAATTCCTCTTGATCATCGAACAAAGAAGTTAAAGTCGGCTCACAGTCATTTTTTTCAAAATTTTCCGGAATTCGGTTTCAACCTCGATATGCATGTTTGTATGATTTTGTCGATGAATCTTAACATTTTGATGCTCATTACTAGTTTCTAATCATTTTCGGTGCTGTTTGATTGCATTTTTTGGTATTAAAATGCATGAACCGAGTCGGCCCCCCCGTGAACCATCTTGCTGGAGCTCAGGAAACTTGGTCGGTGCATTCCTCGTGGCATTAAGCTACTCAAGTTAGCTTTCTTGACCTTGTTTGATGTTTTTGTACTAGATTGAAATCAAGTTAGATGGCTAGGGCGAGTATGGTGATAGTTTAAGTTCTGAAAATGCAAAGTTTAGTTAGAAATGGGTTAGGCTTTTTCGGACTGAAATTTCGCTGGCCGATGAACGTCCGCTGGTGTTCCAATTAGTCTAGATTGAAAATAGAACACATAGACTTCATAATGGTGTAATCGGAATGGTGAAATAGTCGCTGGAAGGTCATCGGAGGTGGTCACAAACCGGCGGCCCCGAAGATGTTCAATATGGAAATATGCACACCAGGTGCTCGGGGAAATGCCCCAATGAAGTTCCTTTAAAATAGTGCCGTTTTGGGCACTGTGTGCTCGCTGGAGAAGGTGACGGGCAACGGTGCTGCAAAACCCGGTTCGGTCCAACCGAATCGGGTCGAATTGGGCCAGTCCGGTTCATTTTCCCTGCAGGAAATTTAAAAAAAAATTAAAAAAATCTAAAAAATCTAAAAAAACTCATAAAAATTCATAAAAAAAATTAATTAAAAATTTTCCATAGAAAAATAAAAAATAAAAAATTCAGAAAATTCACAAAAAAAATTAAAAAATTCATAAAAATTCCAAAATTTTTAGAAAATTCATAAAAATTCGGGAAATTCAGAAAATACAAATAAAAATGTAAAAATTGAAAAATTGGAAAATTCATAAAAAATTTAATAAAATCGTAGAAATTAATTCTCGGTTAAAAAAAAATTTTCGAAAAAAAATAAAAAAATTCAAAAATTTAAAAAATTCACAGAATGGTCCAAAAACACCGTGGCCAATCATAAAAAGTGAGATTTGAATTTTTGGAAGTGCCCAAGTGGCATTTTTAGAAAATCCCAAATTCAGGGGTTACAACTCCTAAAAAACCCTAAATCCCTAAAAAATGTAGATCATGAAATGAATAAACTTCTAGAGCTTCATTAGGATTTGGATAATTTGATTGATTTTCATTTTTTAGAGACCACTTAGGATTGATTGATTTGATTGACTTCGATTGTGTGTTTAATACTTGTTTGTTTCTTTTTGGGATTAGAACAGTTAGAATTAGTGGGTAAGCTTCGGAAATTCGCATGACACGTTAGACATCATATCGTTCTTATGTACTGAAAGGGCATTAGGGATCTCGATTCGAGATCAATAACGTAACCAAGTCTTCATGCTCAGAATATCTGGTTCGTAGAATTGTGGTATTTCTCTCGTACTTCGATTAGATTTTTAGTCTACCTACCAATAATGACTAGTGGCGACTTCAAAATCACAAACCTTGACTAAATGAGAAAGTACTTTCTACTGTCACGTGAGGTATGATCTGAGAGAGACCCTTACAGGGAAATACCTTCTTAGCGCGCAAATCCCGAAAGCCCAAAAAAAAAAAACGCAGCACGATAGGCTTTGTGACTTCGTTGGGGAAAATGAATCTTTTCTAAGTGGATTTAGGCCTAGATAAAACGATATGCTTGTGTTTTGTGCTTGTAAGGATCCCAGGTACATCCCGCTAATGATAAGTGTTAAATGGTTTTCTAGGTGGGTGTTATAAAGGGTGTTGTCTTTGCTAACCCTTGTTTTGCAGGATGGTATTGGGATTGAGTGTGTTTTGAATGAATTTTAGAAGTGCTGTTTGGTCATTAATTGCTATCCATATTTTTAAATTGTTTTAGCGCTACACGATTAACACACACCACCCGTGGCCCAACCCCGGCTATATTTAGGATTATCCTTAGGAGGTATGTGTTTAGGCGAAACTATAGGTCGATTGCTCATGGGATCGTTTAAATACAATGCCGATTGTCGAGGTGGAATAATATTTCATAACTTTAGGCCGATTGCCTATTGGAATGGAATCCCTTATCCATTAAGGTGATGACCTTGAACCTTTAGTATATCTTACCCTTTTAGGCGTCAAAACTTCGCTGGTTGCATTCGCTTGTCTTTGTGGTTGGTATACCTAAAACCAAACAAAAATATCATGATAAGCAAGTATCGTTCCATTCCATTCTTTTACAATTATGTATGTTAGTTGGCACATTCTTAAAAATGCATAAATGACATTCAATGCTTGGTCTAAATGCCCTTTCATTTTAGAATGGATGATTAGGGCGTCATACTCCATTTGACTATTTTTTCATTTTTAGATGAAATGTATAGGTCCATTGCGTATTTGTCATGTAATTCAAATGTTTACTTGTTCATTTCCATATATTCGAAGTTGTAAACCATAGTTTAGGACTTTATGGTATAAATGGAGTATGACAGAATGGGCATTTACATCACACATTGAATTTGTCCATAATCTCAACTATATGTTGTTTTAAGTTTGAATGGACTTAAAATGACATTTGCGCTACTTTCAAGGCATGCAAGTATATTTTACCTCCTTTCTACCTCAAAAGGACATATGATTGAAATGGAGTAAAATTGATTTGCAATCCATGGTGATTAATGACAAATTTTTTTTACATAATTAGGCACAATGGGGAAACTAGACATCCAAGCAATTCCCATTCCTCGAAAGGAACTTGTTGCTTGGTGGAAAGACATGTCCAAGGATAACCAAACTTATGTCCAAGAAAGGCTTGGATACCTTCTCGAACTTATGCATGTGGAACATCAAGTCAGTTTAGTCCAAGCTTTGGCGTATTTTTGGGAGGTTTCCACCGCCACATTCCATCTTAGAGAACATGAATTGGTACAAACATTAGAAGAATATCAAGCCGCCATTGGAATTCATTCTAAACCTAGGGTCATAGAGCCACCCGTTGGAATTAATCCTGTGAGTTTTTTAGCCGAATTTCTTAACCTCAAAACTTCCAAAATAGAAAAGTTAATCAAATCAAACACAGGTAGATTTCCATTATCCTTCCTAATAGACAACTTTTCAAAACTCCCTAAGGAAATGGGAAACATTTTAGCATGGGTATTCATTTTAGCTTTGTTCGGCTTTGTTCTATTCTCCGTGTCTAAAACGGGATTAGACCCTTAAGTCGCTGTGATCGCAAGACAAGCATGTCTTAAATGAGATTTCTCTAAAATGCTTCTTGCCCAAACTGTCATCTCCTTAAACACATACTAAAATCATGGGAAGGGTATCTTTCAAGTTTCTACTGGTCTTTTGTCATTATGATTCATCTCACACATTCGACCATGGTGTCGTTTCATGAACATTTGCGAATTTTGTTCGGCGATAAATCCAATTGAGCGATACATTCGTATCCAAAGCAAATTACCCAAACAATCTTTCTTAGATTGGGCCAATTTCATTAAAGCCCTGACTCTTGATCAAATTCAATGGCAGATCAATTGGCCAAAGATTAATAAGGTGAAGATCACGAGCCGAGAGGAAAATGCGGTACCATTACTTGGTTTGAGTGGAGGAACAACTTATTGCTCTCTAAGGGTTATTAGACAATTTGGGATACTTCAGCAAGTATCACCAGCATGGAATTCCGAAGAGTTCACCTTTGACATCCCAAATGGAATTATATCCGAAGAGGAGAAGAATGTCCTTCAAGCGAAAATTCACAAGATCATCCTATCCTTGGATAACCCACTTGAACAAATAATTGAGTGGCCAAAAATCTTGGAAGAAGATATGAAGATTTGCATGGTTTTCAAAGAATACATCAAATGGATAGAAAATAATCGTCCAATTGATGTCGAGCCATATGTCCCATTAAGCGTGGTACCAGATCCTGTAGATGAGAATGTCCCAGAATACATTGTTCCAAGCATGCCTGGAAGTGGAACCTTACGTTCCTGAAGAGGTTGTGATTGATGTGGAAGAATGGGAGTCTCGAGCCAAGGAATGGGAAGAATACCAAAAGGCGGAAGCTATCTTAGCTAGCAAGAAGCCTAGGATTGGATGATTTAGATTCCCATTTGAGTTTAAAATCATGATGTCAAACAATTTTAAATTTTATATGCAATGATGGATTGATCATTTTCTAAATATGCATAGATAATTTTAGAACACGATTTCAAAACATAAAGGAATCACCATAGATTGCAATTCTTTGAATTGTATAATTTTTTGAGAAAGACATTGATGAAAAATTTTATACAAAGTTAAGGCTTGTATGAAATTTCTTATACTTGATAATATCACGAAACCATACAATTAAAATAATGTAGGGTTTCATGATCATTTTACTATGTTGATATTGGGTCTTTTTTGGCGAATCAGGTTATTTTGCAACGGAAGGTAAAAGACCTCGGACTCGCTTACAAGTTAGAATGGCATAAGAAGAAACCCATACTCGACTAGTTGAAGTCGAGAATCAAATAACCCAAATGGTTGCAATGATGGCAGAAATGAAGACTTTTATTCTTGCATCTCGAAGATCTTATCCTACTACTCCAAATATAGGAGCTTCAAACACTACCGAAACACCAATTGAAGACCTAGACAGAAGCAAAGAACCGATTCAAGAAAATCTTCTAAAAACTACACCTGAGGTGGTGAATTTGGAAGAGGATGATCAAATCAAAAAGGCATCCAAAACAAAAGATGAAGAAGAGGCCAAGAGATTAGCCAAAATTGAAGAATGCTTAACAAGTCAAGGCTATGAGCTTCAAAGATTCGATAAGTTCTCACCGTATGCAAAGGTGGTTATTCCAGAAAATTATAAGGAACTGGAGTTCGTGAGCAAGTATGATGGCATTAGTTGTCCCAAAAGCCATTTGAAATATTATCTCCATAATATGGTAAGATATTCAGACAACATGCCACTTCTTATCAGCACATTTCAAGATAGTTTGAGAGGGGTGGCCCTTGCATAGTACATAACTCTCGACATAGAAGACTTCACTGAATGGGATCATTTGGCGAGAGAATTTCTTCGCCAATACAAGTTCAATATTGAAGTACTCCCAACTAGAGAGGATCTCATCAGAATCAAGAAACGGAAGAATGAAGGGTTTAGAGCCTATGCTCAGAGATGAAAAGCTATTGGCTTACAAGTAAAGCTCGTCATAAGTGAAGACGAGTTCATCGAGCTCTTCCTAAAATCATTACCAACTGAGTATTATGACACGCTTCATATATCAGGCTGTCGAACATTCACCATGTTGATAAAGGTGGGTGAGAGAATTGAATGGGGTTTAAAAGAAAAGAAGGCTCAAGAAACAGTAGCATGAAGGCCTTACCGTGGGAAAAAAGATAAAGAACCCATCCGAAAAGTGGCTATGGTGTTGAGCCCAGGTACTCATCAAGCATCATTTCGAAGCAATCAAATGTTGCTTGAAAAAATCCAAGGCAATTCGAGTCAAATAAAAGGCCCGTGAGACAATATACACCGTTGTCTCGACCTCTGTCAAAGCTATTACCAATGCTTTTGGAAAGGCATTTGGTGGCCAAGTACTGAGAGATAATCCTGCGAGATTTTCTTGATACGATGAGTCAAAGACTTACGCCTATCATATGAGAGAAAGGGGACATGATGTAGATAACTGTCCTACTCTAAAATATAAGGTTCAATGGCTCATTGACAAGAAGATATTGAATTTTCAAGAGCTCGAGCCAAATGTATATCAAAATGCTCTTCTAGAACACAATATAGTAAACATGATTAAGGAAGAAGAAATAGTGATCGAGTCTGATAATGAAGATAAATATGAAATCAAGATTAAAGTTTCTCGATTAGGAGATGCTCGCTTCGTCAAGAAATACTCCTAAAAGGCGAGATTGTAAACAACTTCGGAGAAGACTTCGGAAAATATAACTTCCAAGTGAAATATACCCCGCCGCCATGGGCATTCAAAAATGAAGTAATTGTGCCTGATGGCTAGGGTGGTATGGACGATGAAACCAGTTCTGAAGGGAAAGCTCTAGCCAAGAAAGAAATGCTTCAAAATGAAACAGATCAGGATAAAAAAGAAGAAAAAGACTCACCGAAGTGATAGGCGATTTGTTCAAAAAGCACAAAGACAAGGTGAAGTTATTGATTAGCTGGGTCGAGATAGCGGTAAATACAATTATCGTGTCAAATATATACCTCCTTCATGAGCATTTAAGAACGAAACAATCACACCTAATGGTTGGGGTGGAATGGATGGCTGACGAAGTCAATAGAACGATGGTATCCATGATTTCACCATTTCTAATCAAGCTTGACGAGGTAGATAAATATAAGGAGGAGGAAGGTCCTCCCACACCAATCACTATTCAACTTTCCATTGATCAGCTAAGGATCAAAGAAGAAGAAACACAGCCTGTGATCATCACTCTCTCTCCAAAAGAAAAGTGTGATACTAAGTATGTACCTTGGGATTACTCTTCCAAGGAAGTCGATGCCATAACTCGATCGGGGAGATGTAATGCCCCGAAGGACAGAGAACATGAAAAGAAAGGAGTGACTGAAGAAGATGTTAAACAGTTGCTTTTGGTCATGAAGATGAGCGAATTTGAGGTAATTGAATAGCTAAGAAGGATACCAGCACAAATTTCTCTATAAGATCTCTTCAAGACTTCAGAAAGCCACAAAATGGTGGTTATGAAGCTTCTTAATGAGGTGCACATCCCGGAGACGATTAATAAAGTACAATTGGAAGACTTTGTCGGCACTATTCTTCTAAAGAATCAAATGTCTTTTCTGATGAAAATTTCCCAATTGACGGGCGTTCCCACAATAAAGTCCTGTATATTGCCATCAGATGTTGGGGCAAGGAGGTATCATAGGTGCTGATCGATAATGGTTTCGCACTTAATTTGTGTCCACTAAACACACTGCATCGCTTGGGGATTAGTGAAGAGCTCATCAAACCTTCTAAGGTAACTGTGTGCTCGTTTGATGGAATGAAGAAAGACGTTATTGGCATTATTGAGCTCGAGGTAAACATAGGCCCTGTGCATTTCCTGATTGACTTCCAAGTAGTAGATATTCCAAGGGCTTTCAACTTGTTATTCGAAAGACCTTGGATTCATATGGCTAGCGCCATTCCTTCAAGTCTCCATCAGAAGGTCAGGTTTATCATTAATGACAAAATGATCACTGTACATGGGGAGACAGACTTCACCACCTACAAAGAAAGTGCAATACCGTATATCGAACCCGAAGCGAAAAAAAAGACCAAGTTATCATTCCTTCAAAATGATCTTAATGGTGCAAATTTCTGCTCGTTGCATCATAAAATCCACGGAGTTCTCAACATTATCCATTATGTCTAGAAGGATGTTATGCTAGTATGGATTTACTCCCGATAATGGTCTTGGATCGGAAGTCCCAAGTAATCAAGGAACCCATCATTTCTCTCATTACAAGAATGAAGCACGGACTAGGTTATATTCCAAATAATTCTAAAGATCACCATGGAGACCAAGGCCAAGGTCGAAAGAACCATGGAGGCTGTAGAGGCTGAGGTGATCGTCTCATTATTCTATCCATATGGAAGGGTAAAGCTAAAATGCTTCCCTATCATTAGATCCACATCAATGAAACTTTTTCTAGACCTTCCAAGCTATTTCAAGAAGAGGATCTACATGCAGAGGAAGAATATGTTCTGCCAAGTTTATTCGAGGAGAATACCATCAACGTTATCATAACGAAAGCAGAAAATACCTATGCACTAGAGTAGGAAGATTCTCTTGAACTTTTGTTGCCAGTTTTTCGTTGTATTTTGTTAATTGCCATTTCAAATTTCTTGTGATTTCAATTCAGTTGCAGTTTACATTCTTTTTGATATAGATGTAATTGCGTTTTTCAATTCAATAAAAGTAATCAAATGTTTTATTAAGGACATGTAGAAACAAAACCAAACCTATGATGAACATTATCCTCATTCATGAGGCTTGAGGTTTTGGGTTTCTATATTGCTTCTCATTGCGAAAATGATTTTAAGAGTAAGGAAGTCTGATGATACGAGGACTAGCTCTGTCTTTATGTTTCTTCAAAATAAATTTCAAAATAAATTTCAAAAGTTTTTCATAGGATCACGTGTGTTACTTACTTCGTATGTAATTACTAATCATGTTTGTTACATGTCAAGCATGAACATTCACATATCCATAATAAGTTCATATGTGACCCAAATCTTTCCGAGGAAATCACTTACGATATTGAAGTAGATAATGAAGATGAGGAATGGATTAGAAGAGAATGGATCCGTCATGAAGAATCAAGGCCACTCACGTTAGAGAAAACGATTACTGTTAATCTGGATGATAAAGAGAATCCCAAAAAAGTTAAGATTGGAGAAAATCTTCCCTCAACAGAAGTAGAAAGGATCATAGATTTGCTCAAGGAATATCAAGATATATTCGCATGGTCTTATGCTGACATGCCAGGCCTTGATCCAAGCATAGTCAAGCATGCTTTGCCAATTGATTCAAGTATTCCACCAAAGAAGCAAAAACTGAGGCGAACAAAGGCAGAATTGGCGAAGAAAATAGAAGAAGAAGTGATGAAATTACTCAAAGTCGGTTTCATTGAAGTAGTACCATATCCAAAATGGTTTGCCAACATGATACCCGTAACGAAGAAAGATGGTCGAGTGCGGGTCTGCGTTGATTATCACGACCTAAATTAAGCAAGCCCTAAGAATGATTTTCCACTTTCACATATTGATGTACTAGTGGATAGCATTGCTGGATTCGAAACATTTTCATTCATGGATGGTTTTTCAGGATATAATCAAATCCTCATGAAGAAAGAGGATAAGGCGAAAACATCCTTCATAACACCATGGGGCATATTTTGTTACAGAGTGATGCCTTTCGGTTTGAAAAATGCTGGTGTCACATATCAAAGGGTAATGGTAACTTTGTTCCATGACATGATGCACAAAGAAATCAAAGTATATGTGGATGACATGATTGCAAAATCCAAACAAGGAGAAGATCATGTTAAGGTGTTTCACAAATTGTTCGAAAGACTTAGAAAATATAAGTTCCGGCTTAATCCCAATAAGTGTGTATTTGGGGCAAAATCTGGCAAATTACTAGGATTTGTGGTCAGTAACAGGGGAATCAAAATAGATCCTTCCAAGATCAAGACAATATACGACTTAAAGACTCCTTCTACAATAAAAGAAGTGAGAAGCTTGGCGGGGCAATTAAACTACATTGCCTATTTCATATATTAGCTTTCTGAGACTGCTAAACCATTATTCAAATTGTTAAAAAAAATGCCAAAGTAAAGTGGGATGCGGAATGTCAACAAGCCTTTGACAAGATAAAAAATATCTAGTATGCCCACCAGTTTTGGTACCATAAATTCCTGGAGTTCCAGTGATCTTATATTTGACGATTCATTGTGAGTCGTTAGGAGCAATGCTTGTACAAAGAAGACCAACTGATGGTAAAGAACAAGCCATTTATTACTTGAGTAAGAAGTTCACAACATCAGAAGTGAATTACCCGGCAGTTGAGAAGACATGCATTATATTGATTTGGGTATTACACAGATTAAGATAATACACCCTTCATCACAAAATTTTGCTAGTGACCGAGAATAATCCGATCAAGTACCTTATTGAGAAATGCTCTTTGGTCGAGAAATTGGCAAAGTGGCAAGTCTTGTTATCTGAGTTCGACAACAGAAGTTCATCCCAAAAGTTAGTCAAAGGATGAGCGATAGAAGACATGTTGGCTGAAAATTCACAGAATATTGCCAATTCTGAAGAATGACTTGATGACCACATATTGACATTAGTCGATGATAAATAGACCATGTATTTTGATGGTGCAACTAACTTATCTGGATCATGAACTGGGGCAGTACCGATCTCCCTAGAAGGCCAACACTATTCAGTATTTGTGAAATTGGTATTTTCATGCACCAATAACGTCGCTGAATACCAAGCATGCATTCTCGGCTTACAATTAGCCCTTTCAATGAAGCTAAAAAGATTGCAAAGTATATGGAGATTCTATGCTTATCATATTGCAGACAACTGGTGAATGGCAAACTCGAGATGCCAAGCTAATTTCTTATCACAGATATTTAGAAGAGATGATAGAAAGTTTTGAAGATGTAACATTTAATTATCTCCTAAGAGCTCAGAATCATTTTGCAGATACTCTTGTAACTTTGTCATCCTTACTACAAGATGAAGATGGTATGGATATAAAACCATTGAGAATCAATATTTTTGAACAACCAGCTCATTGCATGATGGTCCAAGCAGAGTTCGACAACGAACCATGGTATCATGACATCAAAAGATATCTTCAATCAGGAGAATTTCCTAAAGAAAGCCAACTAGGTGACAAGAAATTTATAAGGAAGATAGCCAACAAATTCTTCCTTAGTGGTCAAACCCTCTACAAGAAATCATTTGATTCAACCCTGTTAAGATGTGTGGATGCTACAGAAGCTGAACAAATGATGAAAGAAATTCATGAGGGTGAATGTGGACCGTACATGAATGGACATCCTTTAGCCCGAAAGATTATGAGATTGGGATACTATTGGATGATAATGGTATTAGATTGCATCAAACATGTGAGATGATGCCATCAATGTCAGGTTTATGGAGATAAAATCAATGCATCGCCAAATGAGCTATATCAAATGTCCGAGCCATATTCATTTTCAATGTGGGGCATTGATATGATCGGTTTAATCAACCCCTAAGCCTCAAATGAAGACCGGTTTATCCTGGTTGCTATTGACTATTTTACTAAATGGATTGAAGCAAACTCCTACACAAATATTATTGCTAAGAACGTTGCAAGATTTAACAGGTGGGACATCATTGCTAGGTATGGAGTTCTAGAAGCAATAATTACGGACAATGGCTCAAATCTAAACAACAGGATCGTAGATGATTTACTCGAACACTTTCATGTCAGACATCTGAACTCATCTCCATATCGTCCACAAATAAATGGAGCAGTTGAAGCGACAAATAAGAATATCAAGAAAATACTAGCCAAGACAGCTGAAAATTATCGTGATTGGCATGAAATGTTGTCGTATGCTTTGATGGCATATGGAACTTTAATTGAAATATCAACTGGAGCAACCCCATTTTCCTTGGTTTATGGAATGGAAGCAGTGTTACCCGTTGAAAAAGAAATTTCTTCATTAAGGATACTATCCCAGTTAAAGCTTTCAGAAGCTGAGTGGATCCAATAAAGATATGAACAACTTAATATGATCGATGAAAAGATATTAAAAGCTATATATCATAGGCAAGCTTATCAAAGACGAGTGGCCAAGTCCTTTAATCGAAAGGTGAAACCGAGGAATTTCAAAATAGAGGATTTAGTAGTGAAGAAAGTCATACTCAACAATTTAGATTCTCGTGGCAAATTTACTCCAAATTATGAGGGTCCATATGTTGTCAAGAAAGTTCTTCTTGGAGGAGCATTGATTCTTGTAAATATGGTAGGAACAAAACTGACCTATCTTGTAAATGCAGATGCTATCAAGATTTTCTACCCATAAAATGAAGATGAACATTCAAAAAAAGATTCGGGCCACTTTAGAACATGTGCATATCATGCATGCCATGCATTTCATGAACATGGTTATTTGTTTTGCAGAAGAAAGCAAAAAAGAATCCGAACCCGTTGATAATTTCAGAATTCCTAATGGAGTTGTCAAATAATAAAGGGAAGTATTATTTCCAATTCAACTTTCCATTGATATTCCCTAATGTACTTTTCTTTTCATCATTCTCAAGGAAATAAAGAAAAGGGAGCAACAACAGAAGAATCCCCAGTGGAACCAAAGCAAAAACATGCAAACAAGAGGGATCTCGGTAAATTAATAAGACATATATCCTTAAATCATGAGAGCATATGTAAAAGAAGTTGCATTTTTAAGAGAAAAACAAACTTCTTTTTTCTTTCCCAAGCGGAATAACGGTAAATTGAACAAAACAAAACAGATTGTTTTGAAAAGGAAAATACTTCATAAATGTTTCAATTAAAAATTTTGAAACACGCTTTCTTTGAAAATGCACTAAGCATCAAAATTCCCTAAAATGGATAATTTGCCAAAAGGCTTTGAAAAATTTCATAAAAAAAGTTTGGATCAAATCGAATGAAAAGATCTTCAAATAATGAAAGGTAAGCCATATCCAAACACGTCCCTTATACACTCAAAGTCAAAATAGAGAAGTGAGTAAGAAAAACTCATCTGAAGGAAATAGGAGATATTCGCAATAATTACATGGATTGAAATGATGAAAGGCAATCATTTCACTATCCCAAACACATGCTTATCCTTTGCAAACCCAAATTTGAGCCAAAACAATAGAGAAGTTTTTCCAAAACAACTATGTTAAGAGCCACCTCACATTGGGGCAAATTAGGAGGTTTGTGGATTGATAGCTATGGAGAATAGGACCAAGAAAGATCTTATTGCATACTCTTACATCAATTTTTTTGTGATAAATTCATATGAAGTCATATGGAAACTCAAGACATCCCAAGAGGAAGAAGAACATTTTATTTCTTATAGCCAAACACATTGCCTTTGGTAAAGCCCAATTGAACCTGAATATTCATTTCAGAACCCTAAATTGGTGATCATCTTTTCACACTGGAGCATGAGCATATGATCCACTTTAATAGATAGGAAACAAAAGAGCAGAACACAGAGTCTTTAGAATTCAAAAAGATCAAAGACAAAAGAGTCTGGGGCATGAAAAAACAGTGTACCTAGTAAAAGCAAGGTCAAATGCCCGAGAAAAATGAGAAAGAAAAGAGAGTGCAGAAGAAAGCTCAAAATGACAAAAAAGGTCGTGACCAAGCAAAGTAAGATCATGAGAGATCATAGATCACAACAAGTGAGAATGAAAAAAAAAAAAAAGATTATGATGAATGTTTAGAGGACTTTGATGTTCATAGAGAAAAAGATCTCTAGTGAAAAAGAAGAAAAGGAAAAGCGGTGATGCCAAGAAGATCATCAATTTCATGAAAATCCTTAATTCAAACAAATGAGCCTTTTTGAGCCTACCCAATACCAACGATACAACCTCTCCCCAAAGACTCTTCAGTTTGGGATGTTGAGAGTAGAAACATGACTTTATGATAAAAAGTCATCACTCAAAGAAGTGTATGCAATAATATCCTGTCTTGTCCCCGAGGTTCTTAACTTGTAAACCCGAAGTGAGTTGTGACGAAATCCTTTTCTTGGCCTTAGAATGCCTATTCTTTGAATAGCCATTGACCAAGCCAACATTACAACCTGTTGAAAGACCTTATTGGATCAATGGGATTGTATACATTGAGAACATCTCCGAATACCTAAAGATTGGTTAAGAGAGATAAAATTGAGGGATATCAGATTAGTTCCCTTTCAATTGAATGAAGAAAAGACCAAGTTCATAGATCGAAACAAATACTTTCTAATGAAGGTTTTTTAAACGATCATTTCAAGCACTTCTTGAAAGATTGCAAGCATATTGTCCAAATAAATCCTTGAAAAGGAAATTTGATTGTCTAAAATGTATTTAATTCAAAGAATGCATATTTCAAAATCAGGTTTCAAAAGTTTTTGGTCAACTTAAAATCAAGTTTTCAAACAGTTTGTGGTAAGTTAAGAAAAACCACATTTCAAACAGTTTTGATTAATTTCAAAACTACTTTTCAAAATAGTTTTTGGTCAACTAAAAAACCGTATAAAGGTTAGTGAAACCTCGAAATCACATAACTCACAGTTAAGGCATTCATTGTTTAAAGTCTTCCCAAAGTCCTATAGGCGAGGAGTCCTTAGGCAAATTCAAGTTCTACTGATGAGGAATCACTAGGCAAATCTAAAGTCCTATAGGCGAGGAGCCCCTAGGCAAATTAAAGTCCTACAAACGAGGAGCCCCTAGGCAAATTCAAGTCTTACTGGTGAGGAACTACTAGGCAAATTCGAAGTCCTATAAGTGAGGAGCCCCTAGGCAAATTCAAGTCCTACTAGCAAGGAGCCTCTAGGCAATTTCCAAAATCCTACGAGTGAGGAACCACTTGGCAAATCTCCAAAAATCAAGTCCTACAGGCGAAGAGCCACATGACAAATCCAAAGTCCTACCAGTGATGAGCCTCTAGGCAATTTTCAAAATCCTACGGGTGAGGAACCACTTGGCAAGTCTCCAAAATTCAAGTCATATTGGTGAGGAATCACTAGGCAAATCCAAAGTCCTACAGGCGAGGAGCCCCTAGGCAATTTTCAAAATCCTACGGGTGAGGAACTACTTGGCAAGTCTCTAAAATCCTCAAGTAAAGAGCCTCAGGTGTTCATGGTTCGTGAGTTCGTCCTTAAATCACGAAATCTGAATAATCATCATAATTATCACCACCATCAATTCATGTCCTTGGATAAGCAACAAAGAAACTCTCACAAACAAATAAGTTTCTCTCCCTCAATCATTAAAAATCTTTCGAATTGTGTTCTGCAAAGAGAACCTTTAGATTAGATCACGAATTTCAAAAGCAAGATCCCTAATCAGTTGTTATGAAATTTCCATCTTATCTTATTCAGTGAGTTGACTAAAAATTCAGGTGTCACATTGTCTTTGATATCAACCTCTAGCGAACTCAATCTCAAAAAGGGACAGCTGTTAGCACCTAATTTTTAGCTCATTTTTTTTTCATATTTTCAAAAATTTCAAAATTAGGACTAGGAATTTTGGCCAAGCCTAGAAACCTATTTCTAAGCCAAAAAATAATTTTTTAACATTTTTCTGCATTTTTCCTTAATTTCTTTTAGTCAAAATAAGTGAGAAAATCAAGAAAAATAGCAAATGGAATCAGAAAATTCCATAAAAATAGTCATTAGTTTCATTTTAAATCCAATTTCATGAATACATTATCAATTTTGAAAAATCTCAACTCGAGTATATGTTTTTCCCAAAATTGGGCAAAATTAAACTCGAATTGAACAAAAAATGCAATTAAATTTTTTCTAGTCATTTTTAAGTCATAGTTGTTGACACCTAATTTTAGCCGATGTGTCATTAAAAATAAAAAATTCAAGATTATGGTTTCCGATCGTGACGGAGCCCGCTTCTTGAGCAAAAAATGTCGTTTTTTTTTAATTCTGTCTGTTGGCTTAGCTTTTATAAGCGATTTTCTATTCATTCTATGCAAAAACCCGAAAAGTCAAACGGTTGACTTTCGCGTTGACTTTTTGGTCAACCCTTTGACCAAAAGTCAACCCTAGGTCAAATTGGGGCAGACAAAAAGATTCCTTTCAAGTCCAATTTCACTTTAGAAGTGGAAATTTCATAAAAATTCAAAGATTTGATCATAAAATCAAGCTCCTAGTAAAAAGTCAACTAGGGTTTGACTTTTGGTCAAACCTTTGACCAAAAAAAAATGAAAAAAATTCAAAAATCCAAAAATCATCCTATTTTACATTCAATTTACCTTTGGCATTAGAAATTTTGCAAAAATCGATTTAGAATCAACTTTTTTCCCAAATTTGGAATTTGATTCAAATCGCCAAAATGAAATTACTTCATTTCTAGTCATTTTTTAGATTAGTTTTCTTCACGACATTTGATCTAGAGGTCATTTTATATCCAATTTTTGAATCGATTTTGTGATTCCAAGCCAAACACAAAAACCCCCAATTTTAGCCCTAATCGTTGATTTTGATCGATTTTTCATGATGTGCTTGAATTGAGACACGAATGAGCCTAATTTCTTATATGAAATCCAAATTCAAAATCAATTTTGGAAGAATCACATGAATTTGGGTCAATTTGATCAATTTAGTGATCCAATGATTAGGAAGTCTAAGAGTAATTGGTCTAAATAGTGCAATTCAACTTGACCCACTCTAGACTAATATTCAATTTGATGAATTGGGACTCAATTTGATTAATTAGACTTCAATTAAACTTGTTAGTCTAGTTCGGTCATACAATTACCCAAATTGAGCTAATTGACTCAAATCGGTTTAATTCAAATTGAACTAATCCGATCGGACTAGTCACTTTCCGGTTGAAAATTTTGATGATCGATAATCCGGTCGGACCAACCAAGGTTAGTCACATCCTCTTGAGCGCGAAAATGACAAAAATGCCCTTAATAAAAAATGATAAAAATGCCCTCATTCAAGGATTAAGCAAATTAATTAGGGGATTAGCAAATCAATCATGGCCGTTCATTTAGAATTGATCATGTCCATACATGATGCCATGTCATTAATCTTTAGCCCTTAAAGAAGATTTTTAATCATTAAAAATGCATTTTGGGGCTATTGGATTAATATAAGGGTTAATATTCAAAATTAAAAGGGGTATATAATGTTTTTTCCTCCAAAACATGAAGGGGGTTCATTTTCGGATCCTTTTCTCTCTCTCTCTCTCTCCTCCTCTCTCTCCCTCTCACGTTCATCCCTCTTTCCCTCTCACGTTCATCTCTCTCCCTCAAGCTCTCTCTCACGGCAGCAGCTTTTCGGCCCTTTTGCCGGCTGCTTTCCGGCGAGCCACCGCCCCCCCGGCGCCCCCACGGTGTCCTAGGCCTAGTCGCAACACCAGCCGCCCTTGCTGGTTGCCGGAACAGCTCCTTCCGGCGACATTTCCTCCTCGGCAGCAGTACCGGCTTTGCCGCGGTGATTGAATCAGCAAGTTCAGCCCGGCTGAACCGGCCCTCCGCGACCTCCTCCGGTGATTCCAAGCAACCGACGACCTCCCTCGACGTCCTCACGGCACTGTGGTGGCTGGCCTCGCATTGAACAGCCACCGGATCGCATCATTTTCCTCAACTTTTGCTGATTCGTTTATTTGTGTGAAAACGAGTCGATTTTCACATTATCTCTTGCAATCCGTTATCGTAGATTGGCCGAGCTTTCCGAGGCCTCTCCGTGACATTCCAGATCAGAATACGGAGGCTGGATCGCTCTTTTGAGTGTTGGATCATCGCAAGACAAGGTAAGAACACTTGAACACAATTCTGCAAATTCGTAACCAGTAAAACCTGCATGCTTGAGATGGTGATTTGAGCTTGTTAACGTTGAAATCTGGTGAAGTGATAAACTATAGAATCGTAAAGCTCGTCTTAAGCTTCGATTTGATATATCATATGCCCCGATCGGACTTCATTTGCTATGTCAAAACACTGTTAGACGTCAGGATCAGAATCTGTAATTTTCTGTTTAAGTCTGTTCTGATGATCCCCTGACTGAGGTTGTGCTGTTCGATGAATTTTATGATTTTCTACAATTATTTTCTGGAGAAACTTTCTTCATGAAAGTTGTAAAACACATCTTGATCTATTCACTGTAAAATTTTCATAAAATTCTAAGCATGTTAGCCTAGTACGATTTGCCACGTCATATGCATATAAATCTGGTAACATGTTGATTTCAGTCGACCTTCGTGTATTCTTCGATTTTCATAAATTCGTGTGTTCGAGATATGAAAAAATTTTCTTCACGAAAATTCTTCCTGAGATCGAGATCTTTCTATTGATACTAATTTCATCAAAATCGAAGATCATTTGAATTTTCAAAAGAAATTCTCATGATTTGATCAGTTCTGTGTCCAGATCTGATTTTTGTTCCTTTGAAGTTCACAAAGTGTTTCTTCGAATTTGATGAAGTTAGAGCCCTTTTTTGCAAAAATTCAAAACTTCAAAGTTGTTCATTGGGGTCTCAATATACTAACTGGAGATTTTGAGGACCTAATAGCAATTTTTGAAGGACCAATTTGCTTAAAATCTCATGAAAGGTCTTCCTGGGTCAAAACTATATTTGCAATTGAGTCCCTAGCGAAAATTGAATTTTATAAAAATTTAGAGGGCTTTTTAGCAAAAAACTCAAAACATGAAAGTTGTTGCACACAGGGAATCCTAACGGCAAAAAAAAAATTTTTGCGCTATTTTGATAAGGTTTGTTATTTTTCCCGCCTTTGTTTTGAAATTCATAACTGAACTGAGTCCAGCCTATCACTGAGATTAATTCAATATTTTCAGGAAAATTGGCTAGGATTTAGAAAAAATGGTCTTCATGACTTTTAATTCTCATGTCATAAGCTTTCTAATGACACCTAAATCACTTCATTTGGACATCATTAGGATAGTTAATCATTCTTAAACAGAAGTAATCCGAATTAAGCTTTTAATTGAATAAGTGGGCTTTTTTTTTTTTTATAAAGCCCACTTCTCATTGTTTGATTGGATTTGAAATTAGGCCCATGGGTTTGAATGCATGCTCATTTTACTTTTATGCATGTGTTTGTTAGATGAATGTTAGGCCCGATGCATGTTCGGGCGGGTAGCTCATTCATGATCATTAGAACCCGACTTTAGGGGTTAATTGATGTGAGTTACCGTTTTGTGAATACAAATGGTAGCCCATTATCATTAACCATTAATCAAACAATGTTAGGTGATTAAGTGGGTGATTTAATCGAAACGCATGAAAAACAAAGGCCGATCCCGAGGCCCGTGCTTATTATTAGTGGATTGATTGCATCATTGTTTTTCCATATATCGTTTGTTATGAATAAATGTTATGGATGTAAACATCGACACCGAGAGGCGGTCCAAAGAAGAATGATCCAAAATCGAAAAAAAAAACCAAGATGATTGACCGATGTCCAATCCGGTCTCGATTTGTACTCATACGATGATGGAGCTAAACCGATGTCCAATCCGGTTTCAATTTGTACTTAATTCATTCATTTCCGATCATGTCTCGGGTTTTCAATTGTGTTGTAATAAACACCCGACGAGTTGCGGGTTTATACTTTTTACTTTCTCAAGACTTAGAATTAGCTCGTCTTTTCAATACTTGAGTGTTTACCTTAAGAAATGTCTTTCAATACAATTGATTGTTTCTTTCTTTTTTAGACTAAGATAAGATTAGTTTAGAATCTCAAATGAAAATACAAAAACAAGATGCATGATCACCTAGTGGATTAAGACTTTGACATGAAAATGGTAAAAAAAAATAAATGCATGACGACTTAGATAACAACCATGTTAAGTTTAGCGGTATCGAAGGGCGTTAATAGAAATATTAACGTAAGCTAGTCCCCGAACCTTTGATCTCTGGTTTTCATAGAAAACGAAACGAAATTCCGCATTTCGGTTGGGTATTCTAGCCGACCCCGACCTAGGCTAGTGGCGACTCCTTAAAAAATAAAATCAATCCGCTGTGTCACGAGATATGGATTTAGGGAAAATCCACGTTCATGATCAATGAGTTATATAGCTAAACAAAAGATTTACACTTCAGTAAAATCATTTTAAAAAGTGCCATATGAACCATCTCATGAACACTTATCTCTAAACCCGCCTCATCCGAGCTCGGCCCTCGAGGGGTAGGTCGCGACAATAGTGTCTTCACAACAAATGAATCTGGGACCTTGAATTACGTAATGGTTGGTCCAATTGCACAATTTGACAAAAAAATAAAAAATCCCCAAAATTCAATTGAAAATTAAGAATTTTGAACCCAAATTGGGAATGGTGCCCAATATGAAATTGTCGAAATATGAGACCATCATTTCTAGGGTTAATCAGATGTGGGTAATTCAATTTTAGCATCAATTTTGCCTAATCACGTCATTAGGACATCAAATTCAATAAAAACCTATTAACCCGAATAAAAAAAAGTGAAAATCTTGCACACAATCATGATAAAAATTGGGGAAAATTATATATTTGGGTTCGGAATGTGATGGAAAATTCAATTTTGGGGTTTAATTCTGAAAACTGGGTCAAAATTGAGCTTACTTGACGAATTTAGACCAACCCGGGTCTGCTTGGTCGGCCGGGTCAACCGACTCGACCTAGGTAGGTTGTCTTCTTCTCCCGGCTTGCCCGAAACACAATAAACCTGGAAAAAACCAATTCAAGCCCGCAACTTCACCGATCATTTCTAGCTATTTTGGCACCTAAAAAATCGACTGGGCCAACTGGAAAATCTCCAGCTGGCACCAATCGATCTAACCAATCGGTAATCGGTTCTAACTGAATTTGGGCGGGAAAAATGAATCAACAAAAGCGGAAAAAAACTGAAACATTGGGGAGAAGGTGTTCAAGAGATTGCGAGAGAGAGAAAAGGGAGAGAAATAGTTGAAACCAAAGAGAAAAAGCTAGAGAGAGAGAGGGGGTTGAGAGTCCTTTCACGAGTGTTCAGTGCTGCTGTGGATGGTGGAGCATCGGCGAATCGTGATTTGGCCGTGATTCTTCCCTCACTGTTCCAGTTAGTTCGGCTGATCTTGAAGGCTTGAAACCGAGCATTTTTCGGGCCAATGCAGAACTCTTCTAGCAAGGCTAAGACCACCAAGTGGAAGTACAAGTGTTAGGGAACGACCCTATAGGCGCGGACCACTTCGACAATTCCTTTTGATCATCGAACAAAGAAGGTAAAGTCGGCTCACAATCATTTTTTCAAAATTTTTCAGAATTCGATTTCAACCTCGATATGCATGTTTGTGTGATTTCGTCGATGAATATTGACATTTTGATATTCATTACTAGTTTCTAATCATTTTTGGTGTTGTTTGATTGCATTTTCGGGTGTTAAAATGCATGAACCGAGTCAGCCCCCTCGTGAACCATCTCGCCAGAGCTCGGGAAACTTCGCCGGAGCATTCCCCGTGGCATTAAGCTACTCAAGTTAGCTTTCTTGACCTTGTTTGATGTTTTTATACTAGATTGAAATTGAGTTAGATGACTAGGGCGAGTATGGTGATAGTTTAAATTTTGAAAATGCAAAGTTTAGTTAGAAATAGATTAGGCTTTTTCGAACTGAAATTTCGTTGGCCGACGAACGTCCGCCAGTGTTCGGATTAGTCTAGATCGAAAATAAAACACATAGACTTTATAATGGTGTAATCGGAATGGTGAAATAGTCGTCGAAAAGCCATTGGCGGTGATCACAAACTGGCGGCCCCAAGATGTTCAATATGGAAATATGCACATCAGGTGCTCGGGGAAATGCCCCAATGAAGTTCCTTTGACATGGTGCCGTTTTGAGCACTGTGCTTGCTAGAGAAGGTGATCGGCGCTAGCGCCAGCGAAACCGGGTTCGATCGGGCCGAACCAGGTCAAACCGGGTTGGTTCGTTTCATTTTCTCAAAGGGAAATGTAAAAAAAAAAATTTAAAAATTTTAAAAAAATCTGAAAAAACTCATAAAAATTCATAAAAAAATAATTAAAAATTTTCCATAGAAAAATAAAAAATTCAAAAATTCACAAAAAAATTAAAAAATTCATAAAAATTCCAAAATTTTGAGAAAATTCATAAAAATTCAGAAAATTCAGAAAATACAAATAAAAAATGTAAAAATTGAAAAATTGGAAAATTCATAAAAATTTTCAGAAAATCATAAAAATCAATTCTTGACTAAATTTTTTTTCAGAAATAAAAAAAATTCAAAATTTTTTAAATTCACGGAATGGTCCAAAAACACCGTGGCCAACCATAAAAAGTGAGATTTGAATTTTTGAAGTGCCCAAGTGGCATTTTTAGAAAATCCCAAATTTAAGGGTTACAGCCCCTAAAAAACCCTAAAGCCCTAAAAAATGTAGATCATGAAATGAATAAGCTTCTAGAGCTTCATTAGAGTTTTGATGTTTTGGTTGATTTTCATTTTTTAGAGACCACTTAGGATTGATTGATGTGATCGACTTCGATTGTGCGTTTAATACTTGTTTAGTTCTTTCTGTGATTAGAATGGATAAAATTAGTGGGTAAGCCTTGGAAATTCGCATGACACGTTAGATATCGTATCGTTCTTAGGTACCGAAAGGTCGTTAGGGATCTCGATTCGAGATCAATAACGTAACCAAGTCCTCGTACTCAGAATCTCTGGTTCGTGAATTATGGTATTTCTCCCGTACCTTGATTAGGTTTCTAGTCTATCTACCAATAATGACTAGTGACGGCTCCAAAATCACAAACCTAAACTAAATAAGAAATTATCTTCCACTGTCACGTGAGGTATGGTCTAGGAAAGACCCTTAGATGGAAAAACCTTCTTAGTGCGAAAATCCCGAAAGCCCAAAAAAAAAAAAAAAAAGCGAGGCGCGACACCGATGTATGCAAATTATTAGTCTTTGGAACGACCAAAAGCTCCGACAATGCCCCATGAAGCGTCATCGGGTTCACGGAAGTGCATTTGCCAAAGTTCTTTCGTGATGCTAGAGCTGATGTTATACGATGAGCTTCGGTTTGACTTCATTTTTGCGCTGAACCCGTCGCCAAGAATTGGACGTGTGAAGCTGAGTCCAAGTTGGCATTGCCCATTCGAACGGGTCTGTGGAAGGAGACGATAAGATTTTCTCTAACTCGGGAGAGAGAGCTCAGTCCAGTCAATCCAGTTGACCATAAGCGAAACAGCATATGTTGCCGCGTTGGGAACAGAGTCAAAGCCACGAACGTTCGTCCGTGGAGTTTGGAGCTACGAACACAATTTGCGATGTTTGGAGCTACAATATGCATAGCCATTATATTAATCTTGGTTCAATGTCTCTCCTTGCCGGTCGATAGTGCTTCCTTGCATTATACGAGGAACACAATTTGCGAAGTTTGGAGCTACGAACGTTCGTTCTTTTGACCGTCGTGGGTCGTTCCTGCTAAGTTTTGACTACGACAAATGAACCATTTTGGACCCATATTTGGGAGTATGGGTCCTCTCTTTCTCACATTTCCGGTCTTTTTATTTAGGATTAATATCACGAAAAATCCTAAACTGGTGCACCTGTGATAAATTTACCCCAAATTAATTTTTTGATCACCAAAAACCCTAAACTGATACATTTGTGATAAATTTACTTCAAACTAATTTTTTGACCATAAAAACCCTAAATTTGTACATTTATGACAAATTTACCTTCCGTCAATTTCCGTTAAATTGAGTTTACACCACGAAAAATCACAGACCGGTACACCTGTGATAAATGGAGTATAAAATCCTAAACGGGTACACTTGTCAACTGCCACTTGTTATCATACTCAACAATTTAAAAAATAAATTTAACTGAAACTAAATAAGGGTAAATTCGTCATAGGTGTACCAGTTTGAGGTTTTTAATTGTCAAAAGATTAGTTTGGGGTAAATTTATCACATGTAATAGGATAGGATTTTTGGTGGTCAAAATATTAATTTGGAGTAAATTTTTGTCATAGGTATACCAGTTTGGAGTTTTTCGTGGTATTAACCCAAGACATAACCAAACTGTATTGCCTGTCAATTATCAACTATCACAACTCAGGCAGACATTCTTTAGCCAACATTCTTGAGTTATAACATTAAGGATGCTGTATGATTTTGAGATGCTCAATCCAATTAATGCCTGATTTTCACTTTGCTTGCTTGTGCCAAAAATTTCAGTTCTCGTGGGAGCTATTCCAGGCTTTTGAGTAGCCTCTTTGAATTGTTCTCAAATTTTCTTGATTTTTTTTAGGTAACACCACTTCCATGTTAGTTCCTTCATCTTGGTCATATGAAGAGGGGGGGTGGGGGATGGCTGGAGACGGTGAAGGGCGGTGTAGGAAAAAGAAAGGGACAGGCGATGGGCGGTGGATGGACTGTGCACTCATATAGTTAGGAAAAAGAAGAGAGAGAAAAATAGGAAATAAAAAAAGATAAAGAGAAGAAAGAATGAATCTCGAGTCTTAACCGTTAAAATCAATCATGTGTCAATGTGTTCTCTTTTCAAGGAAGTAAATTTGATGCGTAATTTTAGACTAATAAATTTAGAGGTTTCCAATTCACAAATTAATTTATTTGTTGTCTTTCAAGTGTCAATATCATATAACTAAGCATCCTAGATGCGATGGGCTTACTGCCGTTTTAGTCTTTTGCTTCTACTGAACAGAAGATCGGACACCAAACGCTGATCTCCCTCCCTCCCTTAGGATTGGAGAGGAAAATTTGGATAGGTTTTGATAGCCGATGAAGACTCGAAGCTGACATTAATAAAGATGCGTTTTGGAGAGTATTTACAGGCAGCTTTGACAGACCAAAACGTCCTCGAATGTAGCTAGCCATAGTATAATGACATGGGAACTTATCTCTGTGAAGGCCCTTGAGTCAAAATTATGGTATTTGGTAACACAACTTCGGAGATTTTGATGGCAAATTTAGCTCTGAAAATGCTCAAATCTCAAGGCAAGCCTTCGACATTGGGCTTTAGCATTTTCTGAATTTAAGTTCAGGGGTTTAATAAAGTTCTTTTCTTCTAATCTTGCCCTCCTCACTAACATATTAGTATTTCGATTGCCCTCACTTGGTTTTTTCCTCCAATTGAAGTTCAGGGATTTTCATGAAGTTGCAATTGCGATTAAGTGGCTTGGAAGCTTTGCATAGGAGGTCGATGGACACCGATGCAGCTTCGTTGAGGTCATGGGACAGCAGCAAAGCTTCTACAACGGTCGAGTGACACTGGCAAGCAACAATGCTGGGAAGCTTCGGCGAGGGTCACTTGACGCCAAATCTACCTCGCTGGGGGGTGGCATGATGCGGGGAAGCTTTGCTAAGGATCGCTTGATGCCGGAAAGCTTCACCAAGGTCGTATGCCACTATCATAGACGAGTTCGATCCTACATGCTCTGTGTTGCCTGGGTTCATGACGCTAGCCTCGGGACGAGGGCCATAGGTAGGTAGATCTCGCCTGTGTTGTGTTCCCCATTTAATTGGCCCAGCATTGTGCCATTGGGGTCTTGCGACCTTGGCAGCGTGCTGGCTAGGGTCACATGATGTCGACACCGATGTTTTTGCTGTGCTGCTTGCTTGAGTTTTCATTTGCAACCGCAAGTTCCTCTGTTCTCCTTTTTATTTATTTTTCTTATTATAAAACTTAATTCGTAATAAGTACTTTATAAGGTATTTACCAACACACTATTTTATGGTCACGAAAATCTTTTAAATCAATATGTTTGCTTAAATACAAAGTCCTAAATTAAAATGTTTGCCAAACTCACCTTAAATCGTGTGGCCTAGAAGCCTTCAATACCATAGCCCACTAACATTTCAATCTCCTTCTTCATTGCTCTATTGCCCGACGACAAGATCAGTTATGTGAAATATCCAATCTCTCTTGCTTTTAACCCTAAATTGATAGGGTTTCATTGACCTAGATAGAGGTCAATTCAGGTTGTCATAAGTTCCACGAAGGCATAGGTTTGACAATGTTAGCGATGGAGGGCAGGTGGCTATTGGCAGAGGCGGAGAGAGAGATGACATGCTGTGCATATGATACATTGCGAGGAGTGGAGACATAAAAAGGGATAAAGGGAGGGAAGAGGTTATCAAAGCTGTCTATTTCACTCAAAAATGGAAATAAATGGAAATGAATATTTTTTTGGATAACCCACAGGCACGAGCATGGAGACCATAACCAAGAATAGTTTTCAGGCAATTCATAGGATTTGAACAAGAAATCTCTAGCTTTTAAATTAGAAATTCCGTGGCGCCCCAAACAATTAAGTCGATTTTTTGAGGTTTTAATGGAGACAAATTATTGATATGTTTTCTTAATGTGGCTCGGATTATCTATTAAAAGGTACTAGGCATGGCGACATTTTTCAATAGATGCATCAATGCTTAGGTGGTTATTAGTGATAGATTATTTAAATATTAAACCACGTTTTGACATAAGAGTTTATGTTTTAGAACAGTTAACAATGGTTTTGCAAAAGGTTTACATTATTTTAGAGTAAGAGGTCCTGAGCTCTAATCTCTCCAAGCCCCTTATTCACCTCACTTATCATATATTTCCAAATTTGGTATTAGGCCAAAGTCTAGCTTGGGAGTTGGGAGTGCTAGAATATTTAAATATTGGACCGCACTTTTGATCTAATAGTTTAAGCTATTGGAAGTTCCACAAATTTTGCTATAAGGCCACCAAACGTTTTGGTCCTAAATCAAGAAAATGTTGATGAATATTTCAAAGATGAGATTATGGGACTCGAGCATATCCTTACAAGGCTCCAACTCTAAGGTTTCTCCCTTAGATTTTCAGGGTTTTGAAGTTCGTAACAGGATACTGCCACTAAATGGGTAGGAAAAATATTCCCTTGGCAACTTGGGGGCTTCTGGGCGGAGAAGGTAGACTCCACGTTAGTTTTGGCTAGCTATTTTTGGATAGGCAGGTATAGTAACCTCCCGTGTTAGAGGTGACAGAGGGGAGCTTTGGGTTCCTGCTTGTCTAGCCCGTGCTTCGCACACTGCTTGGTAACCAGCTTGCTGGCCAAGTAACCTCTTTTACCAAATTTTTTTGGCCCTAAATCAAGAAAATGTTGATGAATTTTTCAAAGATAAAATTATAGCCAAAGTTCCAATTAACGAGATAAGGTTTCACATGACATGAGTAATATCTTCCAAGAAGGTATAAATGCAATCCCTTTCGAAGAGTCCAATTGAATATATCACTTTGCAAGAGCCATGTCATATGCTTTGAATATTCAAAAGCTCTTCTTGTGGCAAACAACCGACGTACCTGAGCTGTCGGAAGTTTCCCCAAAAATGAATTTTGCTCTTCTATGCTCAGGAACGGGAACCGTAAGTATAGAAAAAGCTTTTATTGCATCATCTTCAAACCTCTCAACCTATTTCTTCCACTTTGACCGTTCCAATCTCCTTCTTCACGTATGCGGATATGTATTACATTTTCCTAGCAAAAAGTATATCTTTCATTTTATTCAAACCAAATAGTTTACGCACGTCATTGATCAAACGACCATGGTCCCGCGAGAAATCACACAAGACTCAACATATATGCATATTTTGTACATCGTGAATGTGTTCATCTATTTGTTAGTCCAGCGTCGAAGTTACAATTCTGTATCATCGACAGCAATCAAGAAAAGGAAAATTCAATTTGCCGTTAACGAAACCACATTCAAATTCGATAACAAGATCAAATTGGCGTATACTTCTATATAATCATAAGCATTGCAAGAATTTTTCCAAGCGGCACCTCTTTCTTTCTCGCACATAGGATTACCACAAAATTTCCTATCTCATGTACGACATTCAAGGGTCAAAACACGTCGGTCAAAGTGACAGATTGAAGTCATGCGAAAGCTGGACTGGGAGCAATATAAATACCCCGATATCCCTTCCTTCCAAAGCATCAAAGTTCCTAATCATACAAACCAACCCTAAGCTTTTCGTTTCACAGAGAGAGATGAAGTTCCTACATGCAGTTGCACTAGCCATGGCACTTCTTTTGCTAGCGAACGTGCAATTCCACAAGGCCTCGAGAGTGTTAGATGACGAAGTCGAAGAGAAGGAGGAAGAAACGTTACATTATATCAAGGAAGGTAACATGTTTTTGCAATCTCTGCAAAAGGGTGCCGGCCGGCCTCCAGGGAACGGGGTGTGCCTACACTTCCAAGGGAGGCGGGCCGCCATGCATTAGCCACAAGAAATTCGCGGGCCACACGGCGGCTCCACCGAATGCATACCTGGCTCCAATGTTCCGATTTGGTGTAGCTTCCGACACTAGATGATTAATTCAAGGTCAAGAATTAAAAGAATATATGAAATCTTTTTTCTTCTTGCTAGATAATAAGTTGATGCATCTAAATTATTAATTTGTATTTGTATACGCAATAGATTGTTTTTTTTTTCATTAGTTGTTTGTATACGCAATAGGTGTTGTATGATACCTGATGAAATAACAAAGTTGTAATCTTTTGTTATTCCGATGAAATACTTAGCTGTGGATGTAACCATTGCCTCTACATATATCGCTTGATCAATATGTGAGATGGAGTCTCTTATGAGATGAAGGGTCCTTTTATGATCATTTGAATATATGGGTTTGTAAACATGACATTACCCCGGATAATTGTCCAAAAAATCCTAAACCTATTATATGGCGGTCAATTCAGTCCTAAATTTTTTAATTGTACCAAATTTAGTCCTAAACCTTTCGACGATTTGCCAATTAATCACAAACCTTTTAATTGTGTCAATGACTCAATTTAGTCATAAACTTTTTGAAAATTTGCAAATTTAGTTCTTCTGGCTAAAATCACAAACGTGGACACCAACTAGCAACCGTTCTACATGGCATGGCCAGCATGACGTGGACAATTTTTTCATTTTATTTAAATTTTCCTTTCTTTTTTTCCCTTCTTTTCCTGTCGCTTGTGGCCAGCACTCGGCTATGGCTAGCAACCAACCACAAGCAAGGGATGACAAGGGCATTGCAGCCCTTGACAGATTTGGCAAGGCTCTACCCTCGGCCGGAGTGTAGGTTGCCCTTGCCAGATCCAATGAGATGCCCTTGTGGCCTCTAGCAAGAGCTCGACCGTCGTGGCGTGGGAGAGGGTCACGCCCTCGCCAGATCCAGCGAGGGCAACCATTGCTAGTGGCCAATCACTGGCCATGGCTGCGTATAGCCACAAGTGAAAGGAAAGGAAGGGAAAAAGAAAAAGAAAAATTAAAAAAAATAAAAAAATGTCCATGTCATCGAAAATTAAAAAAAAATGCAAAAACTGTCCATGTTTGGGAGTGATTTTTGGCCAAAATTGGTTAGAAAGACTAAATAGGCAAATCATCAAAACGTTTAAGATAAAATTGGTAAATTTAACTGAATTAACACAATTTAAAGGTTTTGGATTAAGTAGGTAAATTGTCAAAAGTTTTAGGATTAATTTAATACAATTGAAAAGTTTAGGACTAAATTGGCTGTTGTATAATAAGTTTAGGATCTTTTAAACAATGTTTCCCTTACCCACTTTGTTGCCATAATTAATATTTTATGCTTGGGCTACTGTATATCCTTTGATTAGGGCATGCACAAATGAACCCATTTGACAAAAAAATATATATGTAATGACCCAACTCGTTCCACGTGGGTCAACTTTTAGAGGGAGCATTCGTCGTAAACACACGGAGACCATTTGAGGGTTAATCTTGTTGATGAATAACATCACAAAATCTTAACTAATTGATGTGGGACTTGAGGTGTTTTAAGCTCCCCCATTTAAGCCACCAACATCCTCGTTAGCATTGGCCGTACTGCCTTGTGATACTACCTAACAACACTTCTGCTTTGTTAAGAGCCGCAACTTATCCGAGCCTCGTTGCTCACGCGATCACCCCCCACCCATGTTGTATCAGATCGGGGCCTAGTTTGTCAATGAACGACGCATCTACTAGAGAGGGCTTTGCTCTAATATCATTTGTGAAAACATGATCCATTCTATGTGGGCCAAACCCCTAAGAGAAACTTGAAGCAACCGCACAATGTAGTGACAATTTGAGGATGGTCTTACGTATAAAGAACATCACAAGGGCTCACTCGACTGATATAACACTTTGGTTGTCACAATGTATGACCCCTTTGGATGGTATAATAGAAGGCTCTTTTGTAGGAAAAATTGGAGGTCGATGCTGTTGAGAAGTTTGGAGAACTGCTAATAGCACAACAAAGACTATCAACTATTGAGGCGTGCAAACATTGTTCTCAGGAATGAATTTCGCCCATCACAAAATGCAAAAGTGTGCTGACTTTTTTTCAAGAGCTCACAGACCTTTTAAACAGTGTGAACTTCACTACTTCGGAGAAGGAACAACAAAAATAACCAAAACAAATAGAGAGAGAGGGAGCAAAGGAGCATTTTGCATGCACTTTTCAGCTAAATGAAGCAATGACCGGTATTTATAGGCTAGAGCTAGGCGTAGAATCTAAGAAATCGATGAATGGACAGCATATTATTAGATATGCTAAGGTGGAATCGAGTAATGGTCAAATATAGGAACAATCAAAATTTAAATTGGCACAAATCAAGGCTCACGGGTAACATAACTAGACATCCTCATAAACTAAGTTTATTCGGATAAGGGCCTCGAGATAAAAATTAAATAGATAAGATGATAATTTAATTTGTTGAATAGAAACCATGGACCGAGCGTCGCGTTTATTTTGCATGTAAGGGTGCCATAATCCAATTACACTTCAGTTGACCCGATCTAATGTGCACATGCCCCTCATCGCCAAGTCCATATAAAACAACATATAATGGATGTAACTATCTTTGTAAACGAAGTATGAAATGCAGCGCATATATCTCCTATCAGCATAAGTATAGAGTGAGTAAGAGACGAGATTGGAAAGTAAATTTATGGTGGTTCGACCTTTTCACTTGCCTCATCAACGCTTTCGGTTCTAACAGCTCAAGAGCAAGGCTGGTATCCACTAGTTACAATTATTGGAGCCTTTCGACAACGTTTAGATGAAGTTGCCTTTCCACCAAGCATAACAACACATTATACAAGTATGGCCGCTTTACTTCTACGCTCAAGCACTCTCACAATTAATACCTGATAACTCTATAAAAATAGAGTTATTTTATCTACTCTAGGTAATAAATAATGCAATATTTGTTAGAATATATTTGGATTTCTTTTTATTTACTTAATTTTTCCTTGTTTATGCAAAATATTGAGATAAGGAGAAAATAAGGAAAATATGGCAAAAAAGAAGGAAAGGAATATGCTACAAAAAGAAGAGTTAAAATGTGGATATTACATTGAGAATTCTGCGATTTATTCCCTAATTTTACGCAAAAAAGAAGTAATTGCCTTATGAGAGGAGTCTTGGATATTATCATATAAATAGGATAATGTGGGAGAACAGCGAGTTTTTCTTTTTAGAGATTTTTTTTATTTTTAGTGTTCTGAGAGTTTTTCAAGTGTTTTGAAGAGATAACAAAAATGGTGACAGAATTCTTGTTTTTTAATTCAAGATGTTTAGTTTAATTTATATTTTTGTTTCTTCTTCTATTATGTTCTAATTTTCTTTGTTAGAGCTACAATATAGCCTAATCATGATGATATGAATTTCATACTTTTTATGTTTTACAAATGATTTCATTAATGTGAGTTATATATTATTGTACTTAATGCGTTTAGGTGACTGGCCACCACTTGAATGATCTAATGTGCATGTTCGAGACTGAGAAGTGATAATATGCAATTACTCCTTATAATATATAATCATGAATTAAATATGGATAGAAATATACCATATTATTTGTGTAGCTTTCGGTGATAAGGTAGTCCAAAAAATTCATTGTAAATCGAGAATATTAACAGATTTTAATGCACTTATGTTTATTTAAATTCACATAGAAATATAATGAATTGATAAATTGAGTAGGTTTGCTATACCTAGAGATAGGATAGTAAATAGACAAGGAAATTTCGCTATCACATGTTTGATATTGTTCTTGTATGCATAGTGATTCGAAATTCGTATCTAGTGATTATGGTGAAATCGGATGCTCTAACAAATTTTACCTGATTGATTATCTGCCTTTAGTATATAAAATTTCATTTTAAAAAAATGTCAATTTTTATTTATTCTCAATTCTATTTTGATCTGTTAAATAAATTTTAGAATTAGTCTATTTTTAATATTTAATTGGTTTATTATCATCAATTTCTATGGGACGATACTTTTCTCATCATTGTATTACTTGTTCAACACGTTTGTTGACATGTGCATAATTTTACGAACAATTACAACACTCAATGAGAGTTGCAATAGAAAACCACATGACTCTTTTCACTAAGGTTTAGCGAGGGAAATAAATGTAAGCTTGAGAGCATTTCAATCACCTCAGCCAGCCCTCAACAATCGTTATATGATTTGCACATTGGAGTCTCCAACTGGATCAAAATAGTCGTTGCAAGATCTTTCTTTATCTCTAAACGTTAACATGTATCTAATTAATGGACATTAATGGAAATTGATGAAATTGCTTCTGCAATTTTGTCTAACACTTCCTCTACTTAGCCATAAATGGCAAACCAGGTCAGATTTACAATTTTTTCGAGTGGATTTGAAGCCATGAAATTGGCTTCAAAGCACCAGATTTGAATTTGAATCGAATTGATAAAGCACTGGGTCTTCTTTTCCAAGTTTGTGGGTGATTGTCCACTCTATCGGTAGTGTAAACTTAAAATTCTTCTACAACGTGGTCTCCTCAGACTTGGTGATTTCGCAAAGGACAAATTGTTCACCTGCTGCCTTTAGATCATTCCTAGTATATTGATGTGCTCAGTCCATAAAAAAGATCTGGTGGAAGAAAATAGTCATCACTAAGTTCATAGCATAGCACTTCACTTCTTTAACCCATATTTGGAGTACGTGTGTTTGAGCCTTGATTTTTTTTGCAGGGAATTCGCTTTCGATTATGAATTGAGAACCTCACCTAAATTAGTTCCCTAGAGAAAGACCTTTTTTATGAAAGGACTCAGCATAGTTAAGTGGAAAAAGTGTCAGAAAAGTTTTAAACCTATTGCATTTGCACTAATTTAGTTCTAATTTGTTTATGCCAATTTAGTCCCAAACCTTTTGATTTAGTGCCAATTTAGTCCTTTTACCTAATTTTGATCGGATAGTACTGATGTGGACGCCGACAACCAATTTAGTCCTTCTAGCTAAATTAGTCCATATCAGTGATTTCTAGTCCAAAGTGGCCGAATGGACTCAATTGGCATAAATGCAAAGGGTTTAGGCTCAATTGGCAAAAAAAAGGCATAAGACATAATTGACACAATTACAATAGATTTAGGCGCCTGTTTTGGCAATTTACCTGCTATCATTGTGCCTAACAATTCTCAAAGCTTGAATCATCCTAAATGTTTGCCTACTCATGCATATTAATTTAAAGACATAGACATGCCCCAGTGTGGGGCGGTCCTTGATAGGATTTTTTCTTCCAGCAAATGAAAACGCATACACATGTTGTGTAAAATACCTTAAGGGGGGTTAGCAACGAATCGCTCTAGTTTGGAAGTAAAGAATTGCCTTTTGTCATCTCAATCGGCATGATTTGCCCTCGGGAGAAAGCTGAATTTTGTTTTGGAGCGTCTAATCGTCAAGGTACTTCATGGGCTACTTGATTATTGCTTGTCTTTGACGACCCCGATTTGAGATAAATCTGCAAATGAGATCATTAAGTCGTACTAATATCTCTTATTGCTCGAGGGACTTGGACTCGTGAATTGATCTAACGAAATTCAAAGCTGACCCAACAGTGATTCAATGGCTACAATTATGTCGATGAAGACAGTCCTCCTTTAGATTGTTGCAAGGGGTGAGATAGGCCTACGAAAGAGTGCTTGATGAACCAAAAGAGGTGCCATTTTGAAGGAACTCCTGTTGTTGATGGGTTTGCAAAGGAGATGAAACCTGCTTCCGCTATGTTATATTTCATCAGTCCGCCCATGATGAATATGTCCAAGGGACACCATTTGCTCTAATTATAAGTACGTCTGAGAGACACCTTTTGAAGAGACACGATGGGAGTTTCTTAAGGAAAGTTAAGATAACTTCCTTAGGATGAACAATAAACAAGAGATAATTAGAACTCTCTCTCTCTACGCATAAGCATTCCGTATCTACTTTGAGAAGACAATCGGCATTAACGCTGTGGAACGAGAATACTTTCTTTGTGATTGTATTCGAACCAACGTGAAGTAAATTCGTTCATTGTTTGCTAGTGATTCAACGTATAATCCTGAAAATTTTGTTCGTAGTGCATCGAATAGGTTAGTCGATTCTTCCGACACTCACTTCCAACATTGATATCAGAGCCAGGTTATGATCTATGCCTTATTTTTCTGTCGAATTTTTTTTTGCTTGTTGTTTGCTATGGGGATCGAGAGAATTCATATCGTCTGGATGTTCATTGCTTGGAAATTGCAACATGAATCATCGAAAACGAAATCGGACGCGACGAACGAGTTTGGAGGATGAACGTCGTTCTGTTTGACCCTGTATCGAATATTTATTTTCAGTAAAAATGAGATATTATTATACATAGTTGAAGAACTTGTTGAGACGAGCATAACAGTGGTTCGAACACCATCGGAAGACGACGGACGTGCCCACACGCGCGGCCAGAAACTACGGCGCATGGGAGCCACACGCCCAAAGCGCTGGCACTACCAACGTGTGAATGGCAAGCGCATGTCGGCCAAACGGCGTGTGCTAACGTCATCGATGACGTTAGCAAAACTGTCGGTAACGATACGTTGACGTCATTGATGGTGTCATCTTGCCGGCGACAAACCCTCCGACAACCAGCTGACCAGCGAGGTGAACCAACCCGGCCAACGACTCGACCCAGTTATCGACCCAACCCATTGATCGATCAACAGTCAACTGGTCGGACCGATCAACGGTCGAACCGGTTGGACCGGTCGAACCGGCTCAAAAGCCCGTGTTGGGCAGGCACGTGTGGGCATGTGGGGGCTCCATTTGGAGCGTGCTTGGTCTCGTTGTGTTTGTATCGATGTCCTCTACACTATAAAATAATTATTTTATATGTTTGAAGCTTTTAATGATATAAAAAAAGTGTACGGAATCCTAAATAGGCATATTTTGGGAATATATTTGCTTTGTTTTATTCCTTCTAACCTGTATTTCATTATGTTTTTGGAAATACAGTAGCTAGCCTACGTGAAAATGACCACATATATGTTGTGTAGAACTTGGTTTAGTGATAGTATGTATATGGCTTGACGTGCTTGCAATTTTCTAATTCTGAGCATACTAAAGCAATGGCAAGAGATCTTAATGTCTTGAATTCTGCATATGATTGTATTTGATATAATGAATTATTTGTAAGTTGGTGATCATTACGTGAGCTCACGTAATCATCTTTTCTAGTGGAAGTTTGTAGGTTGGTAGAATTCAAAGGAGTTCTCACCTAGAACTTAAAAATCTGTACAAATTAAACAAGTTAATGATAGTAAAACAATTGTACGTTGAAGCTTATTGGGAACATAGTAAACTTTCGTTTCGATATCTTTTGTTGAATTATCATTAATTTAGTTTGTCTTTGCTGCAAATTAAAATGTGTTTATGTGGAATATGTGCTAATATTGATTATATGTTTATTATGTCAATGTGTAGTTAAAATTGATTATGGCTTCGGCATCCGAGACCATTGTGGCTGACCTCAATAAGAGTGAGAAGCTGAATAGTGACAATTATGATATTTGGCACCGAAAAGTTCAGTATATCCTTGAGGAGCAAGAGATTTTGGAAACCCTCAACCACACCATGGATGAACCTGAGCATGGAACTTCTGCTCAATACAGAAGAGAACAAGAAACTTATCAAGCTTGGAAAAAGAAAAATAGCATTGCTCGCATTACATTGCTGAGTTGTATGTAAGATGATCTCATGTGTGAGTTTAGAGGTTATAACAAAGCTAAAGCAATGTGGGTTGCCTTGAAAGATAAGTTTGAGGGTACGTTTACCACTAAGTTGAGGAGGCTTACCATCAAATTTGATACATACGGAAGTGCTCAAGTCTAATGATGAGGTAGCATCTTCGAGAGATGTGATATGTGAACTGAAGTTGGCAGGTCATACCTTAACTGACAAATAGCAAGTTCAGGTTGTTATGAGGTCTTTTTCTGACAGCTAGAAACATATGAAAATCAATATGACGCACAATGAGAATATCGTTACTTTTGATGATATTGCACGTCATTTGGAATTAGAAGATGAGCGCCTAGAGGCTACAAAATCCTCTACCTATGTTTATGTTGCTAAATCAGGTTCGGCCAAAGCGTCGAGCTTTAAGTGCAAGAGGAATCATAAATTCAACAACAAAGGAAAAGAGACTAATCAGGCATCCAAGAGAGCCAAAACCTTCCAACGCAAGAAGCGTGGCGAGAAAAAAGACAAGGCCAAGATGATGTGCTACAATTGTGGCAAACTGGGCCACTTCACTCATGAATACACTGAGCCGAAAAAGGTACCATATTACTCTATTACTTTGAGTAATGCTTTTGTTTCAAGACACTTTGGACTATCGACTTTGCTATCAAAGGAGTGATTTACGCTTATTAGGATACTCTGATGCTGATTGGGGATGAGACCTAGATGAACGTAAATCAACGTTTGGATATGCGTTCTTGCTTAATGATGGTGCAATTTCTTGGAATAGTAAGAAACATACATGCATAGCCTTATTTACGATGGAGGTAGAATTTATTGCATGTTCTGCTGTAGTGTAAGAAGTAGTATGGCTAAAACGTTTCTTGGAAAATTTAGCGATTGTCATTGATGTCCCAAGACCAATGACAGTATATTGCGATAGTCAAGCAGCCATTGCCTATGTGAAAGATCCCAAGTACCATGGTAGGATGAAGCATATTGACATAAAGAATAACTTCATCAGAGACATAATAGCCCAGAAGGAAGTAGTCCTGCAATATATTTCAACCAATGGGATGGTTGCTGATCCATTCACAAAGGCTATTCCTAGAGACATATTTTTGACTCACAGGATATTTCTAGGGTTACGTAGAATGTGATATGTAATATTGTTAAGGATCATTGGATTATGTGTTTATATGTATTGTACTTGTTTGTTAATAAATTGATATTTTATTAATTAGTACAATGTTATGAGACTAGCACAAATATACATATATTGTTGAAAGGTATGTCATAAGGCAATGATTGGATCACTCACACAAGCAATCATTTCAAACGCTATAGTAAGCGGGTTAAGATGAGACGATATGTACTATAAATGCTGGAAGAGCAGTTTAATACACAAAACAATTTAATGTCGCCTTGATTGGAATTAAGATGAGGTCTATTATATGTATGTGATAAGACCGAACATGATAGTCCCACAATCATGTATGCCTGAAGGTAGCCGGATGCGAGTACTAAATTGGACGCTGTGGAAAACAAGCTGATATAGCACTCGGGCTAAATATAAGTATGTGAGAAGTATGTGACAATGTTTAGGATAAGATTCGTATAGTGGATATGATTAATAAATGACATACGCTCTTCCAAAAAGAGAAATCCACTATAGCATGTAATTCATACTACATGTTATTTGACCAATAAGGGATATGAGTACAATTATTCCTATTTATTCATCGTGTGATTCCTTAAGGTAATTAATAATTTACCTTACTTTGTGCCCTATGTTACTTTTGATTATGTTCTCGAAGTTGAAGATCAATGTTGTTACTTTAGCATGTTACCAGCGGTCATGAATAGGTATGGCTTTATGGGACGTGTCTAGGAAAGCAGTTGTTCAGAAATGGAGAGAGATGAGTGCGAAGAAAGACTATTGTTGTTTTACATCTATCACATGTATTTAGTGGTCGACCGATTATTTCGCCTTCGATGGTTTTGGAAATAATTGTAAATTCATGGTGTCATTGAGAATAGTCAAGTATAACATTTAAGGGATAGGTATACTTGGGCTGATATAACAAAATATGTCTGGGGCACTATGAGACATCAAATTGTTTATTTCTTCTTTAGGGTTGTAGCCATTATGTTATCCCTAACAAATGCATAATTAGAACTCCCAAGTGCAAGTATACTCACTGGTCATACGGCTTTCTTGCCAGTATGAATTATTTCTGAAGTAGATAAATGATGAATGCCTTACGTACTTAATAGAGCATGATCAAGCCCATCATGTGCGAGTGAGAGATGTTATATTTCGTCAGTCTGCCCATGATGAGTGTGTCCAAGGGGCACTATTTGCTCTAATTATTAGTGTGTCTGAGAGACACCTTTTAAAGAGGCACGAAGGGAGTTTCTTAAAGGAAGTTAAGATAATTTCCTCAGGATGAACAATAAATAAGAGATAATTAGAACTCTCTCTTTCTCTCTCTCTTGACGCATAAATATTCCGTATTTACTTTGAGAAGACAATCGACACTAATGCTGTTGAACGAGAATACTTTCCTTGTGATTGTATTCAGACCAACGTGAAGTAGATTCGTTCATCGTTTGCTGGTGATTCAATGTACAATCCTAGAAATTTTGTTTGAAGTGCATCGAACAAGTTAGTCAATTCTCTCGACACTCACTGTGACATTCTGAATTTCGATCCTCTTTTAGGATAAATGAAATGTGTATATTCTTCAATGCACTTGTAATTAAATTTTTCCTGGAACTGATCATTCTCGGAATACTAACCTTTAGGGAATGGCTACCTAGGGAAATGTACATGAATTGACCATCATTTGAATCCGAACTTGGATGGCGAATTTCTCAAAGTGTCACGACTAATTTATCTGGACGACGTCACATAAGCGTGGCCAATCTCGAGATTGCCCGGATCTGTCAGAAAGTAAAATTTGAATCGGGTGCGAATTTAGATCAGTATACCTCCTTCTTGGTTTATTTTATTTAGTGTCTATCTAGTCTTTTCTTTGATTTTTGTCGCACTACGCGCTCGCGTGCTTAGGATGGAGGTATTTTTCTATATGGGCCTCTCCCAGGCCATACCTCACGTGACGGTAGGGTTTATTTGATCTAAATTTAAACTTGAAGTTGCCACTAGTCATTTACGGTAGGTCGACTAGAAACCTAATTGTGGTACGGGAGAAGTACTGCAATCCTACGAACCAAAGATTTTGGATAAGGGACTTGGTTACGTTAATGATCCCAAATTGAGATCATTAACACCCTTTTGGTACCTAAGAATGATATGGCATGTCTAGTGTATCACACGGATCCCTAAGATCACTTCACTAACCTAATCATGGACAGATAATTAAGCATCCAAGAATCAAATGCACATCCAATGACAAATCAATTATAGCAACCCTAATTTGGTCACTAGAAATGAAAACCTATTCAAACCCTAACAAAGCCTTAATAGCTTGTTCCTTTCATTATTTAGGGTTTAGGGTTTTTTAGGGGTTTTGGCCCTAAATTTGGAATTTTCCAAATTATGCCACTTAGGCATTTTGAAAAATCTAAATTTCACTTTTTATGATTGGCCACAATGATTTTTAATCATTCTGTGGATTTTCAAAATTTTTTTTTTTCGATTTTTTTTGTGCCATTTGGACACTTCAAAAATTCAAATTTCATTTTTTATGGCTAGCCACAATAATTTTGGACCTTTCTGTGAATTTTCAAAATTTTAAATTTGTATATTTTTTTTTTGAAATTTTTTTTAAATCGAGAAATATTTTTTATGATTTTCTGGAAATTTTGGTGAATTTTCCAATTTTTCAAATTTTTTATTTATTTTCCAGAATTTCCAAATTTTTTATTTGTATTTTCTGAATTTTCGAAACTTTTATGAATTTTTCAAAAATTTTTGTATTTTTCCGAATTTTCTGTAATTTTTCTAATTTTTATGAATTTTCTGCAAAATTTTCAAATTTTCTAAAAAAATCTAATATTTTTGTGATTTTTATGATTTTTTAATTATGATTTTTTAATTTTTCTAATTTTTTATTTATTGATTTTTTTGAGTTTTCTTTATTATTTTTTTTTTTTTTTTTTTTTTATTTTTTTGAATTTTTTCTCCCACCAAGGGGAATGAACCGGATCGGACCAGTTCGGACCGGTTCGGTCGAAATTGAACTCGGCCATTGCCAGCGCTGGCGCCGATTACCCTCTCCGTCAGGCACGGTGCGCCAAAGCGGCGTCGTTTGAGCATTTTTCATTTAGGTATTTTCTCAAACACCTGGTGTGCATGGTTTTCAATTCATGGTTCTCGGGGCCGTGACTTTATGCCCTCCACCACCGACCTTCCGACGATATTCCGGTGCTGATTTTGGGTCCATTGTCATCTTCATATTACCATCTACTATTCTGACCTAATCAACTCGCCGTCGGACCTTCGTTGGTTGACGAAAAATTGATCAGAATATCCTAACTTGTAAACTGTGCACTCAAAATTTTCTAGAATACAAACATTAATCCCGATTGCCCTAGCCGTCTATCACGAACCCAATGACTAGAAAATCAACAAACAAAGTTTAAGAAAGCCTACTTGAACGGCCTAAAGTCATAGCGATGCTCCGGCGAGGCTTCGGGTTTTCCGGCGAAGTTCAACAACCATGGCCAACTCGGTTTGAATGCATTTCACATCAACCAGAACATAAACAAGCATATGAAAGGATGATCAGAGCAAGTTTTAGGCATCAAGATGGTAAAATTAGAAGGAAATATACATGAACAAACCTAAATTGAATTTGGAAAAATTTTAAGAAAAACTTACTCTGAGCGATGTTCACTAGATTTGTTCGACGACCAAATGAAATTTTCGAAAAGTTCTACACCTAATAGGTTGTTCCTTGACACTTTCTCTTCCTCCCAGTGGTCTTAGATTCGCTGGAACAAGTCGAAATCGTCCGGACAATGTCCTGTTTTAGACGTTCCCAGTCCGCTTCGTCTGGTTCAGGCCATGAGGGGAAAATCACAACCGCTTCGCAATTCGCCGGCGCTCCGCCGTATATGGTAGCGACCGAACACTCATGAGGGGATCCTCAACTCTTTCTCTCTCTAGAATTCTGCACGTTTTCGCTCTCTTTCTCTCTCTTCTCTCTATCGGAATTTTCGTCGAACGGCTTCTTTTTTCCGTTCGTCAGTTTTTCTTGTTTTTTCTCTGTGATTTTCCCGCTCAAAAGTTGTTATCATCAGCTTCCTATCAATTGTGATGGTTATCTGTTGCCAACCGGAGATTATCTAGCTGGCCGACTCGAAAAAAACGTGTTCAATCGATTGATATAAGTCGGCAAACTCCTAGGTTCAACATGTTCCTTTCTGGGTTTTTTTCACATTTCAATTCAATCGGGTAAAGAAGAAGAATTGTTCGGGTTGGGTCGGGTCGACCCGTCCGACCCGGTGGTTTCGGTTTTGATCAAAAATGCAAATTGGACCTTATTTTGACCTAATTTTTGAAATTAAACCTCAAAATTGCATTCCCCATCATATTCCAAACCCAAACATATAATTTTCCCCAATTTTTATTGTAATTGTGTCAAAAATTTTCTTATTTTAATCTTCGGGTTAATAGGGTTTTGCTTAATTCGAGGTCTTAATGACCTGATTAGGCAAAATTGATGCCAAAATTGAATTACCCACCCATGATTAACCCTAGAAATGATAATCTCATATTTTGGCAATTTCATGTTGGGCACGATTCCCAATTTATGTTCAAAATTCTTAATTTTCCATCAAATTTTGGGGATTTTTGATTTTTATGTCAAATTGTGCAATTGGACTGACCATTGTGCAATTAAAGATCCCAGAATCAATTGTTGTGAAGACACTATGATCTAAAAATGTCCAGAAAAAATTTAATTTCATTTTTGGTTCAATTCAAGTTTAATTTTGCCCAATTTTAGGAAAAACATGTACCCGATTGAGATTTTCTAAAATTGATAGTGTATTTATGAAATTGGATTTAAAATAAGATTATTGACTATTTTTATGGAATTTTCCAATTCCATTTACTATTTTTCTTGATTTTCTTGCTTATTTTGACTAAAAGAAATTAAAAAAATGCAGAAAAAATGCTAAAAAATTATTTTTTTGGTTTAGAAATAGGTTTCTAGGCTTGGCCAAGATTCCTAGACCTAATTTTGAAATTTTTGAAAATATGATAAAAATGAGCTAAAAATTAGGTGTCAACAGCTGTCCCTCTTTAAGATTGAGCTCGTTAGAGGTTGATTTCAAAGACAAGGTGACACCTTAATTTTTAGTCGACTCACTAAACAAGTTGAAAATTTCACAACAACTGATTAGAGTCTTTGCTCTTGAGATTCGTGGTCTACTCTAAATGTTCTTTTTGGAACATTTTGAAAGATTCTTAATGATTTGAGAGAGAGAGAGAGAGAGAGAGAGAGAAACTTACTTGTTTGTGAGAGTTTCTTTGTTTCTCATCCAAGGGTATGAATGGATGCTAGTGATGACTAGGATGATTGTTCATATTTCTTGGTTTGAGAACGAATTCACAAATTATGAACGCTCGAGGCTCTTCGCCTTAGTACTTGAGTTTGCTTAGTAGTTCCTTACCAATAAGACTTTCGATATTTGTCTAGTGGTTCTTTGCTAACTAAGATTTGAACTCTACCTAGTGGTTCCTCACCCGTAGGACTTTAATTTTACCTAGTGGTTCCTCAACAGTAGGAATTGAATTTTCCTAGGGGCCCCTTGCTCGTAAGACTTTGAATTCTATCTAGTGGTTCTTCACCAGTAGGACTTCGAATTTTCCTAGGGGCTTCTCGCCTGCAGGATTTGGGTTTTACCCAGTGGTTCCTCGTCGATAGGAATTGAATTTGCTTAGGGACTCCTTGCCTGTAGGATTTGGGTTTTACCTAGTGGTTTCTCGCCAGTAGGAATTGAATTTGCCTAGGGGCTCCTCGCCTTTAGAATTTGGGTTTTACCTAGTGGCTCCTCACCAGTAGGAATTAAATTTGCTTAGGGGCTTCTCGCCTATAGGATTTTGATTTTACCTAGTAGTTTCTCGCTAGATAAGATTTTAGAAAGACTTCAAACAATGAATGACTGTTTTGTGATTTTAAGGTCTCACTAACCTTGATACGGTTTTTTTAGTTGACGAAAATCTATTTTGAAAAGTAGTTTTGAAATTAATCAAAACTGTTTGAAATGTGGTTTTTCTTTTTAGTTTACCACCAACTATTTGAACACTTAGTTTTGAGTTGACCAAAAACTATTTGAAACTTGATTTTGAAATATGCATTCTTTGTATGCATTTCAAGCAATCAAATTTCCTTTTAAAGGAAGTATTTGAGCAAAATGCTTGCAAAATTCAAGAAATGCTTGAATTAATCATTCGAAAGACCTTCATTAGAAAGGATTTGTTTCGATCTATGAATTTGGTCGTTTCATCGTTTGGTTGAAAGGGGATTGATATGATATCCCTTGATTTTATCTCTCCTAACCAATCCTTAGGTCTTCGAAGATATTCGCAATGTCTACAATCCAATTGATCCGATAAAATATTTCAAAAGGTTGTGATATTGGCTTAGTCAATGGCTATTCAAAGGATAGGCATTCTAAGGCCAAGAAAAAGATCTTATCATCTTTCAACTCACTTCGGGTCTTCAAGTTAAGAACCGGTAAGATAAGATAAGATAATATTGCATACACTTCTTTAAGTGATGACTTCTTGTCATGAAATCATATTTTCACTCTCAACATCCCAGTCTGAAGAGTCTTTGGGGAGAGGTTATAATGTTGATATTGGGTAGGCTCAAAAAGGCTCAATTGTTTTTGAATTCAGGGTTTTTATGAAATTGGCGATCTTCTTGGCATCACCACCCTTTTCTTTGTCCATTGGGGATTTTTTCTTAGCATGAACACAAGAGTCCTCTAAACTCTCATCGAGATTTTTGATCGCTGATTTGTTGTGACTTTTGACTCTTCACAACTTTTACTTTTCTTCTGACTTGACTTTTGTTATTCTTCTTCTTTTTTTTTCTTTTGCTCATTTTTCTGGGTATTGGCCTTGCTTTTACTAGGCACACTGCTTTTTCATGCCCTAGATTCTTTCGTCCTTGATCCTTTTGCATTCTAAGGACTCTATGTTCTGCCCTTTTGCTTTTTATTTATCAAAATGGATCATATGCTCATGCTCCAGTGCGAAGAGATGATCACCAATTTGGAGTTCTGAAATAAATATTCAGGCTCAATTGGGCTTTGCCAAAGGTAATTGTGTTTGGGATATGGAAACGAAATGCTCTTTTTCCTCTTGGGATGTTGTAAACTTCCATATGAATTCGTCTTAAGCTATAGCATAAAGATTGATGCAAGTGTATGTAATAAAATCTTTCTTGATCTTATTCTCCATAAATGTGAACCTCCTAATTTGCCCCAAAGTGAGGTGGTTTTCAATGGGGTTGCTTTTGGGGAATTTCTCCACTATTTAGGCTCAAATTTAGTTTGCAAGGGATAATCATGTGTTTAGGACGATGAAATGATTGCCTTTCATCATTTCAATTCATGTAATCATTGCGAATATCCCCTATTTCTTTCGGACGAGTTTTTCTCACTTGTTTCAACTTTTTGACTTTGAGTGTATAGAGGACGTGTTTGGATATGACTTACCTTTCATTATTTGAAGGTCTTTCCATTTGATTTGATCCAAACTTTTTCTCTGAAATTTTTCATAACTTTCGTCAAAACTTCCTTTTTAAGGAATCGATCGTAATGCATGTTTAAAGAATGTCACGATCCCACCTAAGTGCTAACATTTGAAGGGTCGATTTGTTTTGTGTGCGACGTCAAGGCGTCTGACCCAAACCCAATCAGAAAATAGGCACAAGCAGAAACCACGTATATAAATATATATATACACCCGCATCAGATAAACACATGAGACCACAGATAAAACATTATACAAATAGGAATGTACATTTCATTACACACCGAAAATCCCTTTTCACAACATACTTTATACAAATCAAAAGATTTACACGAAGACAATAACTTCCAGCAGCCACTAGATCAAAAAGGTACTATGGCTGGGGAAAGGTGGGGTCATCTACAGGGAAGATCGCATTCAAAAAGGTACTAGCTTCCCTATAAAGAGTTGAGACCTAAGTTAGGGCTCCCAATTCGGATCCGACGATTCCGAGGACTCTCCCACTGAACTCTCTTAAGGCTCGAACTCTTCGGAATCCATATTCGTAAACCGCCTCTTCGTCTTGATGCTCTGGTTCATCACACGGGTCAAGATAAAGCCATTAACAAATCATTGGGTCCTATTTCTACATCATTGATACCTACAACATGATCTTCTACATCTGATCTAGATCAAATGTCCCCTTCTCTGCTACTTCTCCATGATCTTCATCAGAATCTAGATCTATGTCCTCTAGTTCGTCTTCTTTCTCGACATCTTGGTCTAAGTCTTCGGCTATCACCTGTGGCTCCTATGGCTCCCCATCCATAGGCTCATCAACGCCATCAACATCATAAACATCCTGCGGATTTATTACCTCACCATCCGCAACTATCGGTATCATCAAACCGGTTCCATTTAGAGGGGCGTCGAAAGTCCAAAGAGGTCGGCCTATGTTCCCGTTCACATCTCGCAAATACCAAGCCACATATTCCTGGGTCTGGTAGAAATATTCACCTACATCTACAAAAACCACTAATCTGTATCTGTGTAGGTATTCCAAAAAGTGGTGAATTCGGCATCCTTACGGTTGGGGGTCTGAAAATATTGGTCATTACAACCGTGAGACGAATCTCAGCGAGTACAACCCCTTAATCTAGGTTAGGCTAATATGCATTCTCCTGACAGGCACAACAACATAATACACAAACAATGACTTGGCTTGCGGCCCAAATAGAACATAAGAATTACCTTGCAAGTTAGGCAGTTCATTAAATTCCTCAAGGCACATGCGCAGATACAATGGTCACATGTGCACCACACGCACGCTCATGCTCATAGTATTCATCTCGCATGCCGGGTCATGCATTCTATGCATGTAATGTCAATGTCATGCCATGCTCTCATTTCGGTTCACCCAGCATATTGTCTCAATTATTCGTTACGACTCGAGTCAACACAATTCATGGCCCGGTGCATCTAGCCTGCTTCAAGTGCATGAGGCGCAACACCGATCTGGCCCAGTGTCTCTAGCCTGCTTCAAAGTGCACGAGGCACAACACTGATCTCTCTACAAACCAGAGCCCCGCATAAAACGCATTAGGATGGTCGTCTTCCGAGCGAACTGAGCATCATCCTACTTCAAAGTACATGAAAACGGCACACCTCGCGTAACACACATCAGAGCGAAGTGTGATCACACATACACACATTGCCAGTTATTATCTGAACTCCGCATAAAACGCATCATGGTATATTAGGTGATCACATGCTCATGGTAGGCACGCATTTTCGCACAAATTTCAATTCATACCTCATACTCGACATACGCAATGCGTGTCCATGTAATGCCACACCATGCACTATGAGCATCAAATAATAATTCAAGCACCCAATCAATTCAATGCCATAATCACGTGCTCAATTGATCCATTTAATACCATGTGGCTCAATACACAAATCTCAATTCAGCATTCGACTCAAGCTATAAATTGGCCAATCACATATTGTACTAATCAGCCACACGTGCACGCAACATGGCATTTCACAATTAAACATAATTAATTACCAATCAATCAACATCCAATCACTTTGATAATCCCGACCATTCCGCTAGCAATTCTTGCTGTCCGATAAAATCCGGTACATTCCTCAAAATATGGATAGCCACTATTTCATCAATCCGAGCCCAATAATTATCTATAATAATCCTACTAAATTCCTCGGATTTTATTTCCACCAATCGGTCCTCAACCCCGTCCATAATATACATCGATACTACCTAAGCCAGTCCAAAATGCACCGATAATACCTAAGCCAGTCCAAAATGTACCGATAATACCTAAGCCAGTCCAGAAAAATGTACTATCAGTCCTAATATGAGTTTAGGAAGTATACTCACCTAATCCAACTTCACGGCGATGAGGAACGGCAGCCGATCACCGTGACGGCGGAACTAGCATTCCTTTGGCCAGACGGAAAACAAGGGAGAGAGAGAGAACGGGGACGAGGGAGAGAGAACGGACGTTGAGTGGTTGGTTGGGCCGGGCGACAGTGGCGGGCGGTACCGGCGGACGGCGGCCGGCGTGGCTTCGGCGAGAATGGCCAAGGAAGAGGAAAAACGGAGGAGGAGAGGCTGTTCTATGGGTTGGCCGAATGAGGGGGAGGAGAGGCTGTTCTATGGGCTGGCCGAATGAGGGGGAGGAGAGGCTAGTCAGACCGGTCAAATATAGGAGGCTAGAGAGCGCCACGTGTCGCCGATCCAACGGTTTTGACCAAAATGTCTCTAATCTAACGGTCCTAATTCATCCTAATCCAATAATGGATGGGCAAAAAGGTCATTAGCCCCAATAATTGAGCTGAAAATCAGACTTAATTACTCCAAAAATTTTCTCAAAATTCGAAACCCAAAAATAGCCCAGGGGTAAAATGGTTATTTTTCCGATCCCAGGTCGAAATTCTAATTTTTGGCTATACCAACCTTAAATGTGTGTGGCCAACATAATATGGTATCGGAATCGCGAAAATAGCTTCTTAAGCCTTCGAAAATCAACTGCAAAGTCCTGAGGATTAAAATAATATTATTTTTCACTTCCAAGCCAAAATTCCAATTTTTAACCAAAACAACTCTAAATGTACGTGGCCACCCTAAAATGATATCGGCTTTGAAAAATAACCTCATACAGCCTCAAAATCTAAGTCGGTGTCCCGAGGGACAAAATCGTAATTTTTCACCCCTAGGCCGAAATTCCAATTTTCAACCGTACTTACTCAAAATATGCGTGGCCAGCATAATATGACATCAGATTCCCAAAAATAGTCTCTTAAGCCATCGAAATCGATATTGAAATCCGAGCCCAATTTCGTGAGCAAAACTCGCTCGATTTTTAATTTCAGGGGTCTCTCACTAACGGGCGGCTGTTTCAAGCATACGCGTATCGACCTAGGGTTATTCGAGTCACGACGGTCTCGATCATTGAGAGAATGAGAAATTATCACTAGTCCCATAAGTCGCGATCATTCGGTTTAAGTTTAGGACTGGTTGGCCACGTGTACTTTCGGTCTTGCAAAATCACCTGCGATCCAATTGTACATCATTGGCCTTGGCCAAACCCAATCCATCACTTTTCCAAAGATCGGCCTACGTCGGCCCAAAATATTCTCTCATCATTTCTTGTGATCGGTGTCCGATTCATAATCGGGTCCTTAATCCACGTACCGTTTCCTATTTAGCCATACCCCATTGGTTAGTATCCCGAGAGTGATCAGCTCTGAGAGAGACTTACTAAAATGAAATGCGAAATAATGTCAGTTTTATTGATCCTGGAATTACATCGAAATTCAAGTTGTTACAACTCTTCCCCCTTACAAAAATTTCGTCCTTGAAATTTGCAATTTATCCTTAGCTACTCAAATAACTGGGGGTGTTGACGTCTTATGGCTTCTTCGCTTTCTCAAGTGGCACCTTCAGTCCCGTGGTACTCCTAGACGACTTTGACAATCGGAATCGTCTTATTTCTCAGTACCCGATCTTTTCTATCATCAATCTTGACTGGTCTTTCCACGTACGACACTTTATCGTCTACGTCTATCTCCTCGCACCTTAAAACGTGGGTCGGAACTGGTTCGTACTTTCTTAATATTGATACGTGGAAAATATTATGCACTTGGGATAGGCTAGGCGGTAATGCCAATTGATAGGCCATATCACGAATCTTTTCCAATATCTCAAATGGTTAGACATACCTTGGACTGAGTTTTCATTTCTTGCTGAATCAGGATAATCCTATCATTGGCGACACCCTGAGAAATACATGATCTCCCACTTGAAATTCCAAGGGTCGTCGTCTCCTTGTCGGCATAACTCTTTTGGCGACTTTGTGCTGTCCTTAGTCTGTCTCGAATAATTTCTACAACTTCCACTGACTGCTGCACTAATTCTGGGCCTGTTATACTTCGTTCATCGACTTCGTCCCAACATAATGGCGCTCTACAAGCTCTACTATACAATGCCTCAAACGGCGCCATTTGAATACTCTGCTGGTAACTATTGTTATAGACAAACTCCACTAAATGTAATTGCTCTTTCCATTTGCCCTGGAAATCAATTACACAGGCTCTCAACATATCCTTTAGGGTCTGAATTGTTCTTTCTGACTGGCCATCTGTCTAAGGATGATAGGCCGTACTAAATTGCAACTTAGTGCCTAATGCCGTTTGTAAACTCTTCCAAAATTGGCTGTAAACCTTGGATCACGATATGATGTGATTGTCACTAGCACTCCATGAAGACATTCTATTTACCGCACGTATAATTCTGCGTACCTTTCCAGCTCAAAGTCTTTTCGCACTGCCAAAAAGTACACTGACTTAGTCAGTCAATCTACTATCACCCAAATTGAATCATGTCCTCTCTGACACGTGGCAATCCCGATACGAAATCCATCGTGATATGCTCCCATTTCCACTCGGGAATCTCTAACGGTCTTAATAAGCCACCTGGCTTGCAATGCTATACCTTTACTTGTTGGCACGTCAAACACTTGGCCACATTCTTGGCCACATCCGCCTTCATTTCGTTCCACCAATAATATTACCGTAAGTTTTGATACATTTTCGTGCTACCTAGATGGCTGCTATAATCGCTCCTATGAGCTTCCGATAAAATTTCCTCCTTAAGCTCTACATCATCCAGCACACACACCCTTCCTCAAAACTTTAAGATTCCATTCTCACTTACATGGAAATCTGACTTCCTTTTCGCAACATCTAACCAAACAATCTTTTAGATCTCTTGGTCCGTAGATTGCAGTTCCTTGATTCTAACTTGGATCTCCGGTTCAATTCTCAAAACAGCCATCAAGCTGGACATCCGACTCACCTCAAATTTGACTTCCGAATCCTTGAGTTTCTCTAGCAAGGTCCATTCTCTAACCATTAGGTGCGCCATACTAGACTTGTGACTTAAGGCATCAGTAACTCGATTCGCCTTACCCGGGTGATACAAAATGTCGCAATCATAGTCCTTTAAAAGCTCCATCCAACGGCGCTGCCTCATATTTAATTTCTTATGTGAAAACAAATATTTGAGGCTTTCATGATCTATATAAATTTGAAACTTCTCTCCATACAAATAATGTCTCCAAATCTTGAGGGCAAAAACAATTGCAGCTAATTCCAAATCATGCGTTGGATAGTTCAACTCATGCGATCTCAACTGGCGCGACGCATATGCTACTACTTTTCTGTCATGCCCCGTACCCTACGAAGTGCGAGCATCCCACCTCTGATCGTTTGATTGCGACGTCCCAGGAAGCGTCGTCGATCCACGCCCATACAGAGATCAAGCACAAGCGGAAGTATTAAATAAACAAACCCAGATAATTACAGTATGAGCCAAGGATAGCCATACATCAAACACTATCGTAGAAAATAATTACACATTTATATTACAATTAAAAACTATTTGTACAATATTTACAAGTACAAATAAAAACTACACACGATCAGTAGCCACTTGGTCAAAAAGTGGTAAGCGGCTAGGAAGTCAGGCTAAAACTTGGGAAGAGGGCTACAGTCCAAAAAGCAGCGGCCCTCACTACTAACTAAGGACACAGGACGACCCTAAGGCTCCCAATCAGGATCGGATGACTCGGAAGAATCCTCTGACAACTCCTCGGAGGCGTCCTCACTACACCCTGACTCCTCCGAATCCATCGCTTGGGCTCGCTCATCCTCGGAGTCTGGCTCCAACTCCGGGTCAAGGTAAGGCTCGAACCCCTCCTCGTCTGATCCTAGCTCTGCCACCTCTCCGTCCTCCTCTACGTCCTACTCCATGGCCTCGGGTTCATTCTCCTCCTCATCCATCAGCTCGGGGTCCTCTGCTAGTACTTTAGACTCCTCATTCACCTCCTTCTCCTGCATCATCCACTCGGGTGTAACCTCAAGGTTGATCACCTCACCATCAGCTATAACTGGCTGCATCAACCCAACACCATCGACCGGGATATCAAAGGTCCTGAAGGGCTCTCCTACATTTCCATCGGCATCTCGGTGGCACCATGCCACGTACTCCGGCTTCTGGTAAAAATACTCACCTATCTGCACATATACTACTGATCGATACCTCACAAAAGCTTCCCCATTACCGAAGGGGTAGGTACTGGTATACTATCGGATCTGTACAGGGATCCCAAAAAGAGTCGGTGGTCTCTCCATCCTCATGGCTAGGGGTCTGAAATGTTTCGATTTACACAACTGTGAGACGAATCTCAGCGAGTTCGACCCCTAAACCTAGGTTAGGCTAGCATGCAATCTCCTGACCGGAAATATATATTTAAAAAACCATAACACAACAACAATCAAATACTTCTATGAGCCTGCAGGTTAGACAATTCAATATATAATAATCACAGCACATACGTGATACGCATAGTCACACGTATGCCAAACCTATACTCATGCACCAAGTCTCACACACTCTCTAATCAATGCATGTTTATGCATGCAATGTCGTCGACATGTCATGCGCATAACTCCGGCCCACTCGCCCACACTGGCACACTGGCAATTACCGAATTTATTATTTATTACGACTTGAGTCAACAATATTCACGGCCTGGTGCATCTAGCCTGCTTCAAAGTGCATGAGGCGCAGCAACCGATCTGACCCAGTGTCTCTAGCCTGCTTCAAAGTGCATGAGGCACAACATTGATCTCCTTACTAACCAGAACCTGCTTCAAAGTACATGAGGATGGTCGTCTTCCAGACGTACCGGGCATCGTCCTTCTTCAAAGTGCATGAGGATGGTATCAATCTGCAGGTCACGACCCGAAGGTCCTTAGGTGATCATACAATTCATTATTATCTGAACCCAGCGTGTAATGCTTCAGGGTATTTTAGGTGATCACATGCTCATGGCAGATACACACTCTCGCACAATTTCATTACATGCCTCCTTCTTGGCATACACAATGCGTGTCCATATTATGCAATGCAATGCACCATGAGCACCAATTAATTCAAACACTCATTATCACAATACGTGCTCAATTGGCCCAATTAATACCGTATGGCCCAACTTGCGAATCACAAATCAACAATTAATTTCAAACCAACATTGGCCAATTGCACTCCACATAATTCAACCACACGACATGCGACATGGCAGTACGAAATCAATCACAATTAAGCACAAATTACGTATAACTAGTCAACCCAGACATAGCCGATAATTTTTCAATGAGCTCCTAAATTGGTCATTTAATCCAATTAATCTCCCCAAATAATTCTCATTAATCCACTAAATTTTTCCGATAATAATTTCTGCTAATCGGTCCTCAACCCAGTCTGAAATATACATTGATACTACCTAAGCCAATCTAAATTACACCGATAATACCTAAACCAGTCCAGAAAAACGCACTATCAATCCTAATCCGGGTTTAGAAATTTTACTCACTTAATCCAAGTTCACGACAACGAGGAATGGCGGCCAATCACTGGTGAACAGTAGAACCGGTGGCGACGTTCCGGCGACGGTGTATGGACGTACGGACAGCGTACGGACGGTGACATAAGGACATCGGTGACGACACAATGGCAGCAGCTCAGCCGTTCGAGCTCCGGCGCGGCGGCGGGGGGGCTCCGACACGGCGGCGATCCTATTCCGGGAGAGAAAAAGGGAGAGAAAGAGAGAGAAAGGGTCGGACAAGGGCAAGGCTGAGGCTGGGGGCTGTGGTGGTCGATGGCGGGGCACGGTAGCCGGCGGCTTGCTCTGGCAAGGCCAAACCAAGAGAGAAAATGAGAGAAAAATGGGAGGGGGAGTGTTCTACAGGAGAGAGAGGGATGTTCTGGCCAGATGAGGATGAGAGGAGAGAGAGAGTCTTATTTTGGTTAAACAATAGGTGCTAGGGTGCCAAGTGTCAAAGATCTAACCTAAAATGACCATTTTACCCTTCATCCAAGAGCTAATATTGAATCTTATCCAATAATTCAAGGGCATTTTGGTCCTTTGCTGCCATAATTAGGATAAGTTCAATTTTAATTAATTTCTTTAATTATCCCCCAAAATTCGGAACCAAAAATAGCCCGGGGGCAAAACCGTCATTTTTCCAAGCCTAAGGTGAAGTTTTATTTTTCGCCTGTACTAACCCTCCATGTGCGTGGCCAAACATAATATGGCATCGGAATCGCGAAAATAGCTTCTTAAGCTCCCGAAAATCCACGTCAAAGTTTGAAGGGCAAAATCGTAAATTTTTTCAATTTTTGTCGAAATTCTAATTTTTGGCCATAACGAGTCTTGGTATGCATGGCCACCCTAAAATGGCGCCGATTTCGAAAAATAACCTCATTTGGCCTCGAAAAGCAATGCTAGTGTTCAGAGGGGCAAAATCATAATTTTTCACTCCCGGACCGAAATTCCAATTTTTACTCGTACTAACTCCAAATGTGTGTGGCCAACATAATATGACGTCAGATTTCCAAAAATAGTCTCTTAAACCTTCGAAAATCGACATCGAAATCCGAGTCTAATTCCGTGAACAAAACTCGCTAAACTTTCAATTTTAGGATCTCTCACTAACGGGCGGCTGTTTAGAGGTTATGCGTATCGACCTAGGGCTATCCGTATCGCAATGGTCTCGATCATTGAGAGAATGAGAAATTATCACTAGTTTCAGAGGTCACGATCGTTCGGTTCAAGTTCAGGACTGGTTGGCCACGTGTACTTTCTGTATTGCAGAATCACCTGCGTCCCTATTGTACATCATTGGCCTTGGCCAAATCCAATCCATTACTCTTTCCTAAGATCGGCCTACGTTGGCCCAATATATTCCCTTAGTGTCTCTTATGATCGGTGTCCGTTTCATGATAGGGTCCCGGTTCACGTACTGTTTTCTAGTTAGTCATACCCCATTGGTTAGTGTTTCGAGAGTGATCAGCTCTGTACGAGACTTACTAAATTGAAATGCGAAATAATATCAGTTTTATTGATTCCGGAATTATATCGAAATTTGAGCTGTTACAATTCTTCCCTCCTTACAAAAATTTCGTCCTTGAAATTTGCAATCTACCCTTAGCTACTCAAACAACTGGAGGTGCTGATGTCTCATGGCTTATTCACTCTCCCAAGTGGCACCTTCCATCCCATGGTGCTCCCAAACCACTTTGACCATCGGAATCGTCTTATCCTTAGCACACGGTCTTTCCGATCTTCGATCCTAACTGGCCTTTTCACGTATGACACTCTGTCGTCCACTTCTATCTCCTCATGCTTCAGAATGTGGGTCAGGTCTGGCTCATACTTCCTCAACATCGACACATGAAAAACATTATGTACTTGGAACAGATTAGGTGGCAAGGCAAGTCGATAAGTCATATCACCAATCTTTTCCAATATCTCAAATGGCCCAATGTACCTGGGATTGAGTTTTCCTTTCTTACCGAATCGGGACAATCCTTTCATAGGCAATGCCTTGAGGAATACGTGATCTCCAATTTGGAACTCCAAGAGTCGTCGTCTCCGATCGGCGTAACTCTTTTGGCGACTTTGCGCTGTCCTCAATCTGTCTCGGATAATCTCAACGGCTTCCACTAATTGTTGTACCAACTCCGGGCCTATGATACTTCGTTAACCTACTTCGTCCCAACACAAAGGTGTCCTACACGCCCTACCATATAAGGCCTCAAACGGTGCCATCTGAATACTTTGCTGATAACTATTATTGTAGGCAAACTCTATTAAATGTAACTGCTCCTCTCATTTGTCTTGAAAATCCAATACGCAAGCTCTCAGCATGTCCTCTAAGATCTGAATTGTTCTTTCAGACTGACTATCTGTCTGCGGATGGTAAGCTGTACTAAACTGTAACTTGGTTCCAATGGCCATTTGCAAACTTTTCCAAAAACTTACTGTAAACCGCGGATCTCTATCCGATGTGATTGTTACGAGTACCCCACGGAGATATACGATATGCCGCACATATAACTCTGCATACTTTTCCAGCTCAAAATCCTTCAGAACTGCTAAGAAATGCGCTGACTTGGTCAGTCGATTTACTATTACTCAAATCGAATTATGACCTCTCTGACTTCGGGGTAAACCTGATACAAAATCCATCGTGATATTTTCTCATTTCCATTCGAGAATCTCTAGCGGTCTCAATAGTCCTCCAAGCTTACAGTGCTGTGCCTTCACTTGTTGGCAGATTAAGCACTTTGGCTACATACTTGGCCACATCTTTCTTCAATCCATTTTACCAATAATGTTGCCTCAAATTCTGATACATCTTCGTGCTACCTGGAAGGATACCGTAATTACTGCGATATGCCTTACTTAAAATTTCTTTCTTAAGCTCAATCTAATCTGGCACACATAATCGTCCATGGAACTTCAGAATTCCATCCTCACTCACTTGGAATTCCGGTTTCCCTAAAGTGGCATCCATTCAGATAATCTTTTGTATCTACGGGTCGATGGGCGAAGTGCCTTAATCCTTGCCTGAATTTCCGATTCAATCCTCAAAGCAGCCATCAGGCTAGATATCTGACTTACCTCAAACTTAAACTCTGAGTCCCTAAACTTCTCCGGCAAGGTCTACTCTTTCACTAACATATGCACCATACTTAACTTACGACTTAGAGCATCTGCTACTCAATTTGCCTTCCCTGGGCAGTACATAATATTGCAATCATAATCATTTAAAAGTTCCATCCATCGACGTTGTCTCATACTCAATTCTTTTTGCGAAAACAAGTACTTGAGGCTTTGATGATCAGTATAAATCTGGAACTTCTCTCCACACAAGTAGTGCCTCCAGATTTTAAGTGCAAACACTATAGCAGCTAATTCCAAATCATGCGTCGAGTAATTCATCTCATGCGGTCTCAACTGACACGACGCATACGCCACCACTTTCCTATGCTGCATCAACACATAGCCCAATCCTCTTAGCGAAGCATCACTATAAATCTCGAATTCTCCTAGGCCCGACGGAATGGTCAATACAGGAGCAGTCATTAACCGATGTTTCAATTCCTGAAAACTCCTTTTACACTTGTCATCCCACTCAAACTTTACCTCTTTCTTAAGCAGCCTTGTCATTGGCATGGCTATTGACGAAAATCCTTCTACGAATCGCCTGTAATAACCAGCTAATCCTAGAAAACTTCGAATCTCAATTACTGATGTTGGTCTAGGCTACTTGGTAACTGCTTCTATCTTAATTGGATCTATAGAAATTCCATCCCCAGAAACGAAATGTCCAAGAAATCCTACTCTGCTGAGCCAAAACTCACACTTGCTAAACTTAGCATACAATGCATGCTCTCTCAAGGTCCGTAGCACTTCAGTCAATTATAGCTTATGTTCCTTGGGGCTCTTGGAGTACACTAGTATATCGTCAATGAAAACTATCACAAACTGATCCAAGAATTCCTTAAACATCCGATTCATCAAATCCATGAAAGCGGCTAGGGCATTCGTTAATCCAAAGGGCATAATCGTAAATTCATAATGCCCGTATCGAGTCCTGAAAGCAGTTTTAGGAATGTCCTCATTTCTAATCCTTAGCTGATGGTACTTGGTCCTAAAATCTATCTTGGAAAATACTGAGACTCCTTGCAACTGATCAAACAGATCATCAATCCGTGGCAGCAGATACTTGTTCTTCACTATCACTTGATTCAGCTGCCGGTCATCTATACACAACCTCAGGGTTCCGTCTTTCTTCCTGACAAACAGAATTGGCGCTCCCCACGGAGACGCACTAGGGCGAATAAAGCCTTTGTCCAGTAGTTCCTGTATCTGGAGCTTAACTCTTTCAATTCTGATAAAGACATCCTATACGGCGCTTTCGAAATCGGCTCTGGCCCCGGTGCCAATTCAATCACGAACTCCACTTCTCGCTGAGGCGGCAAACCCGGCAATTCCTGAGGAAACACCTCGGGAAAATTGCTTACTACAGGTATATCTTCCAATTTAGGTTCCACAACTATTGGATCTACAACATTCACCAAATATCCTTTACGCCCTTCATCCAACAGCTTACTCACCTCAAGCGAGGAAATCCAAGGGATCGAGGTTCTTCTTCGGTTTCCCTAAAATACAAAACTAGGGAGTCTATTCGGATTAAATTGGATTGTCTTATCGCTGCAATCCACTACAGCTTTCTGTCGGACTAACCAGTCCATCCCAATAATCACATCCAAATCGAACATGGCTAACACTACCAAGTCGATACTCTCTTCCTTACCTGCAATGATTATCTTACAGTTAGGGCATCCAAAAGAAACTAGCAACCTATCATTCATAGGTGTTGACACTCAAAGCATATTCTCAAGTGGCACTGGTTTCATACCAACCAACTTAATAAACTGCTCTAAAACAAATGAATGGGTTGCCCTCGGATCAAATAATGCATACGCGGCATGATCACACAAGGAAATCGTACCTGTGATCACGCCCGACGCATTCTTAGCTTCTTTGCGCGCTATGGCATAGACCCTTCCTTGAGCTGGCGGTCGTCCCTGATTAGCCGGTGAGGGAGGTCTAGCTTGATTTCTAGCTTGCGGTGGCGGTAATCTGGGCGGTCCTGTTGGTTGCATCGGCGGGCAAGTGCAAATCTGATGCTCCATACTTCCGCACTTAAAACACGCCCCATATCTACTTAACTGGGGACTCAGTTTCCAAATGTTCTGTTTGGCTAGCGGGATAAATCACCTATTTCCAGTCATAGGTCTCTTTCCCAAACGGCGATTATCCCTAATTTGAGCAAACTGCGATCCTAAAACGGTTGCCTTTTCCTACTGATCTCGTTTCATGATCTGCGCCCATCTATGCATCTCCCCGTAATCTTTGATATCATGAAACAAAATTAGACTCCGAAGATCCAACTTCAGTCCATCCCGGAATCTTCGCGCTCTATCCCTTGGATTCTCCACCATAGTTGGTGCGAACTTAGCTAATCTTGCGAACTCTGCTTCATATTGATCCACAGTCATTTGTCCGGTTCATAAATTTCATCAATTTCTTTTCTTGCGCATTCTCCAAGAAATATTTTTCATAAAAGTTTTCCACAAACATAGCCCAAGTCGGGGCCGTTTCTACAAGATGCACTCTGCTTTCCACGGCATTCCACCAACATTTGCACCATCTTGTAACTGATAAACCGCCAATGTCACTTCTCCTCCTCGGTGCACCCCAAAACTTTAAAGGTTTTCTCCGGTTCTTCTATCCATCTTAACGTAGCCTTGGGGTCACCGCAATCATGAAATTTAGGCAGCTTTAATTTCATAAACTATTCTACTAACTGGGGCATCTGCCTAACCCCGGCTGGCTGAGCCTGTCCCATATTGGCTTGATTCTTATTCACAGCAGTAGCGGCTGCCATCTTAGTAGCCTGGGCTGACATATTATCATGCCCTTGAGCCTGCTTATCCAGCACGTTCCTAATCCTTTCTAATACTCGCAGAACTCCTTCCATACGTGGATCTTCCACAGGTCTTACATCAACTTGGGGGTCTACTGCAGCTCCCACATTAACTTTCAGATTGTCCACTGCTCTCACTCGAGCACGACCTTTACCTCTGGATCCTCTTCCTGCACCCCTTTTGGGAACTCTTCCTATACCTCTCCCCTCGCAACTCATTATGGCTACTCGGTTCTACAACTACTTGCTATAATTTCACAAAGGAATTAAAGACTTAAATCAATCTATCCCAATCTAAGTCCTAGGCAGGTATTAAACAACAATCAAGCAATCAGCATGCGGCTTAATAAAAACTAGCCAACTCATCATCCAAGGGTTTCGCATACTCACCTCAGGTCCCGCCGCACCTGCACTTATGGGTCACACAATCACAATTCAAACACAATCATAAACTGTCAGGAGATACATGTAGCACACGAGATCACCCTACTGGCTACCCAGGGTCTCATCGCTTCTTATCACTCCAAGCTTCGACCTAATTGGATCGAGCTGACCTTGCTCTGATACCGAAACAAACGAGGATGTCACGCCCCGTACCCTATGAAGCGCGAGCATCCCACCTCCGATCGTTTGACTGCAATGTCCCAGGAAGCGTCGTCGACCCACGCCTATACAGAGATTAAGCACAAGCGAAAGTATTAAATAAATAAATCCAGACAATTACAATATGAGCCAAGGATAGCCATACATCAAACACCATCGTAGAAAATAATTACACATTTATGTTACTATTAAAAACCATTTGTACAATATTTACAAGTACAAAAAAAAACTACACACGATCAGTAGCCACTTGGTCAAAAAGTGGTAAACGGCTAAGGAGTTAGGCTAAAACTAGGGAAGAGGGCTACAGTCCAAAAAGCAGCGGCCCTCACTACTAGCTAAGGACACAGGACGACCCTAGGGCTCTCAATTAGGATCGGATGACTCGAAAGAATCATCTGACAACTCCTCGGAGGCGTCCTCACTAGACCCTGACTCCTCCGAATCCATCACCTAGGCTCGCTCATCCTCGGAGTCCGGCTCCAACTCCGGGTCAAGGTAAGGCTCGAACCCCTCCTCATCTGATCCCAGCTCTGCCACCTCTCCGTCCTCCTCTACGTCCTGCTCCATGGCCTCCGGTTCATCCTCCTTCTCATCCATCGGCTCGGGGTCCTCCGCTAGTACCTTAAGCTCCTCATTCACCTCCTCCTTCTGCATCATCCACTCGGGTGTAACCTCAAGGTCGATCATCTTACCATTAGCTATAACTGACTGCATCAACCTAACACCATCGACCGAGATATCAAAGGTCCTGAGGGCTCTCCCACATTTCCATCAGCGTCCCGATGGCACCATGCCACGTACTCTTGCTTCTGGTAAAAATACTCGCCTATCTCCACATATACTACTTTGATCGATACCTCACAAAAGCTTCCCATTACCTGAGGGGTAGGTTTGGTATCTTTGTCGGATCTATCTACAGAGATCCCAAAAAGCATCGGTGGTCTCTCTATCCTCACGGCTGGGGGTCTGAAAAGTTTCAATTTACACAACCGTGAGACGAATTTCAGCGAGTTTGACCCCTAAACCTAGATTAGGCTAGCATGCAATCTTTTGACCGGAAACATATATTTAAAAAAACCATAACACAACAACAATCAAATAATTCTCTGAGCTTGCAAATTAGACAGTTCAATATATAATAATCATAGCACATACGTGGCACGCATAGTCACACGTATGCCAAACCTATACCTATGCACAGAGTCTTACACACTCGTATGCTAATCAATGCATGTTTATGCATGCAATATCGTCGACATGTCATGCGCATAACTCCGGCCCACTGGCCCACACTGGCACACTGGTAATTACCCAATTTATTATTTACTATGACTCAAGTCAATTATATTCATAGCCCGGTGCGTCTAGCTTGCTTTAAAGTGCATGAGGCTCAGCAACCGATCTGGCCCAGTGTCTCTAGCCTGCTTTAAAGTGTATGAGGCGCAACACTGATCTCCTTACGAACCAGAGCCTGCTTCAAAGTGCATGAGGATGGTCGTCTTCTGAATGTATCGGGCATCGTCCTCCTTCAAAGTGCATGAGGATGGTATCGACCCGAAGGTCACAGCTCGAAGGTCCTTAGGTGATCAAATAACTCATTATTATCTGAACCCAGTGTATAACGCTTCAGGGTATTTTAGGTGATCACATGCTCATGGCAGACACGCATTCTCGCACAATTTCATCACATGCCTCCTTCTTGGCATACACAATACGTATCCATGTTATGCAATGCAATGCACCACGAGCACCAATATAATTCAAACACTCAATATCATAACACGTGCTCAATTAGCCCAATTTAATACCGTGTGGCCTAACGTGCGAATCACAAATCAATAATTAATTTCAAATCAATCATTGGCCAATCGTACTCCACATAATTCAGCCACACGAAATGTGACATGGCAGTACGAAATCAATTACAATTAAGCACAAATTACGTACAACCAGTTAACCCGGACATACCCGATAATTTTTCAATGGGCTCCTAAATTGGTCATTTAATCCAATTAATCTCCCCAAATAATTCTCATTAATCCACTAAATTTTTCCGATAATAATTTCTGCTAATTGGTCCTTAACCTAGTCTAAAATATACATTGATACTATCTAAGTCAGTCCAAATTACACCGATAATACATAAACCAATCCAGAAAAATGCACCATTAGTCCTAATCCGGATTTAGGAATTTTACTCACTTAATCCAAGATCACGACAACGAGGAATGGCGGCCATTCATTGGTAAATGGTGGAATCGGCAGCGGCATTCCAGGCGACGATGTACGGACCGTACGGACACCATATGGACGGCGACGTACGGACGTCGATGACATCACAGTGGCAGTAGCTCGGTCGTTCGAGCTCTGGCGAAGCGGCGGTGAGGCTCCGACGCGGCGACGATCCTATTCCGGGAGAGAAAAAGGGAGAGAAAGAGAGAGAAAGGGTTGAACAGGAGCAAGGCTGAGGCTGGGGGCTGTGGTGGTCAACGACGGGGCACGGCGGCCAGCGGCTTGCTTTGGCAAGGCCAAACCTAGAGAGAAAATGAGAGAAAAAATGGGAGGGGGAGTGTTCTACGGGAGAGAGAGGGATGCACTGGCCAGATGAGGATGAGAGGAGAGAGAGAGTCTTATCTTGGTCAAACAATAGGTGCTAGGGTGCCAAGTGTCAAAGATCTAGCCTAAAATGACCATTTTACCATTCATCCAAGAGCTAATATTGAATCTTATCCAATAATTCAATGGCATTTTGGTCCTTTGCTGCCATAATTAGGATAAGTTCAATTTTAATTAATTTCTTTAATTATCTCCTAAAATTAGGAATCAATAATAGCCCAGGGGCAAAACCGTCATTTTTTCCGGTCCCGAGGTGAAGTTCCATTTTTCGTCCGTACCAACCCTCCATGTGTGTGGCCAACATAATATGGTATCGGAATCGTGAAAATAGCTTCTTAAGCCCCCGAAAATCCACGTCAAAGTTTGAGGGGCAAAATCGTAAATTTTTCCAATTCTTGTCGAAATTCCAATTTTTGGCCATAACGACTCCTGGTATGCGTGGCCACCCTAACATGACATCGGTTTCGAAAAATAACCTCATTTGGCCTTAAAAAGCAATGCCGGTGTCAGAGGGGCAAAATCGTAATTTTTGACCCCCGGACCGAAATTTCAATTTTTACTCATATTAACTCCAAATGTGTGTGGCCAGCATAATATGATGTCAGATTTCCAAAAATAGGCTCTTAAGCCTTCGAAAATCGATATCGAAATCCGGGCACAATTCCGTAAACAAAACTCGATAAACTTTCAATTTTAGGGTCTCTCACTAGCGGGCGGCCTGTTTAGAGGTTACGCGTATTGACCTAGGGCTATCCGTATCGTAATGATCTCGATCATTGAAAGAATGAGAAATTATCACTAGTTCCAGAGATCACGATCAGTCGGTTCAAGTTCAAAACTGGTTGGCCACGTGTACTTCGGTCTTGCAGAATCACTTACATCCCTATTGTATATCGTTGGCCTTGGCCAAACCCAATCCATTATTCTTTCCTAAGATCAGCCCACGTTGGCCCAAAACATTCCCTTAGTGTCTCTCATGATCGGTGTCCGTTTCACGATAGGGTCCCTGATCCACGTACTGTTTTCTAGTTAGCTATACCCCATTGGTTAGTATCCCGAGAGTGATCAGCGCTGGGCAAGACTTACTAAAATGAAATGTGAAATAATATCAGTTTTATTGATCCTAGAATTATATCGAAATTCAGGCTATTACATTTTCCTTGCTGCATCAAAACACATTCAAGCCCTCTCAAAGAAGCATCTCGCTGTAGATTTCAGATCCATCGGGTCCAGATGGTATGGTTAACACTAGAGCAGTTGTTAACTTGTGTTTCAACTCTTGGAAACTTCTCTCACATTTATCATCCTATTCAAATTTAGTCTCTTTCTTAAGCAACCTTGTCAATGGCATAGCTATCGATGAGAATCCTTCTACAAATCGTCTATAATAGCCGGCCAATCCTAGGAAACTCCTAATCTCAGTTACCGATGTTGGTCTAAGCTACTTGGTCACTGCCTCAATTTTAGTTGGGTCTACAGAAATTCCATCTCTAGACACTATGCGTCTAGGAAATACCACTCGACTAAGCCAAAATTCACACTTGCTTAACTTGGCATACAAGTCATGTTCTCTTAAGGTCCGTAGCACTACAGCCAAGTGTACCTCATGCTCCTCGAAACTCTTAGAGTATACTAGGATATCATCAATAAAAACTATCACACGAACTGAACCAGAAATTCCTTGAATACCCGATTCATCAAGTTCATAAAAGCAGCCAGGGCATTCGTCAATCCAAAGGGCATAACCGTAAATTCATAATGCCTGTATCTAGTCCTGAAAGCAGTCTTAGGGATATCCTCTTTTCTGATTCTCAGCTGATGGTACCCAGTCTTCAAATCTATTTTGGAAAACACTGAGGCTCCATATAATTGATCAAACAAATTATCAATCCTCGGTAGCGGATAATTATTTTTCACTGTCGCTTGATTCAACTGCCAGTAATCTATACATAGTCTTAGAGTTCCATCTTTCTTTCTCACAAATAGGACTGGCGCTCCCCATGGAGATGCACTAGGACAAATAAAACCTTTATCCAATAATTCCTCTATTTGCACTTTCAACTCCTTCAGTTCTGATAGGGACATCCGATATGCTGCTTTCGAAATTGACTCCGTCCCAAGAACCAATTCAATCACAAACTCCACTTCTCGTTCAGGTGGTAAGCCCAGCAATTCTTGGGGAAACACCTTAGGAAAATCACATACTATAGGTATATCCTCCAAATTAGGTCCCACCACTGTCGGATTTACGACATTTATAATATATCCTTCACACCCATCATCCAATAATTTTGTCACTTCCAGCGAGGAAATGCAAGGAATCGAGGTTCCTCTTCGATTTCCTTGAAATACAAAACTAGGACGTCTATCTAGATTAAATTGGATCGTCTTATCACTGCAATCCAATATAGCTCTATGTCGGACTAACCAGTCTATTCTAATGATCACATCAAAATCGAACATGGCCAACACTACTAAGTCAATACTTTCTTCCTTACCCCCAATAACTATCTTACAATCAGGGCATCTAAAAGAGACTAGCATTTTATCATTCATAGGCGTCGACACACAAAGCACATTCTCAAGCAATACTGGTTTCAGACCAACCAACTTAATAAACTGCTCTGAAATAAAAGAATGGGTCGCTCCCGGATCAAATAATGCATAAGCAGCATGATTACATAAGAAAATCGTACCTGTGACCACGCACAGCGCATTCTCAGCTTCTTTGCGCACCATGGCATAGACCCTTCCTTGAGTTGGCGGTCACCCTTGATTGGCCGGTGGGGGAGGTCCGGCTTGATTTCCAACTCGCGAAGGCGACAACCGAGGTAGTCCTAAGGGCTGCATTTGCGCGCAACTGCGAATCTGATGCTCCATGTTCCCGTACTTAAAACATGCCCCATATCTTCCCAGCTGGGGACTTGGTTTTCCAATATTCCGCCTAACCAGTGGGACAAACCGTCTATTTCCAATCATAGGTCTCTTCACCAAACGGCGATTATCTCTATTTTGGGCAAACCGTGATCCCGAAGCGGCTGCCCTTTCCTGCTGATCCCGCTCCATAATTTGAGCTCGCCTATGCATCTCCCCGTATTCCTTGATATCATGAGACAAAATCAGGCTTCGAAGATCCGGCTTCAGTCCATCCCGGAATCTCCGAGCTCTATCTCGCAGATTTTCTACCATAGTCGGTGCAAACTTTGCTAATGGCAAATTCTGCTTCATACTGGTCAACCATCATCTCACCTTGGCGTAAACGCATAAATTCCATTAATTTCTTTTTCTGTGCATTTTCCGAAAAATACTTTTCATAAAATTCTCAATAAATACTGCCCAAGTCGGGGTCATTCCTTCAGGAAATGCTCTGCCCTCCGTGGTATTCCACCAATCATTTGCACCATCCTGCAACTGATAAACTGCTAACGTTATCTTCTCCTCATCGGTGCACCCCAAAACTTCGAAGGTTTTCTCCGATTCTTCCACCCATCTTGGCGCAGTCTCGGAGTCACCGCAACCATGAAACTTAGGCAGCTTTAACTTGATAAATTGTTCCATTAAATAGGGCATCTGCCTAGCCCTTACTGGTTGAGCCTGTCCTTGATGGCCCTGATTCCCTCCAACATCCGCAATTGGCGCGGCCCCAGCAACCTACGCATAAGCTGCGGCTTTCTCTTGAGCTTGCAACCCCATAATATGTCCTATCCTCATAGGGTTTCCATCACTTGGTCAAATCTTTGATCTCTAGCCTCACGGGTTCCCTCGCTAAACTGACCTTGGGGCTCCATTCCTTTTCGCCTACTCATTTTGGCTACAGGTTCTACAACTACCTACTATAATTCTACGAAGGAATTAAAGACTTAAACCAATCTATCCCAGTCTAACTCCTAGGCAGGTATTAAACAACAATCAAACATCAGCATGGTGCTTAATAAGAATTAATCAATTCATCACCCAAGGGATTTGCATACTCACCTTAGGTCCTGCCGCACCTGCACTTTACAGGTCAAATAGCCAAGCAATTCAAACACAAACATAAGCTGTCGGGAGATACATGTAGCACACGAGGTCACCCTACTAGCTAACCATGGTCTCATCGCTCCTTATTACTCCAGACGTCGATCGGATTGGACCGAGCTGATCTTACTTTGATACCAACTGAAACGGGGATGTCATGCTCTGTATCCCACGAAGCGTAACATCCAACGAAGGGGTCGATTTGTTTGTGTGCGACATCCCAAGAAGCGTCGCCGACCCAAACCCAATCAGAGAACAAACACAAGCGGAAACCACGTATATAAATATATATATACCCATACAGATAAACACATGAGACCACAAATAAAACATCATACAAACAGGAATGTACATTTCATTACCCACTGAAAATCCTTTTTCACAACGTAATTTATACAGATCAAAAGATTTAAACGAAGACAATAACTTCTAGCAGCCACTAGATTAAAAAGGTACTATAGCTGGGGACAGGTGAGGTCAACTATAGGGAAGATCGCATTCGAAAAGATACTAGCTTCTCTATAAAGAGTTGGGACCTAAGCTAGGGCTCCCAATTCGGATCCGACGATTTCGAGGACTCCCCTGCTGAACTCTTTTGAGGCTCGGACTCTTCGGAATCCATATCCGTTGCTACTACCTCTTCGTTTTCAGTATCCGATTCAAGCTCTGGGTCGAGATAAAGCCCTAACTCATCATTGGGTCTTATTTCTACATCCGATCCTACCTCTGCTACTTCCCTATGGTCATCATCAGAATCTAGATCGATGTCCTCCAGTTTGTCTTCTTCCTCGACATCTTAGTCTAAGTCTTCGGCTATCACCTGTGGCTCCGGTGGCTCCTCATCCATAGGCTCATCAATGCCATCAACATCATAAACGTCCTACGGATTTATCACCTCACCATCCGCAACTATTGGTATCATCAAACCATTTCCGTCCAGAGGAGCGTCGAAAGTCCGAAGAGGTGGGCCTATGTTCCCGTTCACATCTCGCAAACATCAAGGCACATATTCCTAGGTCTGGTAGAAATATTCACCCACATCCACAAAAACCACTAATATGTATCTCACATATAACTTTCCATTTCCTGCAGGGTACGAACTAGTTTACTGCCGTATCTGTGTAGGTATTCCAAAAGTGGTGGATTCGGCATCCTTAGGGCTGAGGGTATGAAAATGTGGGTTATTATAATCGTGAGACGAATCTCAGCGAGTACAATCCCTAAACCTAGGTTAGGCTAATATGCATTCTCCTGACATGCACAACAACATAATACACAAACAATGACTTGGCCTTCGGCCCAAATAGAACATAAGAATTACCCTGCTGGTTAGGCAGTTCATTAAATTCCACAAGGCGCCATGTACAGATACAATGGTCACATATGCACCGCACGCATGCTCATACTCACAGTATTCATCTCGCATGCCGGGTCATGCATTCTATGTATGCAATGTCAATGTCATGCCATGCTCTCATTTCAGTTCACCCAGCACACTGTCTCAATTATTTATTACGACTCAAGTCAACACAATTCACGGCCCGATGCATCTAGCCTGCTTTAAAGTGCATAAGGCGCAACACCGATCTGGCCAGTGTCTCTAGCCTGCTTCAAAGTGCATGAGGCGTAATACTGATCTCCCCACGAACCAGAGCCCGCATAAAACGCATCAGGATGGTCGTCTTCCGGATGAATCGGCATCGTCCTCCTTCAAAGTGCATGAGGACGGCACATCCGCGTAACACGCGTCAGAGCGAATTGTGATCACACATACATACATTGCTAGTTATTATCTGAACCACGCGTAAAACGCATTAGGGTATATTAGGTGATCACATGCTCATGGCAGGCACGCATTTTCGTACAAATTTCAATTGATACCTCATACTCGGCATACGCAATGCGTGTCCATGTAATGCTACGCCATGCACTATGAGCATCAAACAATAATTCAAGCACCCAATAAATTTAATGCCATAATCACGTGCTCAATTAACCCATTTAATACCGTGTGGCCCAGTACACAAATCTCAATTTAGCATTCGACTCAAGCTACAATTGGCCAATCACATATTGTACTAATCAGCCACACGTGCACGCAATATGGTATTTCACAATTAAACATAATTAATTACCAATCAATCAACAGCCAATCACTCTGATAGTCCCGGCCATTTCGCAGCAATTCTTGTTGTCCGATAAAATCTTGTACATTCTTCAAAACTTGGACAACCACTATTCCATCAATCCGAGCCTAATAATTATCTATAATAATCCTACTAAATTCCTCGGATTTTATTTCCACCAATCGGTCCTCAACCCAGTCCGAAATATACACCGATACTAACTAAGCCAGTCCAAAATGCACCGATAATACCAAAGCCAGTCAAGAAAAATGCAGTATCAGTCCTAATCCGAGTTTAGGAGGTATACTCATCTAATCCAACTTCACGACGATGAGGAACGACGAAACCAGCGTTCCTTTGGCCGGACGAAAAACAAGGGAGAGAGAGAGAACGGGGACGAGGGAGAGAGAACGGACGATGAGGGTGGTGATGCTGGTGAGTGGTGGTTGGACGGGCAGCAGCGACGACAGCATCGGCATGGCTCCGGCGAGCTCCGGCAAGAACGGCCAAGGGAGAGGAAAAACAGAGAAGGAGGGGCTAGTCTGTGGGCAAGCTGAATGAAGGGGAGGAGAGAGAGAGGCTGGTCAGACCGGTCAAATATAGGGGGCTAGAGGGCGCCACGTGTCGCCGATCCAACGGTTTTGACCAAAATACCTCTAATCTAACGCTTAATTCATCCTAATCCAATAATGGATGGGCAAAAAGGTCATTACCCCAATAATTGAGCTGAAAATCAAACTTAATTACTCCAAAAATTTTCCCAAAATTTGGAACCCAAAAATAACCTAGGGACAAAATGGTCATTTTTCCAGTCCCGAGTCAAAATTCTAATTTTTGGCTATACTAACCCCAATTGTATGTGGCCAACATAATATGGCGTCGGAATCGCGAAAGTAGCTTCTTAAGCCTTCGAAAATCAACTGCAAAGTCCTAGGGATTAAAATAATATTATTTTTCACTTCCGAACTAAAATTTCAATTTTTGACCAAAACAACTCTAAATGTACGTGGCCACCCTAAAATGACATCGGCCTCAAAAAATAACCTCATACGGCCTCAAAATCCAAGTTGGTGTCCCGAGGGGCAAAATCGTAATTTTTCACCCCCGAGGCAAAATTTCAATTTTCAATCGTACTTACTCAAAATATGCGTGGCCAGCACAATATGATGTTAGATTCCCAAAAATAGTCTCTTAAGCTATCGAAAATCGACATCGAAATCCAAACCCAATTTCGTGAGCAAAATTACACGATTTCCAATTTGAGGGCCTCTCACTAACGGGTAATTTTATGTTTTGCATACGCGTGTCGACCCGAGGGGTTATCCGAGTCACGACAGTCTCGATCATTAAGAGAATGAGAAATTATCACTAGTCCCAGAAATCGCGATCGTTCGGTTTAAGTTCAGGGTTGGTTGGCCACGTATACTTTCGGTCTTGCAGAATCACCTGCCATCTAATTGTACATCGGTCTTTACGCACCATGGCATAGACCCTTCCTTGAGCTAGCGGTCGCCCTTGATTGGCCGGTAGGGGAGGTCCGGCTTGATCTCCAACTTGCGAAGGCGACAACCGAGGTAGTCCTAGGGGCTGCATTTGCGCGCAACTGCCAATATGATGCTCCATGTTCCCGTACTTAAAACATGCCCCATATCTACCTAGCTGGGGACTTGGTTTTCCAATATTCTACCTGACCAGTGGGACAAACTGTCTATTTCAGTCATAGGTCTCTTCCCTAAACGGCGATTATCTCTATTTTGGACAAACCGCGATCCCGAAGCGGCTGCCCTTTCCTGCTGATCCCGCTCCATAATTTGAGCTCGCCTATGCATCTCCCCATATTTTTTGATATCATGAGACAAAATCAGGCTTCGAAGATCCGGCTTCAGTCCATCCCGGAATCTCCGAGCTCTATCTCTCGGATTTTCTACCATAGTCGGTGCAAACTTTGCTAACCTAGCAAATTCTGCTTCATACTGGTCAACCGTTATCTTACCTTGGCGTAAACGCATAAATTCCATTAATATCTTTTCTGTGCATTTTCCGAAAAATACTTTTCATAAAAATTCTCAATAAATACTACCTAAGTCGGGGTCATTCCTTCAGGAAATGCTCTGCCCTCCGTGGCATTCCACCAATCATTTACACCATCCTGCAACTGATAAACCGCTAATGTTATCTTCTCCTCATCGGTGCACCCCAAAACTTTGAAGGTTTTTTCCGATTCTTCCACCCATCTTGGCACAGTCTCGGAGTCACCGCAACCATGAAACTTAAGCAGCTTTAACTTGATAAATTGTTCCATTAAATGGGGCATCTGCCTAACCCTTGCTGATTGAGCCTGTCCTTGATGGCCCTGATTCCCTCCAACATCCGCAATTGGCGCGGCCCCAGCAACCTACGCATAAGCTGCGGCTTTCTCTTGAGCTTGCAATCCCATAATATGTCCTATCCTCATAGGGTTTCCATCACTTGGTCAAATCTTCGATCTCTAGCCTCACGGGTTCCCTCGCTAAACTGACCTTGGGGCTCCTTTCCTTTTCGCCTACTCATTTTGGCTACCCAGTTCTACAACTACCTGCTATAATTCTACGAAGGAATTAAAGACTTAAACCAATCTATCCCAATCTAAGTCCTAGGTAGGTATTAAACAACAATCAAACAGTCAGCATGCGGCTTAATAAGAATTAATCAACTCATCACCCAAGGGATTTGCATACTCACCTTAGGTCTTGCCGCATCTGCACTTTTACAGGTCAAACAGCCAAGCAATTCAAACACAAACATAAGCTGTCGGGAGATACATGTAGCACACGAGGTCACCCTACTAGCTACCCATGGTCTCATCGCTCCTTATTACTCCAGACGTCGATCAGATTGGACCGAGCTGACCTTGCTTTGATACCAACTGGAACGGGGATGTCACGCTCCGTACCCCACGAAGCATAACATCCCACGAAAGGGTCGATTTGTTTGTGTGCGACGTCCCAAGAAGCGTCGCCGACCCAAACCCAATCAGAGAACAAACACAAGCGGAAACCACGTATATAAATATATATATACCCGTACAGATAAACACATGAGACCACAAATAAAACATCATACAAACAGGAATGTACATTTCATTACCCACTGAAAATCCTTTTCACAACATACTTTATACAAATCAAAAGATTTAAACGAAGACAATAACTTCTAGCAGCCACTAGATTAAAAAGGTACTATAGCTGGGGAAAGGTGGGGTCAACTATAGGGAAGATCGCATTCAAAAAGGTACTAGCTTCCCTATAAAGAGTTGGGACCTAAGCTAGGGCTCCCAATTGAGATTCGACGATTCCGAGGACTCCCCTGCTGAACTCTCTTGAGGCTCGGACTCTTCGGAATCCATATCCGTTGCTGCTACCTCTTCGTCTTCAGTATCCGGTTCAAGCTCTGGGTCGAGATAAAGCCCTAACTCATCATTGGGTCTTATTTCTACATCCGATCCTACCTCTGCTACTTCCCTATGGTCTTCATCAGAATCTAGATCGATGTCCTACAGTTCGTCTTCTTCCTCGACATCTTGGTCTAAGTCTTCGGCTATCACCTGTGGCTCTTGTGGCTCCCCATTCATAGGCTTATCAATGCCATCAACATCATAAACGTCCTACGGATTTATCACCTCACCATCCACAACTATCGGTATCATCAAACCATTTCCGTCTAGAGGAGCGTCGAAAGTCCGAAGAGGTTGACCTATGTTCCCGTTCACATCTCACAAACACCAAGCCACATATTCCTAGGTCTGGTAGAAATATTCACCCATATCTATAAAAACCACTGATATGTACCTCACGTATAACTCTCCATTTCCTGCAGGGTACGAACTGGTGTCTTCTGTATCTGTGTAGGTATTCCAAAAGTGGTGGATTCGGCATCCTTATGGTTGGGGGTCTAAAAATGTGGGTTATTATAATCGTGAGACGAATCTCAGCGAGTACAATCCCTAAACCTAGGTTAGGCTAATATGCATTCTCCTAACATGCACAACAACATAATACACAAACAATGACTTGGCCTTCGGCCCAAATAGAACATAAGAATTACCCTGCCGGTTAGGCAGTTCATTAAATTCCACAAGGCATATGCACAGATACAATGGTCACATGTGCACCACACGCATGCTCATACTCACAATATTCATCTCGCATGCCGGGTCATGCATTCTATGTATGCAATGTCAATGTCATGTCATGCTCTCATTTCAGTTCACCCATCACACTGTCTTAATTATTTATGACGACTCAAGTCAACACAATTCACGGCCTGGTGCATCTAGCCTGCTTCAAAGTGCATGAGGCGCAGCACCGATCTGGCCCAATATCTCTAGCCTACTTCAGAGCGTATGAGGCGCAACACTGATCTCCTCACGAACCAGAGTCCGCATAAAACGCATCACGATGGTCGTCTTCCGGATGAACCGAGCATCGTCCTGCTTCAAAGTGTATGAGGACGGCACACCCCGCGTAACACACATCAGGGGGAATTGTGATCACACATACACACATTGCCAGTTATTATCTGAACCTCGCGTAAAACGCATTAGGGTATATTAGGTGATCACATGCTCATGGCAGGCACGCATTCTCGCACAAATTTCAATTCATACCTTATACTCGGCATACGCAATGTGTGTCCATGTAATGCTACACCATGCACTATGAGCATCAAACAATAATTCAAGCACCCAATCAATTCAATGCCATAATCACGTGCTCAATTAACCCATTTAATACCGTGTGGCCCAGTACATAAATCTCAATTCAGCATTCGACTCAAGCTACAATTGGCCAATCACATATTGTACTAATCAGCCACACGTGCACGCAACATGGTATTTCACAATTAAACATAATTAATTACCAATCAATCAACAGCCATTCACACTGATAATCCCAGCCATTCCGCTAGCAATTCTTGCTGTCCGATAAAATCGGGTACATTCTTTAAAACTTGGACAGCCACTATTCCATCAATCCGAGCCCAATAATTATCTATAATAAGCCTACTAAATTCCTCGGATTTTATTTCCACCAATCGGTCCTCAACCCAATCCGAAATATACACCGATACTAACTAAGCTAGTACAAACTGCACCGATAATACCAAAGCCAGTCTAGAAAAATGCAGTATCAGTCCTAATCCGAGTTTAGGAGGTATAGTCACCTAATCCAACTTCACGGCGATGAGGAACGGCAGAACCGGCGTTCCTTTGGCCGGACGAAAAACAAGGGAGAGAGAGAGAACGGGGACGAGAGAGAGAGAACAAACGATGAGGGTGGTGATGCTGGTGAGTGGTGGTTGGACGGGCAGCAGCGACGGTAGCACGAGCGTGGCTCCGGCGAGCTTCGATAAGAACGGCCAAGGGAGAGGAAAAACGGAGGAGGAGGGGCTATTCTATGGGCTGGCCGAATGAGGGGGAGGAGAGAGAGAGGCTGGTCAGACCAGTCAAATATAGGGGGCTAGAGGGTGCCACGTGTTGCCGATCCAATGGTTTTGACCAAAATGCCTCTAATCTAACGTTTAATTCATCCTAATCCAATAATGGATGGGCAAAAAGGTCATTACCCCAATAATTGAGCTGAAAATCAAACTTAATTACTCCAAAAATTTTCCCAAAATTCGGAACCCAAAAATAGCCTAGGGGCAAAATGGTCATTTTTCCGGTCCCGAGTCAAAATTCTAATTTTTGGCTATACTAACCCCAAATGTGTGTAGCCAACATAATATAACGTCGGAATCGCGAAAATAGCTTCTTAAGCCTTCGAAAATCGACTACAAAGTCCTAGGGATTAAAATAATATTATTTTTCACTTTCGAACTAAAATTCCAATTTTTGACCAAAATAACTCTAAATGTACGTGGCTACCCTAAAATGACATCGGCCTCAAAAAAATAACCTCATACGGCCTCAAAATCCAAGTTGGTGTCCCGAGGGGCAAAATCGTAATTTTTCACCCTGGGGCGAAATTTCAATTTTCAATTGTACTTACTCAAAACATGCGTGGCCAGCACAATATGACGTTAGATTCCCAAAAATAGTCTCTTAAGCTATCGAAAATCGACATCGAAATCTAGACCCAATTTCATGAGCAAAATTCGCTCAATTTCCAATTTCAGGGTCTCTCACTAACGAGCGGCTATTTCAGGCATACGTGTATCGAACTAGAGTTATCCGAGTCACGACAGTCTCGATCATTAAGAGAATGAGAAATTATCACTAGTCCCAGAAGTTGCGATTGTTCGGTTTAAGTTCAAGGCTAGTTGGCCAAGTCTACTTTCGGTCTTGCAGAATCACCTTGCAATCTAATTGTATATCGTTAGCCTTGGCCAACCCAATCCATCGCTTTTTCAAAGATCAGCTCACGTCGGCCCAAAACATTCTCTCATCATTTCTCGTGATCGGTGTCCGATTTATAATCGGGCCCCTGGTCCACGTACCGTTTCTTAGTTAGCTATACTCCATTAGTTAGTATCCCAAGAGTGATCAGCTCTGGGTGAGCTTACTAAAATGAAATGCGAAATAATGTCAGTTTTATTGATTCCGGAATTACATCGAAATTTGGGCTGTTACAAAGAATGTGTGTTTCAAAACTTTTTGTTTAAAGCACTCTTGAGATATTCTTTGAAACAAACTTTCATGTTAATTTGCTTGGGGAAAAGAAGTTTCATTTTTCCAAAAAATTAACCTCTTCAAAACCTAAATCTACAAGATAGGGATACTTACCCAACCAGCTTGTCAATGTCCCTCTTGATTGTTTTGATTTGATTTTTCAAGAAAAATTATCTTTTCAAATTTCTACATTAATTTGCCCTACTGGGGATTTAAAAATGAAATGTTTGAGCTCAAATTCATGGGTTAGGGATTATTACTTGATTGGCTTGATGAGATCCCTGTAAAATTAAAACCCAGTGTTAACATTGGTTCAAGCATTGTTCATTTTTGATTGAAACGATACAACTAACCTCTTGTTCGTCTTGTCTTGATCATTTATGAAAGATGATCTCTTTTAATCTCTTCTCCCAGTTTCTTTGGGGATGATAAAAGGGAAAAATATGTTGGAAGGCAACGTTGAGAAAACTGAATTTGAGGACAACACCTCCTTTTGTTTTCCAACTCCATTGAGGGATTTTTAGAAGTCTTGAGTCATCTCAGATTTCCTTGTGTCATATCTTGCAAAATGAACAAACATATTATATGGAATGCATGATATGCACATGTTATAACTAGTGCCAATTTTTCTCGAATGTCTGTCTTCATTTCATGGGTAGAAAATATTGACAGCATTTGCAGTTACAGGATAGACTAGTTCTGTTCCTATCATATCTACAAGAATTAGTGCTCTTCCTGGAAGAACCTTCTTGACAATGTAAGGACCCTCATAATTTGGAGAGAATTTCCCACGTGAATCTAAATTATTGGGAATGACCTTCTTCACAACTAGATCCTCCGTTTTAAAACGTCTTGGTTTCACCTTTCTGTTGAAAGATTTGGCAACTCTTTTTTGGTAGGTTTGTCCATGACATATAGCCCTTAATCTTCTCTCATCAATCATGTTGAGCTGCTCATATTTTTGTTGGTTCCATTCGGCTTCTAAGAGTTTCTATTGGGACAATATCCTTAATGAAGGAATTTCTACCTCGATGGGTAACATTGCTTCCATCCCATAAATTAAGGAAAATGAAGTTGCCCCAGTTGATGTTCGAATTGACGTTCGATATGCCATCAAAGCATACAGCAATCTTTCGTGCCAGTCACGATAATTATCAGCTGTCTTAGATAATATCTTCTTGATATTCTTGTTTGCTGCTTTCACTGCTCCGTTCATTTGTGGTTGGCATGGAGATGAATTCTAATGTCGAGCGTGGAAGTGTTCAAGTAAATCATTTACGATTTTGTTATTTAAATTTGAATCATTGTCGGTAATGATTACTTCTGGAACTCCGTACCTAGCAATGATGTCCCGCCTGATGAATTTTGCTATATTTTTAGTGGTGACATTTGTATATGAATTCGCTTCAATCCACATGGTGAAATAGTCAATTGCCACCAAGATAAAGCGATGTTCATTTGAAGCCTTGGGATTAATGGGGCCAATCATGTCAATTCCCCACATTGAAAATGGCCATGGTTCTGACATTTGATGCAACTCATTTGGCGATGCATTAATTCTGTCTCCATAGACTTGACATTGGCGACAATACCTCACATGCTGAATGCAATCTGTTTCCATCGTCATCCAGTAATATCTCAATCTCATGATTTTGTGGGCTAAGAGATGGCCATATATATGCGGACCACATTCGCCTTCATGGATTTCTCTCATGATTTGTTCAGCTTCTTTGCTCTCGACGCATCTTAACAGGATTGAATCGAATGATTTCTTATAAAGAACCTGACCATTGAGAAAGAACTTGTTGGCTTATTTTCTGATAAATTTTTTTGTCGCCTGATTGGCTTCCTTCAGGGAATTCTCCTTCCTGTAAGTATTTCTTGATATCGTGGAACCATGGTTCATTGTCAAATTCTGCTTGAACTACCATGCAGTATGCTGGTTGTTCGAGAATATTGATTCTCAATAGTTTTATATCCATAACATCTTCAGCTTAGAGTAAGGATAATAAGATTGCAAGAGCATCTGCAAAATGATTATGAGGTCTTGGAAGATAATCAAATGCTATTTCTTCGAATTCTTCCATCATTCCTTCTAGGTATTTGTGATAAGGAATCAACTTTGCGTCACGAGTTTGCCACTCTCCGGTTGTTTGCAATATAATGAGCATAGAATCTCCATATAGTTCCAACCTTTTTACCCTTATTGAAAAGGCTAACCGTAAGCCGAGGATGCACGCCTCATACTCAGCGATGTTATTGGTGCATGGGAATATCGGTTTTATAGATACTAGATAGTGTTGGTCTTCTAGGGAGATCAGTATTGCCCTAGTTCCTAATCTAGATAGGTTGGTTGCGCCATCAAAATACATGGTCCATTTATCATCAACCAATGTCAATATGTGGTCATCAAGTCGTTTTTCAGAATTGGCGATATTTTGTGAATTTTCTGTTAGCATGTTTGCTATTGCTCGTTCTTTAATGACTTTTGGGATGAACTTCTGATGTCAAACTCAGACAACAAGACTTGCCATTTAGTTAATTTCCCGATCAAGGAGGATTTCTCAAGAAGATACTTGATCGGATCATTCTTAGTCACTAGCAAAATTTGGTGATGAAGGGTGTACTGTCTTAATCTGTGTAACACCCAAATTAATATAATGCATGTCTTCTCAACTGATGGGTAATTCACTTATGATGTTATGAATTTCTTACTCAAGTAATAAACAGCTTGTTCTTTACCATCATTTGGTCTTCTTTGTATCAGTACTACTCCTAATGATTCATGGTGAATCATCAAATAAAGGATTAACGAGACTCTAGGAATTGGTGGTATCAATACTGGTGGGCATACCAGATATTCTTTGATTTTGTCAAAAGCTAGTTGACATTCTTTATCCCACTTTACTTTGGCATTTTTCTTCAACAGTTTGAAGAATGGTTTAGCAGTCTCAGAAAGCTGATAGATGAAGCGAGTAATGTAGTTTAATCCCCCTAACAAGCTTCTCACTTCTTTTAACGTAGAAGGAGTCGTCAAGTCATGTATTGCCTTGATCTTGGAAGAATTGATTTCGATTCCTCTATTGCTGACCACAAATCTTAGCAATTTGCTAGATTTTGCCCTAAATACACGCTTATTGGGGTTCAGCCGCAACTTGTACTTTTTGAGTCTTTTGAATAATTTGCGAAGCATCTCAACATGGTCTGCTCCTTGTTTGGATTATGTAATCATATCATCCATGTACACCTCAATTTCTTTATGCATCATATCATGGAACAGAGTTACCATCGCCCTTTGATATATGGCACCAGTATTTTTCAGATCGAAAGGCATCACTTTATAACAAAATGTGCCCCATGACGTTATGAAGGACGTTTTCATCTTATCCTCTTTCCTCATGAGGATTTGATTATATCCTGAGAAGCCATCCATGAATGAGAATGTTTCGAACCCAGTAGTGCTATCCACTAATACATCAATATGTGAAAGCAGGAAATCATCCTTTGGGCTTACTTTATTTAGGTCACGATAATCAACACATATTCGCACTCGACCATCTTTCTTCATTACGGATACTATGTCGGCAACCCATTTTGGATATGGCACTACTTCGATAAAACCAAATTTGAGTAATTTCATCACTTCTTCTTCTATTTTCTTTGACAATTCTGACTTTGTCCGCCTCAACTTTTGCTTCTTTGGCGGAATACTTGGATCAATTGACAAAGCGTGTTCAACTATATTTGGATCAAGGCCTGGCCTGTCAGCATAGGACCATGCGAATATATCTTGATATTCCTTGAGCAAATCTGTTATTCTTTCTGCTTCTGCTGAAGGAAGACTTTCTCCAATCTTGACCTATTTGGGGTTTTCCTTATTGCCCAAATTAATAGTAATCATTTTTTCTAATGCGAGTGGCTTTGATTCTTCATGACGAATCCATTCTTTTCTGATCCATTCCTCATCTTCATCATCCCCCTCGATATCATAAGTGATCTTCTTGGAGAGATTTAAGTCACCTATGAGCTTCTTATGGGTATGTGAATGCTCATACCTGACATGCAACAAACATGATTATTAATTACATATGACATGAATTGATGCATGAAGTTTAATGAAAAACCCTTTTGAAAAATTATTTTGAAATCTATTATGAAGATATCAAGAGAATAGAACTAATCCTCATATCCTCGGACATCTTTGCTCTTAAAACCATTTTCGCAATGAGGAATTATACGAAAACCCAAAGCTTCAAGCCTCACATGTGAGAGCAATGTTCATCATTGGTTTGGTTTTATTTCCATATGTCCTTAACAAAACTTTGAACACTTCTATTGAATTTGAAAAATGCCATTACATCTATATTGAAGGAAACGTAAATTGCAACTAAATTGAAATGACATCAACATGAAACAAACAAATTGTAAAGGCAACAATAAGGAAAGGGTTCAAAAGAATCTTCCTACTCCAGTGCGTAGGTGTCTTCATTCTCAGTTATAATGACATTGATAAGGTCATCTTCGAATAAACTCAGCGTATCAGGCTCGGTCTTCGCACGTAAATTTTCTTCTGAAAGTAGTTTGGGAGGCCTAGGAAAGTTTTCTCTGATATGAATATGATGATTGGATAACTTTCTAGCCTTACCCTTCCAAGTTGATGGGTTAATGGTTTGATCACCTCGGCTTCCATGGCCTTCATGATTCTTTTGACCTTGGCTTCGGCCTCCCTGGTGATTACTAGTGACTTCATATCCCACTCCATATTTCTTCTTTGTGCCAAATAGGATAATGGGTTCTTTAATTCCCTACGCTTTTGTCCCAAGCCCATCATTATGGTTAAATCCATATTGGCACAACACTTTTCTAGACATAATAGACGATGCCGAAAATTCTGGAGTTTTCATGACACTACCAGCGGGAATTTGTATTATGGAAATCATCTCGAAGGAATGATAATTGGGCTCTTCTTTTATCTCCGGCTCGACATAAGGTATGGCACTTTCCTTGTAAGTGGCAAAGTCCGTCTCCCCATGCACAATAATCATTTTATCGTTAATAACAAATCGAACTTTTTGATGTAGATTAGAAGGAATGGCACCAGTCATATAAATCCAAGGTCTCCATAGCAGTAGGTTGAAAGTCCTTGGAATGTCTACCACCTGAAAATAGATTAGAAAAGGCATAGGGCCTATATTTACCTCCAGTTCGATGTCACCGATAACATCCTTCTTCATCCCATCGAACGAAAATACTGTCACCTTTGAAGGTTTGATGAGTTTTTCACTAATTCCCAAGCAGTGTAGTGTACTCAGTGGACACAAATTAAGTGCGGAACCATTATCAATCAGCACCCGTGACACCTCCTTGCCCCGGCATTTGACGGCAATATACAGGGCTTTATTATGGGAACGCCCGTCAATTGGGAAATCTTCATCAGAAAAGGCAATCTGATCCTTTAAAAGAATGGCATCAACAAAATCTTCCAGTTGTACCTCATTAATCGTCTCCATAACATATGCCTCGTTAAGAAGCTTCATAAGCACCATTTTGTGGCTTTCTGAAGTCTTGAAATGATCCAATAAGGAAATCTGTGTCGGCATCTTTCTTAATTGCTCAATTACTTCATATTCACTTGTCCTCATGACTGACAGCAACTAGTTGACATCCTCTTCAGTTGCTCCCTTCTTTTCGTGCTCGCCTTCTTTTGGGACATAACATCTTCCTGATCTGATTATTGCATCAACTTCTTTAGGTGTGTAATCCTATGGTACACATTTGGTATCAAATTTCTCCTTTGGAGGTAAAGTAATGATCACAAGTTGCACCTCTTTATCTTCGATTTTTAGTTGACCAATTGGGAGCTCAATAGTAATTAGTTCAACATGATTCTTTTCTTCGTCAAGTCTATTCACTTCATTAAGATTAATCAATAGTGGTGTAATCATGGACACCATGCTTTTGTCAGCTTCAATATCATCCATTCCACTCCAACCGTCAGGCACGATATTTTCCTCTTTGGATGCCCATGAAGGCAACGTGTATTTAACGCAGTAGTTATATCGACCACTGTCTTGTCCCAAATAATCCACAATTTCGCCTCGTTATCGTGCTTTGCAAACAAATCACCTGTCTCCTTGGCGAGCATATTTCTTCATTTTCTCGTCTTGATCTACTTTCTCCTCAAGACTTAATTTGTTGATTCGGATTCCATCCATGCCTCCCCATCCATCGGGCACAATAATTTCAATTTTAATAGCCCAGGGTGGAGGTGTGTACTTAACACGAAAGTTGTATTTTCCACTGTCTTGACCAAGGAGGTCTACAGTGTCACCTTGTTTAAAGGAAGTTTGGGTAAATCGCCTTTCACCCTATCGAATCTTTTCTTTTTGCTCTTCAAACTAATCCTCCTCATCACTAGATGGAGTCTCATTTTGTTTGCTGAACTCATCATCCATACCGCCCAAACCATCGGGCACAATCACTTCTCTTTTAAAAGCCCACGGTGGTGAAGTATATTTTACTTGGAAGTTGTATTTGCTAGAATCTTCACCCAAGTTGTCTATGATTTCCCCTGTTAAGAATGCTTCATAGCGAAAGCGAGCATCTTCTTGTCAGGCAAACTTTAATTTGGCCTCGTATTCATCTTCTTCATCAAGCCTTATTATTCCTCCTTCTCTAAGGACCATATTTACCACATTATGCTCAAGAAGAGGGTTCTGATTCATGTTTGGCTTTGGCTCTTGAAAACTTAGTATTTTCTTGTTTATGAGTTGCTGAAGTTTGTATTTCAAGACTGTATAATTGTCCACATTGTGTCTTATTTCTCCCATATGGTATGTGCAAGTCTTCGACTTATCGTACTAAGGGAACCTTGTAGGATTATCTCTTGGCACTTATTTGGTGACCAAATGCCTTTCCAATGGCATCGGTAATAGTTTCGACAGGGGCCGTGGTAACGGGGTGAATTGTCTTACAAGTTTTTTATTTGGCTCAAACTGTTTTGGATTTCTCCAAGGGACATTGGACTGCTGTGGGAAGGAAGCCTGATTAACGTTAGGACTGGATACCATAGCCACATCACATATAGGTTCTTTATCCTTTCTTCTAAGATACGGTCTCCGTGCTGTCACTTTTTGAGATTTCTTCTCCTTTAATGACCATTCGATTCTTTCACCAACCTTCACCAGCTTGGTAAATGTTTGGCAACCCGATATATGCAACTTGTCGTAATACTAAGTTGGTAACGACTTTAAGAAGAGTTCAATAATCTCGTCCTCACTTATAGTCGGTTTGACTTGTGAGGCTACAGCTTTCCATCTTTGAGCGTAGGCCCTGAATCCTTCGCTCCTTCATTTCTCGGTTCTGACTAAATCCTCTCGGGTTGGAAGTAATTCAACATTGAATTTGTATTGGCGAAGGAATTCTCCTACCAGATGGTCCCATTTGATAAAATCTTCTATATCAAGAGCGGTATATCATGCTAGATCTGCTCCCTTTAAACTATCTTGAAATGTACTGATAAGGAGTGGCATATTATTTGAATATCTCGCCATTTTGCAGAGATAATATTTCAAATGGCTTTTAGGATGGCCGGTTCCATCGTACTTGCTCACAAACTCTGGTGCTTTGTAGTTTTCTGGAACAACCACCTTCGTGTATGGCGAGAACTTGTCGAATCTTTGAAGCTCATAGCCCTAACTTGCTAGGCATTCTTCAATTTTAGCCAATCTCTTGGCCTCTTCTTCATCCTTTGTTTTGGATGCTTTATTGATTTGATCATCCTCTTCCAAATTTACTATCTCGGGCATAGTCTTTGGAGGATTTTCTTGAACCGGTTCCTTATTTCTGACTGGGTCTTCGATTGGTGTTTTGGTAGCATTTGAAGTTCTTACATTTGGAGTAGTAGGATAAGACCCTCGAGATGCGAGAATAAAGGCCTTCATTTCTGCCATCATGGCAGTCATTTGCGTCATCTGATTCTCCATTTCAGCTAGTCGAGTGCGAGTTTCTTCCTCGGCCATTTTGATTTGTAGATGAGTTCGGGGCCTTTTACTCTCCGTTGCTAGAAAACCTAATCTTCATGAAAACCATCAGGATATTAGAATTGGTGAAATGAATACGAAACCTACATTCTTTTAATTGTATGGTTTCTTGTGATTTACAAGGATAAGAACTTTTACACAAGCCTTAGCCTTGCATAAATCTTCTCATCAATGTTTTTCTCAAGGAATCATACGATTCAAAGAATTATAATCCATGATGATCCTTCCTTTTAATCATGATTTTGAATTTATTGAAACGGATTTTGAAAAATGAGTATTTCATATAAAATCCAAGATTGCTTTACAAAGTGATTTTGAACTCGAATGAGAACTCTAAATCATCTAAGTCTAAACTTTTTACTAGCTAAGGTAGCTTCCGCCCGTGGTAATCCTTCCATTCATTGATTTGGGATTCCCATTCTTCGACATCGATAATGACTTCTTCGGGGATGTAAGGCTCAACTCTAGGCACGTGTGGAACGATGTATTCTGGAACATATTCCTCATCGGGATCCGTTATAATGCTCAATGGAACATATGGCTCCACATCAATTGGTTGTTTACTTTCCATCCATTTGATGTATTCCTTGGATGCCATATAAATCTTCATATCTCCTTCCAAGTTCTGTGGCCACTCCACTACTTATGAAGGTGAATTATCCAAAGAAAGGATAATCTTGTGGACCTTGGCTTGAAGGTCTTTCTTCTCTTGTTCGGGTATAATCTCATTTGGGATATCAAAAGCAAACTCCTCAGGGTTCCATGCTGGTAGGACTTGTTGAAACATCCCAAATTGTTTGACAACTAGTTAGGGACAATAGGCGGCTCTCCCATATAACCCGAGTAATGGTACCGCGTTCCCCTCTTGGCTTGTAATCCTTGCCTTGTTAATCTTTGGCCAATTGATTCGCCATTGGATTTGACTAGGAGTTAAAGCTCTAATGAAGTTGGCCCAATCTAAGAAAGATTGTTTGGGTAATTTGCTTTGGATACAAATGTATCGCTCAATTGGATTTATTACCGAACAAATTTCATGAATGTTCATGAAACGAGACCACAGTTGAATATGTGAGATGAACCATAATGACAAAAGGCTAGTTGAAGCTTGAAAGATACCTTTCCCACGATTTTGATATGTGTTCAAGGAAACGACGGTTTAGGCAAGAAGTAAGTTAGAAAAATCCCATTTGAGACATGCTTGTCTTGTGATTATTGCAACTAAAGGGTCGAATGCCGTTCTAGGTACGAGGACTAGAATGAAAACCCGAGCCGAAGTGTTTCCCATTTCCCTAAGAAGTTTGGAAAAATTGGCTATTAGAAAGGATAATGGAAATTTAACCGTGTTTGATTTGATTATCTTTTCAATTTTGGAAGCTTTAAGGTTAAGGAATTTTGTAAGAATGCTTACGGGATTAAGCCCAACGGGTGGCTCTACGATCCTAGGCTTGGAATCAATTCCAATGGCGGCTTGGTATTCTTCCAAAGTTGGTGTCAATTCATACTCTCCAAATTGGAAGGTGGCGGTGGAAACTTCCCAAAAATGCGCCAATGCTTAGACCAAACTGACTTGATGTTTCACTTGAATCAAGTCTAGAAGGTATCCCAATCTATCTTGAACATAAGCTTGGTTGTCTTTTGTCATGTCTTTCCACCAAGTCATGAGCTCTTTTCGTGGAATAGGAACCACTTGGATGTTTAGTTTTCCCATCGAGCCTAATCATGCAAAAAGTTCGTTATTAATCACCATGGATTAATTTTAAATGCCCCCATTTTAATTATATGTCCTTTTGTGGAAAAAAATGGAGGTGAAGTTCATTTGCATTCTTATGACGTAATACAAATGCCACTTCTAATCCATTTATGCCTTAAAAGAGCATATACTTGAAAATGTGAATGAAACCAATGTTTAAAGCAAATGCCTTTTGACACGCTCCATTTTGACCATAAAGTCCTATCTTATGGTTTACAACTTCGAATACATCGAAAATAGACTTTAGGCAAATGGGATTGTACTTGTCACATCTTGAGCATTCAATCAATTTGAATTACATTAAAAATCACCATAGATCTATACATTCCATCTAGAAATGAAAAATGGGACCAAATGGAGCATGTTGCCTATTCATTCATTCTAGTATGAAAAGGCATTTTGTCTAAACATTGACTGTCATTTGGGCATTTTTTTAACAAAATTGTGTCAACTAATTTTGCATAATTGAAAAGATGAGAGAAGTGGAACGACACTTGCCGACACATTTTACTTGATTTTAGGTATACCAACCACAAAGATAAGTATATGCAACAAGTGAGGTGTTGACATTTAAAAAGGGTAAGGATATACTAAAGGCTTAAGGTCACCACTTTAATGGACAAGAGATTCCATTCCAATAGACGATCGGCCTAAAGTAATGGAATATTATTCCCTCTCGGTGGTCGGTATTGTATTTAAACGATCCCATGAGCAATCAGCTCATAGTTTCGCCTAAATACATACCTCCTAAGGGTGATACTAAATGTAGCCGGGGTTGGGTCATGGGTGGTGTGTGCGAAAAGTGTAGTGCTGAAGCAATTTAAAGGCAAGCACAACAATTTATAATCAAACAGCACTTCTAAAATTTGGTCAAAATCACATTCAATCCCAACACTATCCTGCAAAACAAAGGTAAGCATAGACTACACCCCTTATACCTCCCACCTACATCACCATTTAACACATCATTAGTGGAACATACCTGGGATCCTTGCAAGCACAAACACATGTTTATCGTTCTATCTAGGCCTAAGTCCACTTAGAAATTTAAGATTCCCCAGTGGAGTCGTCAAGCCTATCGCACCACGTGCTTGCGTGCTTAGGATGGAGTTATTTTCTATACGGGCCTTTCCCAAGCCATACCTCACGTGATAGCGGGATTTATTTGTTCTAAATTTAAACTTGGAGTCGCCATTAGTCATTTACGGTAGGTCAACTAGAAACCTAATTGTGGTACAGGAGAAGCACTGCAATCCTACAAACCAAAGATTTGGATAAGGGACTTGGTTACGTTAACGATCTCAAATTGAGATCATTAACGCCCTTTCGGTACCTAAGAACGATATGGCATGTTTAGTGTATCACACGGATCCCTAAGATCACTTCACTAATCTAATCATGGACAGACAATTAAGCATCCAAGAATCAAATGCACATCCAATAGAAAATCAATCATAACAACCCTAATTTAGTCACTAGAAATGAAAACCTATTCAAACCTTAACAAAGCCTTAATAGCTTGTTCCTTTCATTTTTAGGGTTTAGGGTTTTTTAGGGGTTTTGGCCCTAAATTTGGAATTTTCCAAATTATGCCACTTAGGCATTTTGGAAAATCTAAATTTAACTTTTTATGACTGGCCACAATAATTTTTAATCATTCTGTGGATTTTCAAAATTTTTGATTTTTTTTGATTTTTTTTTTTAGTGTCATTTGAACACTTCAAAAATTCAAATTTCATTTTTTATGTCTAGCCACAATGATTTTGGACCTTTATGTGAATTTTCAAATTTTTTAATATATATTTTTTTTCAAAATTTTTTTTAAACAAGAAATGATTTTTTATGATTTTCTGGAAATTTTGATGAATTTTTAAATTTTTCAAATTTTTTATTGATTTTCCAGAATTTCCAAATTTTTTATTTTTATTTTCTGAATTTTTTGAAATTTTTATGAATTTTTCAAAATTTTTTGTATTTTTTCGAATTTTCTGTAATTTTTCTAATTTTTATGAATTTTCTGCAAAAATTTTCAAATTTTCTAAAAAAATCTAATTTTTTTTTTTGTGATTTTTGTGATTTTTTTTAATTATTATTTTATTTATAATTTTTCTAATTTTTTATTTATTGATTTTTTGAATTTTCTTTATTTTTTAATTTTTTTTAATTTTTATCTTATTTTTTTGAATTTTTTCTCTCGCCGAGGGGAATGAACAGGACCGGATCGGTTCGGATCGATTCAGCCGAAAACGAATCGGCCGTCGCCGGTTACCCTCTTTGGCAGGCACGGTGCGCCAAAACGGCGTCGTTTGAGCATTTTTCATTTAGGCATTTTCTCAAACACCTGGTGTGCATGATTTTCATTTCATGGTTCTCGAGGCCGTGACTTTATGCCCTCCGCCACCAACCTTCTGGCGAAATTTCGGTGCCGATTTTGGGTCCATTATCATCTTCATATTACCATCTACTTTTCCGACCTAATCAACTCGCTGTCAGACCTTCGCCGGCCGGCGAAAAATTGATCTAAATATCATAACTTGTAAACTGTGCACTCGAAATTTTCTAGAATACAAACATTAATGCCGATCGTCCTAGCTGTCTATCACAAACCTAATGACTAGAAAATCAACAAACAAAGTTTAAGAAAGCCTACTTGAACGGCCTAAAGTCACGGCGAGGCTTCGGGTTTTCCGGCGAAGTTCAACAACCATGGCCGACTCGGTTTGAATGCATTTCACATCAACCAGAACACAAACAAGCATATGAAAGGACGATCAGAGCAAGTTTTAGGCATCAAGATGGTAAAATCAGAAGGAAATATACATGAACAAACTTAAATCGATTCTGGAAAAATTTTAAGAAAAATTGACTCTGAGCGATATTCACCTGATTTGTTCGATGATCAAATGAAATTTTCGAAGTGATCCCCACCCAATAGGTTGTTCCTTGACACTTTCTCTTCCTCCCAGTGTTCTTAGATTCGCTAGAACAGGTCGAAATCATCCGGACGACGTCCGGTTTCAGACGTTCCCGATCTACTTCGTCTGATTCAAGCCGTGAGGGGAAAATCAAAACCGCTTCACAATTCGCCGACGCTCCACCATATATGGCAGTGCCGGACACTCATGAGGGGATCCTCAACCCTCTCTCTCTCTCTCTCTAGATTTTTGCATATTTTTGCTCTCTTTCTCTCTCTTCTCTCTCTCGAGAATTTTATCGAACGGCTTCTCCTTTCCGTTCTTTAGTTTTTCTTGTTTTTTCTCTGCAATTTTTCCCACTCAAAAGTTGTTATCATCAACTTTTGATCAATTATGATGGTTATCTGTTAACGGCCGGAGATTATCCAGTTGGCCAACTCGAAAAAAACGTGTTCAATTGATCGGTATAAGTTGGCAAACTCCTAGGTTCAACATGTTCCTTTTTGGGTTTTTCATGTTTCAATTCGACCGGGTAAAGAAGAAGAGCTGTTCGGGTCAGGTTGGGTTGACCCGTTCGACCCAGTAGTTCCGGTTTTGATAAAAAATGCAAATTGGACCTTATTTTGACCTAATTTTTCAAATTAAACCTCAAAATTGCATTCCCCATCATATTTCGAATCCAACATATAATTTTCCCCCATTTTTATTGTAATTGTGCCCAAGATTTTCTCATTTTAATCTTCGGGTTAATAGGGTTTTGCTTAATTCGAGGTCTTAATGACATGATTAGGCAAAATTGATGCCAAAATTGAATTATCCACCCATGATTAACCCTAGAAATAATAATCTCATATTTTGGCAATTTCATTTTGGGCACGATTCCCAATTTTTGTTCAAAATTCTTAATTTTCCATCAAATTTTGGGGATTTTTTATTTTTATGTCAAATTATGCAATTGGACTGACCATTGTGCAATTAAAGATCCTAGAATCAATTGTTGTGAAGACACTATAATCTAAAAATGTCCAGAAAAAATTTAATTTCATTTTTGGTTCAATTTGGGTTTAATTTTGCTCAATTTTGGGAAAAACATGTACTCGATTGAGATTTTCTAAAATTGACATTGTATTTATGAAATTGGATTTAAAAGAAGATTATTAACTATTTTTATGGAATTTTCCGATTCCATTTACTTTTTTTTTACTTTCTTGCTTTTTTAACTAAAAGAAATTCAGAAAAAATGCTAAAAAATTATCTTTTTGCAAATTATCTTTTGAAATTTTTGAAAATATGATAAAAATGAACTAAAAATTATGTGTCAACAGCTTTGAAATTCGGAATTTCGTGGCCCTTGAATCTAGCTTGCCCAACAAGACCAATTGTGAACCATTGGATTGCACATGATTGGTATGTTGACTTTGGTCTCTCTCTCTCTCTCTCTCTCTCTCTCTCTCTCTCTCTCTCTCTCTCTCTCCTTTTTTTGCCCCCACGTTGCATCCAACTTTCGCCTTGCTACTGCTGACTTCCTCTCTGCTCCTCACGTTCCTGCTTCTGTTCTATTGTCGCTTCTATTCTTCTGCTGACTTTTGCTTACTTTAGCTTGTCGCTGACCTCCACCATGTTACTTTGCTGACCACTCGTTTCCTCTGCTCCCCCACATTTTACGCCTACTTTGTTATTTTGACTTCTTCATATCTTAGGCTTACGCTTTGCCCATCTTTTCGCGTCTTTCTTCTTCTTCTTCATTTACCTTACTGTTTACGCTGCAACTTCTCCATTCCAACACCACGCCAGCCCATTTTCCGCTAGAACTAGCCACCATCCCGTCCCCGTTCAGCCCCTATCTCCACCCAACTCCTCGTGAGCTGCCGCTTGTCCGCTGAGGTTGCTGCTACTTTGCTACTGCTACTTCTTGTTCAGCTTCTTGGCTTCTTCTTACTGCACACCCGACCAACAGCTTTGTTCGCCTCCACCAGCCAACCACCTCAGCCATCCGGCAATCGCTCGTCGTTGTCCCAGGTCACCAGAAATCACCGAGCCACCCGTCCTACCGCCAGAGCAACTGCTGCTTGCTTGGCTTGGCTTTGTTCAGTTTCTTGCTTAGGCATTCTTAGTAAGTGGCTTCCTAACCCTTGACTAGGTTAAGGGGTGACTAATGGACATGTTAGGGATGGTTTAAGGGCTGTGGATAGTTGGTTTATTGGCTAGTTGTGCTTGGTTTGCTTAGTGGTGCATGTTGGTTGATTTTCGGTAAGGTTACTGTTGCGTCGCTAGATTTTGCTATTTTTTCTGTGACTTGTGTGGGCCGAATTTGAGTAAGTGTTCTCATGAAAGTTGTTCCTAATATCTTGAAGTTTGACATAATTTAATTTGGGAATTTTTGGAAGTCATTTGAGGCCATTCGGAAGTCTATCTTTGAATCGAAATAAGTCTGTCGGAAACACTATTACTCTAACTTTCGAGTATGTTCCGAATTTTTATGAATTTTTTCATACCTATTTTCAAAATACTTCCTTCACAAAACTTATTGGGGACATTTGTGGCTATAGCATATAAAAATTTTGGCAAAAGTACACTACAAGTGCCATAACTTGTGTACGGCGCTCACTTTAGTGCCATAACTTTTTTTTGGATCACTTTAGTGTCAAGTCGGAGGAAAAACGATCACTTAAGTGTCATAACTTTTTTTTGGATCACTTTAGTGTTAAAATTTTTGAAAAACGATCACTTAAGTGCTAAAATTTTTGAAAAATGATCATTTAAGTGCTAAAATTTTTGAAAAACGATCACTTAAGTGCCAATCTCCGGCGAGCCACGTCAGCTTCAGAAATTAATAAAAAAATGCCATGTCAGATTTCTGGCGAAAAATTGTGTACGGAACCGGAGTTAGTACTTAAGTGATCGTTTTTCAAAATTTTTAGCACTTAAGTGATCGTTTTTCAAAATTTTTAGCACTAAAGTGATCCAAAAAAAAGTTATGGCACTAAAGTGAGCACCGTACACAAGTTATGGCACTTGTAGTGTACTTTTGCCTAAAAATTTCAAATCTTTCTAAGGAAATTTGGTTACTGCTTGAAATGCATTTTTAAAGTCGGATGGCCAGTCCGAATGAAATATTTTATGTCCGAATTTGGATGACAAAATGAGGTGGTTCTAGACAGAACTGGATTTTATGTTCTTCATGAAAAATATTCATCAAGATGTTTTGTACGACATATCCAAATTTCATAGTTTTTGGAATTGGTTTACTATTTATTTCAAACGGATTTCTATCACTTCGCAACTGCCCAGTTTGGCCCCGATTTTATATATTCTCGATTTTTTTCTCTCTCTCTCTCTCAAGAATTATTCGGTGTTATAGTGGCGTTTTGACGGATTTAGTTGACATTGGGCTAATTTACAAAGATAAGAATTGATAATGATTACTGAGGTGTGTGCATGGTCACGACACGTTCCGTCTAGGTGGGGGTTCTAGACGATGCCCAACAGGGGTTCAGATGCCGTCTAGTCGGGGGTTCTAGATGTTGTCGATCACAGTGGAGGCCGAATCGATGCTCCTTTATGGAATGCCGTCTAGGCGAGGGTTTTGGACGTTGCCGTTGCTGAAGTTGCGAGATAATGCCTGGTTACGCCGGAAGACCGGCGAGAGTTCGGTGGCCCGAGGAGTCGTTAATAATTTGGACTTAATGAGTACGATTTCCATTGGGGAATGCTTTGCCAGAGTTAATTGATGAGCACGTCTGGATTATTAACCATGTTATGCTTGATCATACCATGAATTGCTTTGCGTGTGCTTGATGGGCAATTGGCCATGTTATGGCAATATTCTAACGCGCAAGGCTCGTGTATGCGCCAAGGCGAGGTAAGGACACCTAGGATTGTTTATGGCACGTCGATTGTTTGAATCGCATGTTTAGAATTGTTCGAAAGTACGCTTTGGCCTAAGCGAGTTTTAGGTAGTTGCTTATTGAGAAGTGTTCTCATGGTTTTATAACCAAACCATTTGAGACTCGCAACCGTGATTTATCCGGAGACGCTGCCAAGATACTGCGAGGATTGAGGATAGGTCGAGTTACCCCGTCTTTTGAGTACCCCTTTTATAGAGAAGTTAAGCTTACCAACCACCCGATCCTTTTTGTTGTGCATAGTTCGTAGATAGTAGCCTCGTAGAAGGCTTGCAAATGTATGTGTTGTAATCGATGTTATGTTTATAAAAGTGTCATGTTAATGTGTATTCTTTGTCTCTCCACTATCCCGTTGTTTATATGTTGTATGGAGAGTGTGAGGTTACTTTCGCATGCGTTACTTGTTAGTGTTTCGATTGGGTCGGTGACAAGTCCTGGGATGTCGCATGCTTGACAACCCTAGAGGGATGTTGCATGCTCGTTTGAGTTCGGGACGTGACATCCTGGTTGATTTGGTATTAGAGCAAGGTCAACTTGATCCAAGTTGATTGAAACCTGGAGTGATAAGGAGCGATGACTTTGGGGTAGTCAGTTAAGGAAACTTATGTGCCATGCGTACCTTATACTATGTGATTGTGATTGCTTAGTGATTTTATGCAACACTATGTGAAGTGCAGGTACGGCAGGACTTGAGGTAAGTGCATGAACCCTATTGGTTATGATTGGATGTTGTTTATGATTGGTTGCCTACTTAGTGAATTATTATTATGATTCACTGCCTAGAGCTTTAAACTGGTATAGTTGGCCTAAGTCTTTAATTATCGAGGGGAATTATAGTAGGTAAGTGAGTAGTGTGAACCTTGTGAGTTCGAGGTTGAGGTCAAGGTCATATGGGTCCACAAGCTGGAGTTATAGATCCTGGAGTGGATGGAATTCTGAGGGCACTCGAGGAAGTCGAAATTTTAATGAGAATAATGGAAATAAAGGTTAAGGATAAGTTAATGCATTCAATCAAATGCATCAATAGGTTGAGCAATTTTTGAAATTGAAACCTCCGAAACTCGATGGGAAAAGTGACTGAGACTGCATCACTTTGGATAGAAGAGTTGGACACAAGCTTTGAGGTATTGTGGTACCTTGGTTGAGGCTTTCAATGGGAAGTACTTTTTGGAGAATGAGCGAGAATAGAAAATGGCAGAGTTTCTTTGGCTTCGCTAAAACCAGATGATAGTGGATTGGTACAAGACGGAATTTGCAAAATTATCTAAGTACGCACCAAGGATGGTCGAAGACCCTGTAGATAGGGCAACGAGGTTCCAAAATGGTTTGAAATCGGAACTCCGTGGTCAGTCAGTGTCCCTGAATCTTAAAGGATTATAATGAGCTGTGTGAGAGGGCTTAACTGGTTGAAAGGGATATGAATGAAAGGGATACCACTTCTGGATCGCGGTACAAGAAGCCTATGATTGGGAATAGGCGATTTGTTCCTCCTATGAGAAAGAATATTGGAAAGCCGGACTACTATTCTAGCGTCGTATGTCGATCTTGTGGAAGGAGGTGCGGGAATGGCCTTTGCCCAGGTGGACCTAGAGCATGCTTTGGATGTGGCCAACATAGTCACCAAGTGAGAAACTGCCCGAATTGACAAGCTAGACCGCTAGTACATCAATAATAATCGCGGGTAGGACATAAAGCGGGAGTTGCCTCGCAAAACAATCAAAATCGACTACGGGCGTAAGGAAAGGTGTACGTTGCGGCTGGGAAGGAAGTGAAGGATTTGTCTTGAAAGTCTAGATGCGTTGTGTGATGATATTGGGTACAATAGGAGATGATTTTGAAGTTATAACTTGAATGGTCATGTATGACGTATAATTACCTATAGTGGATAGGCGCAATCAGTTTATGAATTTCTGAATTGGTGATGATACTCTTTGACAGGGTTTGGAAGGATGAGTGTTGCTTGGGAATTTCGGATTTTGTAAAGAACCGGGGTGACTTGTTTTGGGAGACCGTTGGATTGAAAATTGATGGATTAGGCTTCGTCTTTAAGAGATGGAAAGATAATTATCTTGTAGTTGACTAGTTGGTTGAGAAACCAAGGTTAGAGGATATGGCCGAGGCGTGTAATCTTCCCAAAGTCTTTCCTCAAGAATTGTCGGGATTATCACCTGAGAGAGAAGTGAGATTTATGATTGACTTGGCCATGGAACTGAGCCAATCTCTAGAGCGCCCTACAAAATGGCATTGTTGGAGTTGAAAGAGTTGAAGGTGCAGATGCAAAAGCTGCTGGATAAGGGATTCATTTGCGCTAGTGCATCACCGTAGGGAGCACCAGTGTTGGTTGTAAGGAAAAAAGATGGTTTATTGTGTGGGTACATTAACTATCGGTAGTTAAATCAAGTGACTGTCAAGAACAAGTATCCATTACCAAGAATAGATGACTTGTTGATCAACTACAATGGGCATCGGTATTCTCCTAGATAGACTTAAGAACGGGATACCATCAATTGAGGATTAAGAAGGATAATATACCAAAAACGGCCTGTCGAATGAGATATGGATATTATAAGTTAGAGTGATGCCGTTTGGACTTACTAATGCCTCAACCGCCTTTATGGACTTAATAAATTGGGTGTTTAGGGAATTCTTAGATCAGTTCGTTATTGTATTCATCGATGACATCTTGGTGTATCCAAGGAGCCTCGAGGAACACGAGTAACATCTACGGATGGTTCTACAGACCTTAAGAGAACGCGCACTCTATGCCAAGTTTAGTAAGTGCAAGTTATAGCTCACGCATGTCATGCCTCGAACCCCATCGAGCTCGCGATATCCCGCTACAGGTTGAATTTGTTGCGACGTCCCAGGAACGTCACCAACCCAACCCAAAAATCAGAGCCACATGTGGAAGCGGATATAAAAACCCCCGAACTAAAAGATGACGACAACGGGGTAGAACAATAGAACAGACAAACAACAATGACAGCATTTCATACAATATTATTGCACCACAAAACTAACATTATATTACAAACATATACAGCAAACTAGCATCCGAAATCACCGTCATAACAAAATATTAGGGATTTGGTTATCTTAACTTCCCTATGGGTCAACCCGATTTACACAACCTCTAAAATGCCCTAGGGAAAACCTAAGGATCGCCTTGCTTTTCATTCCGCTTTTGTTTCTCTAACTCGAACCTCCGGAAACTCACCTGCAGCTCCACTGGACACCAAAGGCAGCTCCTCAGACTTCCAAAAAGAGGAGACGGACCTCTAGGGTCTAAGGTTGGGGGTCTGAAATTGTGGATTATACAACTATGAGACGAATCTCAATAAGTGTACAACCCCAAACCCCACGTAGGCACTCACGTACCGCCAGACAGAACACGCATCTCACACAACGATCAATCAATCTAACAATCACACATGAACCTACCTGGAACCCATCATGCACGTTCCTGCACGTTAGACCATAATATAGCCAGCACCTCATAGTAATATATCACAGACGTGCGCGTGCTTTAATTATAAGACAGAAACCACTTGGGCACGTCTCATACCGTGCTTAGCAGTTTCTACCCTATAATTAAGCATCACATCACGCGATACAAATACACTCGCACACTAACTCACACCAAGCATCATTTTCTTAATTTCACTCGTTCCACCAATTATCGCTCATTCTCAACCTTTCCACCGCTACCCGCGCCCGCGTAAAAAATATCAAGCCAACGGTCTTCTGACCTTGTCAAGCATCGTCACCCTGTCGAGTCGGGCATCGTCATCTCGTCCTGGATGGCATCGTCCCGCGTAAACGAACACGCTTCAGGACGGAATGCTACCTCTCCCTTTCCTTAATTATCGTGCCCGTGTAAAACGCATCAGGCCAACGGTCTTTAGACCTCGTCAGACATTGACACCCCGTCGGGCCGGGCATCGTCATTTCGTCAAGGACGGTATTGTCCCGCGTAAATGTATACGCCTCGGGACGGATCATTTCCAACCAATCCCACATTTTCATATCCTCGTTCCACTCAAACTACACTTATACTCGGCCAATAGTCGCGCAACCAAATATACACAGCTTACACATATTTCACAATTTCACATTCCTCGATCACATGAACACACCCCGCGACCTACACACTTAGCATGCGAATTCAATGCACATTCTCATTACTACGCCACCACACCTCATGACCATACACATACGGCACACCACCGCACTACATTCAGCCCATGCGCAAACCAAAACCAGCCAACGACAACAAATAATACAATTAATCCAATAAACCCAATCAAGCCAATACAATTCCAATCAATCACACAATTTAACCCCGATCGATCCACAACATCATAGCCCTAATCAAGCCTCCTAAACCTCGAAATTCCATCGCCAAATCAGTCCACTACCACCCAAACAACCAGCCACTATTTCAGTCCAAAACAGCAATGAAAATCACCTAAATCGAATCCTAAACGAGCCTAGCAATACCCGAGGTCCTAGGTGTCGATTGGGGAAGTCACTTACCCTAGGAAAACAGGACAACTCGACTGAACAGGGGCGGGGACAGCGGACCAACAGTAGCAGCAGTGGCGTCGCCGGTAATGTACGGATGGCCATATGGATACACACGGATGGCGACGTATGGCAACATACGGGCAGCTGGAGGGTTGCGGCGGCAGCAGCTCAGCCGATCGAGCTCTGGTGCGACGGCGGTGAGCTTCGGCGAGCTTTGGCCGAGAGGAAAAACCAAGAGGGAGAGAGAGATTTCGGGAGAAAGGAGAGAGAGTGGTCTGGACAGAATGAGAGGAGAGAGAATGAGGTCCAAGCTAATCAAATATTGGCGCTTGGATGAACATGTGTCGCCGATTTGGGAAATTTGATCAAAATACCTCTAATCTGACGGTCCTCATTTATCTCTATCTAATAATTGAGGGGCAAAAGTGTTTAAAGTCCAATAATTGAGCTGAAATTTCAAACCTGATTAATCCAAAAATATCCCAAAATTCGGAACCCAAAAATAGCCCAGGAGCAAAATGGTCATTTTTCCGGTCCCGGGGCAAAATTCCAATTTTTTGCTATACCAACCCCAAATGTGTGTGGCCAACATAATATGGCATCGGAATCGCGAAAATAGCTTCTTAAGCCCTCAAAAATCGACTGCAAAGTCCTGGGGATTAAAATAATATTATTTTTCACTTCCGAGCAAAAATTCCAATTTTTGACCGTACTAACTCTAAATGTGCGTGACCACCCCAAAATGACATCGGCCTCAAAAAATAATTTCATACGGGCTCAAAATCAACGTCGGTGTCCTGAGGGTCAAAATCGTAATTTTTCCGGTCCCGAATCGAAATCCATTTTTTTTTGTAGAAATGGGTGGCCCCAAGGTTGGCCAAGCAAAAAACGTCATCGACAACTCAAAATTGTCACTTTCAAAATTATCAATTTCCAAGCCCGAATTCCAAGAAATGACTAAAATTGAACAATCGCGACTTTAGCTTATCTCTAGCTAACGGGTGGCTCATTGGGATTACGCACTCTCAACCCGTGATCGACACCAAGTCAAATCACATTTAAGTTTACTCTACCCGGGACAGCCTCAATTGTCATATAATTGCGAGGGTCTTCGCTAGTTCCCTTTGGACACGGTCAATCAATTAGATCGGTCTATGTTGGCCCAAAATATTCTCTCGTCAATCCATATGATCGAAGATCGAACCCAGGTCGAGTTCTTTGGTCGTGCGAACTCAATCTTGTAATAGCCCCTACCCCTAAGGTGATCGTACTGAGAATGCGCTGTTATGGGTGAGATCTCACTATAGTGCATTGGTCAAATTCATTTCTTAAATCTCGGGAAAAGAATCGAAAATTTAGACTATTACAACGCGAGTGGCATTTCTTGGACATGTTATCTCCAGGGATGGAATTTCAATAGATCCGACTAAGATTGAGGCAGTTACGAATTGGCTAAGACCTATGACAGTGATGGAGGTTCGGAGCTTCCTAGGATTAATAGGTTACTACAGACGATTCGTGGAAAGGTTCTCCGCAATAGCTACTCCTCTAACTCGCTTACTAAAGAAGGAAATAGGATTTGAATTGGATAGACAAGTGCGAAAGAAGTTTTTAGGAACTTAAGCATAAGTTGACAACCATGCCGGTGTTGACAATACCATAAGGTCCCGGAAGATATGAAATCTACGGTGATACATTGCTAAAGGGATTAGGATGCGTGTTAATACAGCATGGAAGAGTGGTAGCATACGCATCGCGAAAATTGAGGCCTCACAAGCTAAATTACCCAACGCACGATTTGGAACTTATGGCTATCATCTTTGCACTTAAGATTTGAAGGCATTATTTATGTGGAGAAAGGTTTCAAATCTACGCGGACCATCAGAGCCTAAAGTACTTGTTTTCTCTAAAGGAATTAAACATGAAACAACGTCATTGGATGGAGCTTTTGAAGGATTATGATTGCGATATTCTGTACCATCCTGGAAAAGCTAATAAAGTGACGGATGCACTTAGTCGAAAGTCATGCATCGCGCAAATGATGGTAAAAGAGTGGACTTTACTTGAAGGGGTGCAAGATTCGGAATTCAAGTTTGAAGTAAGTCACATCTCGAGTCTGTTAGCTATCTTGAGGATCGAACCGAAGATTCAGGCGAGGATTAAGGTATTACAATCTATGGACCTTGAGATTCAAAAGATTTTGAGAATGGATGCAACTAAGAGGAAAATCGACTTTTAAGTATTCGAGAATGGAATTTTGAAGTTTCGTGGACGATTGTGCATGCTCGATGATACAGATCTTAAAGAGGAAATCTTGGCTAGAAGCTCACCGTAGGAACTATAGCATTCATCCGGGTAGCACAAAGATGTATTAGAACTTGTGTCAGCAATATTGGTGGAACGGGATGAAAGTAGATGTAACTAAACACGTGGCAAAGTGCCTAACGTGCCAACAAGTGAAGGCGTATCATTATAAGCCTGGTGGACTGTTGTGACCATTGGAAATTTCCGAATGGAAATGGGAACACATTACTATAGATTTCGTTTGGAGATTACCGAGGAGTCAAAGGGGTTATGATTTGATTTGGGTGGTAGTTGATCGACTGACAAAGTCGGCACATTTTCTATCGGTGCAAAAGGACTTCGCCTTAGAAAGGTATGCTAAGATATACGTGCGACATGTAGTTTGTCGTCATGGAGTACCAATGATGATTACTTCATGTCGTGATTCTAAGTTTACTGCCGCTTTTTGGAAAAGTCTTCACACGGCATTAGGAACGAAATTGCGGTTTAGTACGGCCTATCATCTGTAGACGGATGGCCAGTTTGAGAGGACGATTCAGACTCTGGAAGATAACTGCTAGCATGTGTGTTAGATTTTAAGGGCAATTAGGAAGAACAGTTGCATTTGATTGAATTTGCCTATAAGAATAGCTACCAACAGAGTATCAGAATGGCACCGTTTGAAGCGCTGTATGGCAGAGCTTGTAGAACGCCGGTATGTTGGGATAAAGTTGGTGAAAGGAGTATAACAAGTCAAGAGTTAGTTCAGCAATCAGTCGAGGCAATCGAGGTTATTCGGGATAGACTTAAGACCGCTCAGAGTCGCCAAAAGAGCTATGTAGATCGGAGATGAAGACATTTGGAATTTCAAGTAGGAGACCATGTTTTCCTCAAGGTGTCACCAATGAGATGATTGTCCCGGTTTGGCAATAAAGGAAAGTTAAGTCCAAGGTACGTAGGCCCCTTTGAAATTTTGGAAAGGATTGGAGATCTAGCCTATAGACTCGCCTTGTTGTCGAATTTGTCTCAAGTATATAATGTATTCATGTGTTAATGTTGATGAAGTATGAACCGGATCCGACCTACGTGCTGAATTACGAAGAAATAAACGTGGACGATAGGGTATCATACGTGGAAAGACCAGTGCGAATGGAAGACAGAAAGGAACGAGCATTACGGAATAAGACAATCCAGATGGTCAAAGTGATTTGGGAGCACCATGGAATCGAAGGTGCCACATGGGAAAGTGAATAGTTGATGCGACATCAGTACCCCTATTTATTTGAGTAGTTAGGTTGGGTTATAAATTTCGAGGACGAGATTTTTGTAAGCGAAAAGAGTTGTGACATTCTGAATTTTGATCCACTTTTAGGATAAATGAAATATGTATATTCTTCAATGCACTTGTAGTTAAATCTCACCTGGAACTGATCATTTTCGGGATATTAACCTTTAAGGAATGGCTACCTAAGGAAATGTACGTGGACCTAAGAACTCGACCATGAGTCGACCTTTAGTGATGATTGAGGTCACTATGACTTGAGTAAACATAGGTCAATACAACGTAAACCCTAAAAGACCGCCCGTTAGTCAGAGATACACTAAAGCCGCATTTGAGTGAAATTGACCGTCATTTGAATCCGAACTTGGATGGCGAATTTCTCGAAGTGTCACGACTAATTTATTTGGACGATGTCACATAAGCGTCGCCAACCTTGAGATTGCCCGGATTTGTCGGAAAGTGAAATTTGGACCGAATGCGAATTTAGATCAGTATACCTTCCTCTTGGTTTATTTTATTTAGTGTCTATCTAGTCTTTTCTTTGATTTTGAAATTCGGAATTTTGGTGGCCCTTGGATCTAGCTTGCTCAACAAGACTAATTGTGAGCCCTTGGATTGCATTTGATTGGTATATTGACTTTGGTCTCTCTCTCTCTCTCTCTCTCTCTCTCTCTCTCTCTCTCTCCCCTCTTTTTCCGCTGCCCCATGCTACCCCCATGTTGTTTCTGACTTCTGCCTTGCTGCTATTGACTTCCTTTGCTCCCCTACATTTTTGCTTTTGTTTTGCTGCTGACTTTCATTTACTTTTGCTTTCGCTAACCTCCACCATGTTGCTTTGCTGACTGTTCGTTTCCTCTGCTCCCTACATTTCTACCCTGTTGTTGACTGCTGACCATAATGTTCTGCTGACTTTTGCTGTCGACTTCTTCACGTCGTTGCAGCTTTTGCTTTACCCTATGCTACCTCAAGTATTTCTTCTTCTTCTTCATTTTTGCTTCTGTTTTTGTTGCAACTTCTCCATTCCAGCACCACGCCAGCCCATTTTTCGCTAGAACCAGCCACCATCCCATCCCCGTTCTGCCCCCATCTTCGCCCAACTCTGCCATGAGCCGCCACCTGTCTGCTTTGAGGTTGCTGCTGCTTTGCTACTGCTGCTGCTACTTCTTGTTTTGCTTCTTAGCTTCTTCTTGCTGCACACTCGACCAGTAACTCCGTCCGCCTCCACCAGCCAACCACCTCAGCCATCTAGCAACCGCTCATCATTATCCAGGTCGCAGAAATCACCAAGCCACCCATCCGACCGCTAGAACAGCTGCTGCTTGCTTGGCTTGGCTTTGTTTGGTTTCTTGCTTAGGCATTCTTAGTAAGTGGCTTCCTAACCCTTGACTACGCTCAGGGGTGATTAATGGACATGTTAGGGATAGTTTAAGGGCTGTAGATAGTTGGTTGAGTGGCTGTTTATGCTTGGTTTGCTTGGTGGTGCATATTGGTTGATTTCCGGTAAGGTTGCTATTGCGTCGCTGAATTTTGCTATTTTTTCTGTGATTTTTGTAGGTCGAATTTGAGGAAGTTTTCTTATGAAAGTTGTTCATAAAATCTTGAAGTTTGACATAATTTAATTTGGGAATTTTTGGAAGTAATTTGAGGCCATTCGGAAGTCTATATTTGGATCGAAATAAGTCTGCTAGAAACACAGTTCCTCCGACCTTCGGGTCTGTTTGAATTTTTATAAATTTTTTCAGACCTATTTTCAAAATACTTCCTCACAAAACTTGTTAGGGACATTTGTGGCTATGACATATAAAAATTTCAAATCTTTCTAAGGAGATTTGGTTACTGCTTGAAATGCATTTTTAAAATCGGATGGCCAGTCCGAATGAAATATTTTATGTCTGATTTTGGATGACAAAAAGAGGTAGTTCTAGATAGAACTGGATTTTGTGTTTTCCGTGAAAAATGTTCATCAAGATATTTTGTACAATATATCCAAATTTCATAATTTTTGGAATTGGTTTGCTATTTATTTCAAACGGATTTTCATTCACTGCACAACTGCCTAGTTTGGACCCCATTTTGTATATTGTTGATTTTTTTCTCTCCCTCTCTAGAATTATTTGGTGTTATCATGGCGTTTTGATGGATTTAGTTGACATTAGGCTAATTTACAAAGATAAGAATTGATAATGATTGCTGAGATGTGTGCATGGTCACAACACGTTCCGTTTAGGCGGGGGTTCTAGATGATGCCCGATGGGGGTTCAGATGCCGTCTAGGCGAGGGTTCTAGATGTTGCCGATCACGGTGGAGGCCAGATCGATGCTCCTTTGTAGAATGCCGTCTGAGCAGGAGTTCGAGACGTTGCCGTTGTCGAAATAGCGGGACGATGCCTGGTTACGCCAGAAGACTAGCAGGAGTTCAGTGGCCCGAGGTGTCATTAATAATCTGAACTTAATGAGTGCGATTTGCATTGGGGAATGCTTTGCCTGAGTTAATTGATGAGCACGTCTAGATTATTAACCATGTTATGTTTGATCATGCCATTAATTGCTTTGAGCGTGCTTGATGGGCAATTGGCCATATTATGGTGACATTCTAACGTGCAGGGCTTGTGTATGCGCTAAGGCGAGGTAAAGACGCCTGTGATTGTTTATGGCACGTCGATTGTTTGAATCGCATGTTTAGAATTATTTGGAAGTATGCTTTGGCCTAAGTGAGGCTTAGGTAGTTATTTATTGAGAATTGTTCTCATGGTTGTATAACCAAACCATTTCAAACCCGCGACTGTGATTGATCCAGAGACGCTACCAGGATACCACGGGGATTGAGGATAGGTTGAGTTATCCCGTCTTTTGAGTGTCCTTTTTGTAGAGGAGTTAAGCTTACCAACCACCCAATCCTTTTTGTTGTGCGTGGTTCGTAGATAGTGGCCTCGTAGAAGGCTTGCAAATATGTGTTGTAATCAATGTTATGTTTATAAAAGTGTCTTGTTAATGTATATTTTTTGTCTCTCCACTATCATGTTGTTTATGTGTTGTATGGAGAGTTCGAGGTTGCTTCCGCATGCGTTGCTCGTTAGTGGTTCAATTGGGTCGACGACAAGTCCTGAGATGTTGCATGCTTGACGATCCCAGAGGGATGTTGCGTCCTCGTTCGGGTTCAAGGTGTGACACTTGCTTCCAACACACCATGTTCTTCGAAGCCCTAGCACTCTTGGAGTGTCTCTGAAGCACGCAGAAGCAAACTGATCTGTGGAGAAGTATTCATCTGAAAGTGTTAATTGAGCTAGATAGCTTATCGCCGATGGACCTTATTTCGCGTATTGAACAATTCGGTTGGGATTTGCGGATTAACATTTTTCTAAAATTGATCACTCGTATTGCTTGATATGATTAGTCAATAAAAAATATTTTCATTATCAATAACAATTTATGTCCAAACATTTTAGTGGACAATAAAAATATTTTTCGTTTATTCATTTTTATAAGTAATATAAGCATCATTTTTAGGAATATATTTTTTAAATTATTCATTTTTTGCAAAACGAATACACATTTAGTTCATGATGGCAAGCGACATATGGTCCTGCTTGGAAATGTCCTGTTAATCTACTGCCCATGAGAAGCAAATAAAGTTGCCGACTTCATTGCTGAGGCCCACAGACTTCAGGCCCTCCCAAATCTCTGGTTTTGTAATTCCCCCATCCCTTTTGTAATATTTTGTGTTTAAAACGGTCAACAACAGTGTTCCAAAAGTGTTGATTGATGCAATGGACTGCTTTTTCGACAAAAACGAAAAAACCAATCAATCGCTAAGCCTCTACCACTAAAACAGATTGCTTAAATCGGGAACCACCTAGACTGAACCGGACCGGCCGATTTGATCCTGTTCACAAGAGTGTTGGTCCGGTTTCTGATTTCTCAAAGTGGAACCGGCGTTTGGACTGTCTAGTTCTCAGTTACAAGGGAAATAGAACCGAACCGAACCGACCAGACCGGACCGATTACATATATAAATTTTTTGTGTGATTATGTGTAGTTGATATGAGGAATACAATTTCAATTTTAGAATATATGCAAAATCGGCATGGGGAATACAATTCGTTATTGCATTGACTTGAATTACACGCTTACTTTTGTGATTATGTATAGTTGGCATGAAGAGCACAATTCTAATTTCAAAATATATGGTATCAAGTAGTAGGAAAAAAAGGGTGACGGAGGACCAATTGGTCTGGTATCCTGTTCCCAATTTTGGAAACCGATCACCTCTATCTACCACCACGAATTGTCCACACATTCCCCTCCTCCCCGGGAAAAAAAGAAAAAAACATACTAATTGAGAGCCGTGCAAAATCAAACACATGGCTTTTTGGCTAAGATTAGATTGGAACCAAATAAAAGAGGCCAGTTTCCCTCTATTCATCCTTTTTTGAGTTATCAAAGGGATTGGGATTGTCAAATGGCCCTCAATGTAATGCCTAAAGTTTTCTCATTTTGAGTTATTGACCGCTGAGATTTCTCTTCAGGTTCTCTATCAAACTGGGAGTATTACTTTGGACTCTTGTCGTGCATCTTCACCGAAGTGTGGCAAAAACGTTATTATCTTAACAATTATAAATTTGTTTGGATGACAAATGATGTTGTGATAAAAAATTTCTTGATGGCGGGAAATAAAGTTTCCTCTCAGTGCACAACTGCTAAATTTGCAGTGCGAAGAAATTCTCGATCCTCTTGCCGACTTTCAGTTTCTAAGTAAGGAAAAAGTCATGGAAGAAATCGAACAATCTTTCAATGCACAACAAAAGAATTACCTAGGAATAGAAATTGAATTAATGGCAAGTAATGGTCCGAATATAATCTCTAGGAAAAATATTTTTATTCTACAGCATTAATGTCAATTGTCTTTGAAAGTAATACTGAAGGCCTTTTGTTTGTTATTCTGATAGAAAGGAGAACACTCGTTTCAATGTACGTTCTTTTCTGTGTGATTTTTTCTGCCACCTCATGAAGTTATTTTAACTTTCCAAAAAAAGACAACCCCTCACACATTTTCAAAGGGGGCCTCTCAAACACACATCATCATGGGTGAACCACCGGAATATAACACTAAGGCTGCGGAGCAATTGGATTCTGATCAATTGACTTCTACTGCTTCAATGAATCCTCACTAAGACAAGGATTTGTTGTTTAATGCAGAGGATTTTGAGGCTAATTTGTGTGATTTGCTGTGGAACTATCTGGGAAAGCATTGAATGCAGTTGATGGGAATGTTTTGCCTTTATGTGACTCGATCTATTGTGTATAAATCAAATGTGGATCAATTGATCGATGAAATTCATCAACAGATTCTTATTTGTCCTGCGAGAAATTGTGCAGACATACTTTTGGGAGGAACTCTTTTTGTTCAGATTTATCGTCCAAGGAACAAGACATGGCGAACTCCCTCGTTGCAAAGTCGGCATTCTATTGCCCTTTGGATTTTAGGACTGCAATTATGTGCACCATTCATCTGTAGAGAAAAAAGTATAGTCTGTATTTTATGCATTGTTCCGTCGTGCATAAGCTGAGATGGATTGCTCACAGTATATGCTTCTGTACAGATTTTGTCTGGAGAGGACTAGAGACTCTAAGTAATTCCCTTTGGAAATAATCGCTGCAAATATGCAGAATATTAGTCTTTCAAATGAAAATAATCATTGCCATGCGCAGATTATTAGTCTTTCAAATGACCAAAGCTCCAACAATGTGTTGGGTGATTTAAAGCCTCTCTTACCCCAAAAGCTAGCTCAAAGGGCAAGTTTTTCCCTAACACTTATAAATTGACTACCAACCCCTCACACCACTAATGTAAAATAAACCCAACAATCTTCCCCTCACGTATCGAGTTCTAGATCGAGGGAGCAACAACACGTATTTCTTATATGAGTGTTGAGTCTAGACTTGTTGGCAACTTGGGCTTTAATACCAGTGTTGGGTGATCTACAGCCTCTTCTATCCCAAAAGGTAGCTCAAAGGTGAGATTTTCCCTCACACTTATAAATGGACCACTAGCCCTATTCAACAATCAATGTGGGTCATCCCCAACACATTACTCCATGAAGCATCATTGGGTTTACGGAAAAGCATTTTCCATGTTCTTTCCGTGATGCTAGAGCTGGTTTTATACGACGAGCTTCAGTTCGACTTCATTTTTGCGCGGAACCCGTCACCAAGAATTGGACGTGAGAAGCTGAGTTCAAATTGGCAATGCCCATTGGAACAGGTCTGTGGAAGGAGACGATAAGATTTTCTCTAACTCGGGAGAGAGAGCTCAGTCCGGTCAATCCAGTTGACCAGAAGCGAAAGAGCATATGTTGCCGCGTTGGGAACATAGTCAAAGCCACAGCTAAGCATAGCCATTATATTAATCTTGGGTCAATGTCTCTCCTTGCCGGTCGATAGTGCTTCCTTGCATTATACAAGGAACATAATTTGCAAAATTTGGAGCTACGAACGTTCGTTCTTTTGACCGTGGGGGGGTCGTTCCTACTAAGTTTTGAGTACGACGAGTGGACCATTTTAGACCCATTTTTGGAAGTGTGGGTCCTCTCTCTCTCTCCTTTTCGGTATTTTTATTTAGGGTTAATATCACGAAAAATTCTAAACTGGTACACTTGTGATAAATTTATCGTAAATTAATTTTTTGATCACCAAAAACCCTAGATTGATACATCTGTGACAAATTTACCCCAAACTAATTTTTTGACCATCAAAAACCTTAAATTGGTACATTTATGACAAATTTACCCTTAATTAGTTTTCGTTAAATTGAGTTAATATCACGAAAAATTACAGACCGGTACTCCTATGACAAATGGAGGGTAAAATACCAAACTGGTACACTCATCAACTGTCACGTGTAATCAAACTCAAAATTTTAAAAATAAAATTTAACTGAAACTAAATAAGGGTATATTCGTCATAGGTGTACTAGTTTAAGAATTTCGATTGTCAAAATATTAGTTTGAGATAAATTTATTACGTGTACCAAAATGGAGTTTTTGATGGTCAAAAAATTAGTTCGAAGTAAATTTTTGTCACAAGTGTATTAGTTTGGAGTTTTTCGTGATATTAACCCAAAGCATAACAAAACCGCATTGCTTGTCAACTATCAACTATCACAATTCAGCCGGGACAATCTTTAGCCAACGTTCTTGAGTTATAACGTTAAGGATTCTGTATGATTTTGAGATGCTCAATCCAATTAATGCCTGATTTTCACTTTGCTTGCTTGTGCCAAAAATTTCAGTTCTCTCTCTAGGTGGGAGCTATCCCAGGCTTTTGAGTATCTTCCTTTGAATTGTTCTCAAATTTTCTTGATTTTTTTTTTGGTAACACCACTTCCATGTTAGTTCCTTCATCTTGGTCACATGAAGAGGGGCGTTGGGGGGTGGCTGGAGACGGTGAAAGGCGGTGTAGGAAAAAGAAAGGGACAGGCGATGGACGGTGGATGGACTAAGCACTCATATAGCTAGGAAAAAGAAGAGAGAGAAAAATAGGAAATAAAAAAGATAAAGAGAAGAAAGAATGAATCTGGAGTCTTAACTGTTAAAATCAATCATGTGGCGATGTGTTCTCTTTTCAAGAAAGTAAATTTGATGTGTAATTTTAGACTAATAAATTTAGAGGTTTCCAATTCACAGATTAATTTATTTGTTGTCTTTCAAGTGTCAATATCATATAACTACACATCCTAGATGCGATGGGCTTACTGCCGTTTTAGTCTTTTGCTTCTACTGAATAGAAGATTGGACACCAAACGCTGATCTCCCTCCCTACCTTAGGATTGGAGAGGAAAATTTGGATAAGTTTTGATAGCCGATGAAGACTCGAAGCTGACATTAATAAAGATGCGTTTTGGAGAGTATTTACAGGCGGCTTTGACAGACCAAAACCTCCTCGAATGTATCTAGGCTTGGTATAATGACATGGGCACTTATCTCTCTAAAGGCCCTTGGGTCAAAATTTTGGTATTTGGTAACACAATTTCAAAGATTTTGATGCCGAATTTAGCTCTGAAAATGCTCAAATCTCAAGGCAAACCTTCGACTTTGGGCTTTAGCATTTTCTGAATTTAAGTTCAGGGGTTTAATAAATTTCTTTTCTTCTAATCTTGCCCCCCTCACTAACATATTAGTATTTCGATTGTACCCCTCACTTGGTTTTTTCTTCCAATTGAAGTTCAGGGATTTTCATGAAGTTGCAATTGCGATTGGAGTGGCTTGGAAGCTTTGCATAGGAGGTCGATGGACATCGACGCAGCTTCGTCGAGGTCGTGGGACACCAGCAAAGCTTCTTCGACGGTCGAGCGACACTGGCAAGCAACAATGTTGGGAAGCTTCGGCGAGGGTCACTTGACGCCAAATCTACCTCGCTTGGGGTGGCACGATGCGGGGAAGCTTTGCTAAGGTCGTGTGACGCTATCATAGGTGAGGTAGATCCTGCATGCGCTGCGTTGCCTGGGTTCTCGATGATAGCATCAGGACGAGGGCCATAGGTAGCTAGATCTCACCTGTGTTGCGTTCCCCAGTTAATTGGCCCGGCATTGTGCCACTTGGAGTCACGCTACCTTGGTAGCATGTTGGCTGGGGTCACACGATGTCGACATTGATGTTATTGTTGTGCCGCTAGCCTGAGTTTTCATTTACAGCCGCAAGTTCCTCTGTTCTCCTTTTTTATTTGTTTTTCTTATTATAAAAATTAATTCGTAATAAGTACTTTACAAGGTGTTTACCAACACACTATTTTATGATCATGAAAATCTTTTAAGTCAATATCTTTGCTTAAATACAATGTCCTCAATTAAAATGTTTGCCAAACTCACCTTTAATCGTGGGGCCTAGAAGCCTTCAATGCCATGGCCCACTAACAATTCAATCTCCTTCTTCATTGCTCTATTGCCCAAGGACAAGATTAGTTATGTGAAATATCCAATATCTCTTGCCTTTAACCCTAAATTGATATGGTTTCATTGACCTAGATAGAGGTCAATTCAGGTTGTCATAAGTTCCCCGAAGGCATAGGTTTGACAATGTTAGCGATGGAGGGCAGGTGGCTATTGGCAGAGGCGAAAAGAGAGATGACACATATCCAACATTGCGAGGAATGGAGATATAAAAAGGGATAAAGGAAGGGAAGAGGTTATCAAAGTTGTCTATTTCACTCATAAATGGAAATGAATATTTTTTGGATAACCTATGGGCACGAGCATGGAGACCATAACCAAGAATAGTTTTCAAGCCATTGATAGGATTTGAGCAAGAAATCTCTAGCTTTTAAATTAGAAATTCCTTGGCACCCCTAACAATTAAGTCAATTTTTTTGAGGTTTTAATGGAGATAAATTAATGATATATTTTCTTAACGTGGCTCGGATTATGCAATAAAAAGTACTAGGCGTGGCGACATTTTTCAATAGATGCATCAATGCTTGGGTGGTTGTTAGTGATAGATTATTTAAAAATTAAACCACGTTTTGACATAAGAGTTTATGTTTTAGAACACTTGACAGTGGTTTCGCAAAAATTTTACATTATTTTAGAGTAAGAGGTCCTGAGCTCTAATTTCTCCAAGCCTCTTATTCGTCTCACTTATCATATATTTCCACATTTGGTATTAGGCCAGAGTCTAGCTTGGGAGCTGGGAAGTGCTAGAATATTTAAATATTGAACCGCACCTTTGATCTAACAGTTTAAGCTATTAGAAGTCCCACAAATTTTACTATAAGGCCACCAAACGTTTTGGTCCTAAATCAAGAAAATGTTGATGAATATTTCAAAGATGAGATTATGAGACCTGAGCAGGTCTTTAAAAGGCTCTAACTCTAAGGTTTCTCTCTTAGATTTTCAGGGTTGTAAAGCTCTTAAGGGGATACTGCCACTAAGAGGGTAGGAAAAATATTCCCTTGGCAACTTGGGGGCCTTTGGGTGGAGAAAGTAGAATACACGTCAACTTTGGTTGGCTATTTTCGGGTAGGCAAATATAGTAGCCTCTTGTGATGGGGGTGACAAAGGGGAGCTTTTGGTTCCTGCTTGGCTAGCTTGTGCTTCGCACACTACTTGGTAACCAGCTTGCTGGCCAAGTACCCCCGGTTACCAAACTTTTTGGTCCTAAATCAAGAAAATGTTGATGAATTTTTCAAAGATAAAATTATAGCCAAAGTTCCAAGTGATGAGATAAGGTTTCCCATGACATGAGTAATATCTTCCAAGAAGGTATAAATGCAATCCTTTTCGAAGAGTCCAATTGAATATATCACTTTGCAAGAGCCATGTCATGTGCTTTGAATATTCAAAAGCTCATCTTGTGGCGGACAAACGACGTACCTGAGCTGTCGGAAGTTTCCCCAAAAATGAATTTTTCTCTTCTATGCTCATGAATGGGAACCGTAGGTATAGAAAAGGCTTTTATTGGATCATGTTCAAACCTCTCACCCCATTCTTCCTCTTTGACCGTTCCAATCTCCCTCGTCACGTATACGGATATGTATTATATTTTCCTAGCAAAAAGTATATCTTTCATTTTATTCAAACCTAATAGTTTACGCACGTCATTGATCAAACGACCATGGTCCATGAGAAATTACACAAGACTCAACATATATGTATATTTTGTACATTGTGAACGTGTTCGTCTATTTGTTAGTCCACTGTCGAAGTTATAATTCTGTATCATCGACATCAATCATGAAGAGGAAAATTCAATTTGTCATTAACGAAACTACATTCAAATTCGATAATGAGACCAAATTGGCGTATACTTCTATATAATCATAAGCAGTGCGAGAATCTTTCCAAGCGGCACCTCTTTCTTTCTCTCACATAGAATTACCACAAAATTTCCTGTCTCATGTATGACATTCTGTTGGAAATATGGGATAAATTAATGGGTGAATGAATGAGAAATTGATACTCAAAGAACACCCTTGAGTTGGAAGTGGGAAGTGAAAAACACTAGTCCCACATTGGAAAAGGAAGAAAGCTATGGAGTGCTTTATATACAGTTACACTTCTTTGAAGTGGTAACTATCAAAGCACAAACTCTCTGCCTCGCGAGCAGGTGTAGGGGGGTGCAAATCCGACGCCCAACAAGCTGAAACTTGGGCGCGAATGCGCATCCTACGTACACAATTGCAGGACCGAAAAGTGGGCCTCGCGACGAGCCCAATTTTGCTAGCCACAGATTTGTAACGTATGAGACGCGATGTTTGTTCAATTTCGCCGGAAGCTTGGAAGTGCCGCGATCTCTTCTTCGCTGTCAGCCGTTGTATCCTGGGAGACAGACGTTCGCAAAACCTCAATCGCGTGCTGGAGGGAACGATTTAGTTTTAAGGAAACTGTGTCGAACACAGGCCTCGGTATTCGTTTGTATCGATTCTAACTTTGTTATTGTAATTTCTTTTCTTTGTACTTCCCTATTGTTTGTAATATTTAAGCTTATGCCGATTTGAATTTTTCTCAACAATCTTAAAACAAATTCGTGATTTTAAAGAATTCAAATGGCTACTGAGAAAGAAGTCGTGGATGTGGCTGCTCGAAATGATGGTGTCGATGTGACTGCTGACAGCATCACCAAAGACTCTGCCTATGCCGCGGCTGTCCAACTGCCTGGCTCATCCTTCGTTCATCCTGCGGTTTCTATACACCATGGCGAAAAACCTGAAAAGTTCGACGGACTGAACTTTAAAAGGTGGCAGCAAAATATGCTATTTTATTTGACCACTTTGAATCTTGCGAGATTCTTGACCGAAGATGCTCCTAAATTATCCAAAGGAGAAACGGATAAGCAGGCCTTCAACGCTGTTGAAGCCTAGAAGCACTCTGATTTCTTGTGCGGGAACTATGTCATGAATGGCTTACATGACTCATTGTACAATGTTTATTGTGCAAAAAGAACGGCAAATGAGTTATGGGAAACCTTGGACCGGAAATATAAAACAGAGGATGCCGGAGCAAAGAAATTTGTTGTCGGTCGATTCCTTGATTGTAAAATGGTCGATTTTAAGACTGTCATTAGTCAAGTGCAAGAAATCCAAGTGATCTTGCATGAAATTCAGGCTGAAGGAATGATCTTGAATGAAACCTTCTAAGTGGCTGCTATTATTGAAAAGCTACCTCCTGGGTGAAAGGATTTCAAGAACTATCTCAAGCACAAGCGAAAGGAAATGAACCTGGAAGAGCTGATTGTCAGACTTCGAATTGAAGAAGACAACAGAGGATTTGAACGCAAAGGGTTCAATCCTACTATAACTAAGGCAAATGTGGTGGAGCTTAGGCAAGGCCACAAGAATAAAAAAATTGTCAAGCCAAAGTTGGGACCAAAAGGAGGAGTTTCCAAGAACAAGTTTCAAGGAAAATGCTTCAATTGTGACAAGATGGGCCATAGATCTGTGGATTGCAGACTTCCGAAGAAGAAGAATTATGAGGCAAATATGGTGAATGGCATCGCTCAAAACGTGTCAAACATAAACCTTTTCGTAGTGATTTTGAAGTGAACTTAGTTGGGTCCAATCCGAAGGAATGGTGGATTGACACTGGTGCCACTAGGCACATATGCTCTAATAAGGACCTATTCACAAACCTTGAACCGATTAATGGGGAAAAGGTTTTTATGGGAAACTCTGCCTCTTCTGCTGTCAAAGGTCAAGGGAAGGTGTTGCTGAAGATGACCTCAGGAAAGGAGCTGACTCTAAACAATGTCCTCTATGTGCCAGAAATTCGAAAGAACTTGGTTTCTGGGTCTCTGTTGAACAAGCATGGATTTCGTATGGTGTTTGAGTCAGATAAAGTTATTTTGTCTAAATCTAGGATGTATGTGGAGAAGGGATGTGTAACTGATGGGCTTTTTAAGCTCAATGTGATGACAATTATCAATAAAGATAATAAGTCTTCTGTTTATTTGCTTGAGTCTTCCAATTTATGGCATGGTAGACTAGGACATGTTAATTATGATACATTGCGTAGATTAATTAACTTGGAACATATACCTTCATTCCAAATTGATTCAAAACATAAATGTGAAATTTGTGTTGAGGCAAAATTAACGAGATCATCATTTCAAACAATTGAAAGTAACATCGAACCCCTTGAATTAATTCATAGTGATGTCTGCAATTTGAAATTCATTCAAACGAAAGGTGGTAATAAATATTTTATTACTTTTATCGATGATAACACCAAATATTGTTATGTGTATTTGCTTAAAAGCAAAGATGAAGCCTTAGAGAAATTTGCTCTCTATAAGAATGAAGTTGAAAATCAACTCAATAAGAAAATTAAAAGATTGAGAAGTGATAGAGGTGGCGAGTATGAAGTACCAATTGGTGAATTCTGTGCACAACACGGAATTATACATGAAGTAACTCGCGCTTTTACTCTCCTCAATCAAATGGTGTTGCTTAACGTAAAAATCGAACATTGAAAGAAATGATGAACGCGATATTACTAAATTCAGGTTTGCCTCAAAATATGTGGGGAGAAGCTATTTTGTCAAGCAACTATCTTTTAAATAAGGTACCTCGAAAGAAAGAGGACAAAACCCCTTATGAATTATGGAAAGGTAGGAGACCATCCTACAAACATTTACGAGTGTGGGGTTGTCTTGCAAAAGTAGCAGTTCCAACAACAAAGAAGACAAAGATAGGTCCTAAAACGGTGGACTGTATCTTTATAGGCTATGCACATAACAGTAATGCATATCGATTTCTTGTGCATGAATCTAAAATTCCAAATATACACAAGAATACAATCATGGAATCAAGGAATGCATCATTCTTTGAAAATGTATTTCCTTATAAATCCAATGATGGATCAAGTTCATCTAAACGAAAAAATGAAACTATGAATGAAGAAAGTCGTGATATTCATGATTCAGATCATGAATTTGAACCGAGACGTAGCAAAAGAGCAAGAGTGGAAAAATCTTTTGGAAATGATTTTCTAACTTATTTGTTAGAAAAGGAACCACTAGATTATGCAGAAGCTATAAATTCTTCTGAGGGACCTCTATGGAAAGAAGTAATAAAAAGTGAAGTTGATTCTATTTTGCAGAATCGCACTTGGGAGTTAGTGAATCTTCCTCCTAGTTGTAAGCCTTTAAAGTCCAAATGGATTTTAAAAGGAAAATGAAAGCAGATGGCTCCATTGATAAGTATAAAGCCAAATTTGTGATCAAAGGATACAAACAACGAGAAGGCTTAGATTACTTTGATACTTATTCTCCTGTGACGAGAATAACCTCCATTAGGATGATAATTGCAATTGCAACATTGCAAAATCTAGAAGTACATCAAATAGATGTAAAAACAGCTTTCCTAAATGATGATTTGGTTGAAGAAATCTACATGGAACAACCTGAGGGTTTTATAGTTCCGGGACAAGAAAGGAAAGTCTGTAAATTGGTGAAGTCATTGTATGGCCTAAAATAAGCACCAAAGCAGTGGCATGAAAAATTTGATAATGCAATGATTACCAATGGTTTTAAGATCAATGAATGCAATAAATGTGTCTACATTAAAGAGACAACAAATGGCTATGTTATTTTGTGTCTTTATGTAGATGACATACTAATTGTTGTTAGTGATGATAAAATGATCAAATCTGCCAAGAATATGTTGAATTCAAGATTTGACATGAAAGATATGGGACCTACTGATATGATTTTAGGAATTAAAATCGCAAGAACATCAGAAGGTCTTATTTTAAACCAGTCACACTATGTGGATAAGATTCTTGAAAAATTCAACATGAATGATTCTGGTATTGCTAGAACACCATTAGACAATAATCTTCATCTATCTAAGAATAGGGGAGAGGGTATTTCTCAAGTAGAGTACTCCAGAGTTGTTGGAAGTCTAATGTACTTAATGAGTTGTACTAGACCAGATATTGTCTATACGGTTAGTAAATTGAGTAGATATACGAGCAATCCGAGTGCTGACCATTGGAAAGCAATAGTGAGAGTGTTAAGGTACTTACGATATACTCGGAATTATGGCCTGCATTATACCAGATACCCAGCTGTTCTGGAAGGATATAGTGATGCAAATTGGATATCTGATATAAAAGACTCAAAATCTACTAGTGGATATATATTCACACTAGCAGGAGCAGCCGTATCCTAGAAATCCTGCAAACAAACTGTTATAGCCAGATCCGCAATGGAATCTGAATTTATAGCTTTAGATAAATGTGGTGAAGAGGCTGAATGGCTACGCCATTTCTTAGAGGATATTCCAAAATGGCAAAAACCTGTGCCACCAATAAGTATACATTGTGATAGTCAATCTGCAATTGGAAGAGCACAGAAGTAATATGTATAAGGTTAGTCCTAGCCATATACGTCGAGACATAATACCATTAGACAACTACTCTCAACAGGAATTATCTCAATTGACTACGTAAAGTCAAGGGATAATATTGCGGATCCGCTAACCAAAGGGTTAAACAGAGAGTTAGTTGAGAAATTGACAAGAGGAATGGGACTAAAGCCCATGAAAGAATAAGTTAGTATAAAGGAAACCCAACCTAGTTGACTGGAGATCCCAAGATCTAGGTTCAAAGGGACAACCTAATTATACAAACTTAGTGATGTCACTGTGAGGGTTATCCCTAAAATCATTCCTATATAAAATATCAGTGATATTGTCAAGGGAAAGGATAGCAATTTTGCTTTAATGATTCTTAAGTGGAGTAAATAAATTACTCAGAATTAAGTAATCACCTATGTGAGAGAGAAGTGGGGCCGCTTCAAAGGAATTATTTAAGGGCTAAATTCTTTAGAAACTCTTGCAGAACCAGGTTGATGTTCATGGCCAAAACGAACATAACTATGAGAAATGAACAAACGTTTAGATGATTCCCGTGTGAAGTGTATGGTTCATTTATATAAGAAAGCTGGACAGTTCAAGGACATCATGTCTACTGGACAACTAGTAAAGTAAATATACTTTCACAAGGAAAGGTTCAAAGAGTAAGACCTACCTATCCTATGCAGGTTTCAATTGTTGAACACTATCACAGAGTCAAAACTAAAATAATTTTCATTCATGTGAGGGATTGTTGGAAATATGTGATAAATTGATGGGTGAATGAATGAGAAATTGATGCTCAAAGAACACCCTTGAGTTGAAAGTGGGAAGTGAAAAACACTAATCCCACATTGGAAAAGGAAGAAGGCTATGGAGTGTTTTATATATAGTTACACTTATTTGAAGTGGTAATTATCAAAGCACAAACTCTTTGCCTCACGCACAGGCGCAGGGGGGGTGCAAATCCGACGCCCGACAAGCTGAAACTTGGGCGTGAGCGCGCATCCTGCGTACACGATTGCAGGACCGAAAAGTGGGCCTCGCGACGAGCCCAATTTTGCTAGCCACAAATTTGTAACGTATGATTAATGGTGCGTTAAATTGTGCTGTTACGGAGTTAATTTTATAACGGCAAGCTGTTACGGAATTGATTTTGTAACGGCAGAATTAATCGGACGTTATTCGAGACGCGAATTGATTTTGTAATGGCAGATTTAATCGGCCGTTATTCCTGACGCATATTGATTTTGTAACGGCAGATTTAATTGGCCATTATTATTCCCGAACATTTCTCCCCTCTGTTCTATTTTATCGAAATCATTCTTCTTCTAAAAAAACAGTTCTCTGCTTTCTTCTTCTGAAAAACCGTTCTCTGCAGTTGCATTATTTTCGATAGTGTTCATTTCAAGTTTGTTCAAGTTCGCCGGAAGCTTGGAAGTGCCGTGATCTCTTCTTCGCTGTCAGCCGTTGTATCCTGGGAGATAGACGTTTGCAAAACCTCAATCACGTGCTGGAGGGAATGAATCTGTTTTAAGGAAACTGTATCTAACACAGGCCTCGGTATTTGTTTGTATCGATTCCAACTTTGTTATTGTAATTTCTTTTCTTTGTAATTTCCTATTGTTTGTAATATTTAAGCTTATGCCGATTTGAATTTTTCTCAACACATTCAAGGGTCAAAACACGTCGGTCAAAGTGACAGATTGAAGTCATGCAAAAGTTGGACCGGAAGCAATATAAATACCCCGATATCCCTTCCTCCCAAAGCATCAAAGTTCCTAATCATACAAACCAACCCTAAGCTTTTCGTTTCACAGAGAGAGATGAAGTTCCTACATGCAGTTGCACTAGCCATGGCACTTCTTTTGCTAGTGAACGTGCAATTCCACGAGGCCTCGAGAGTGTTAGATGACGAAGTCGAACAGAAGGAGGAAGAAACATTACATTATATCAAGGAAGGTAACATGTTTTTGCAATCTTTGCAAAAGGGTGCGGACCGGCCTCCAGGGAACGGGGTGTGCCTACACTTCCAACGGAGGCGGGCCACCGTGCATTAGCCACAAGAAATTCGCGGGCTACACAGCTTCTCCACCGAATGCATACCTGGCTCCAATGTTCCGATTTGGTGTAGCTTCCGACACTAGATGATTAATTCAAGGTCAAGAATTAAAAGAATATATGAAATCTTTTTTCTTCTTGCTAGATAATAAGTTGATGCATCTAAATTATTAATTTGTATTTGTATACGCAGTAGATTGTTTTTTTTTCATTTGTTGTTTGTATACGCAATAGGTGTTGTATGATACATGATGAAATAAAAAAGTTGTAATCTTTTGTTAGTCCGATGAAATACTTAGCTGCGGAAGTAACTATTGCCTCCACATATATCGCTTCATCAATATGTGAGATGGAGTCTCCTATGAGATGAAGGGTCCTTTTATGATCATTTACATATATGGGTTTGAGAGTAAACGTGACATTAGCCAGGATAATTGTCTAAAAAATCCTAAATTTATTGTATGGCGATCAATTCAGTTCTAAATTTTTTAATTGTGCCAAATTTAGTCCTAAACCTTTTGACAATTTGCCAATTTAATCCTAAACCTTTTAATTATGTCAATGACTCAATTTCGTCTTAAACTTTTTGAAAATTTGTCAATTTAGTCATAAACCTTTTGAAAATTTACCAATTTAATTCTTTTGGCCAAAATCACAAACGTGGACGCTAACTGCCAACCATTCTACATAGCGTGACATGGACAATTTTTTTATTTTATTTAAATTTTTTTTTTTTTCCCTTTTTTTCCTGTCGCTTGTGGTTAGTACTCGGTCATGGCTAGCGACCAACCACAAGCGAGGGCCGACAAGGGCATTACAGCCCTTGCCAAATCTGGCAAGGCTCTGCCCTCGGCCCGAGTGTGGGTTGCCCTCGCCAAATCTAATGAGATAGCCCTCATGGCCTCTAGTGGGAGAGGGTCATGCCCTCACCAGATCCAGCATGGGCGACCATTGCCAATGGCCAGTCACCGACCATGGTTGCGTACAACCACAAGTGAAAGGAAAGGAAGTGTGACGTTCCGAAATTTCCGCAAATTGGAAATATTAAATAATTGAATTATATGAGGTGTACTGGTAGTAAATTTCTCACCCGAAACTGATCATTCCTAGGAATGCTAACCATTAGGGAAAGGCTAATAGGGGAATTAAATTCGCGCGACTAAAGAAAATTCAATCGTGAATGGATTTGACCATTAAATCGCGTAAGTGATATTTTGAGCCACTGTTGGCTGATCCAAGGATAGTTAGGGGTCAGTTCACCATTGTCCTAGTAGTGGATCGCAGGTGATTCCGTTGGACCGTGAAACGACTTGACGAATGATTCTGAAATTATACCGAATGATCGTACCCCTCGGATCAAGTGATTGATCTTCGTGATTTTAATGACAATCGAGGTCATCACGCACCGGATAGACTTGCACGCGACTCGATTTAGTATCAGTCATGAGTCGATTTCGTGAATTTCCCCAGCAAGCAGCCCGTTAGCTCGAGAAATGCTCGAGTCGCGTTTAATAGAATTTAATTATGGAAATTTTGCCCAAATTGGACACCGGAAAATTAGGAAGTCACGCCGGAACATTAGGACGACGTTGCACGTGACACGTGTGAATTTTTGGTGCGCTCAAATTCTTTGGAAAAATTCAATTTGGACAAGAAACGAAGAAGTTGACTGTTTTGCCCTTAAGGATTAACAAAGGGCGTGCTTATGGAAGAAGGGATATTTTAGTCATTTTTGCTTTAGATATTTTTTTTGGGTCAAAGTTTTTAGACCCTCTCTCCTCTCTCCCTCTCCTTCGTGAATCTCCCCCCCCTCTTTTTTTTTTTTTTAGCCGTGAGTTTCCCCCTCCTCCACCGTGAGTTCTTCCTTGGCCATTCTCTCCACCGCCGGCGCTACCGCTCGCCGCCACCACACCGGACCACCCTCAAGCCACTGTCCATGCCGCCGTATGCCACCATCCCCCCCCCTCCCGCCGTCTCTCTCTCTCTCTCTATTTCCCTCCCTCTCTCTCTTGGCTGTGAGGCCCTCGGCCACGCACAAGCCATGCCATCGCCGTCCAAGCCGATCGCCGCCACCCGGAAGTTGTACGTTGTCGCTGTCGTCCCCGATTAAGTGCTGCCGCTTTTCGTTCTAGACGAGAAAGTCTAGAACGCGGGTAAGTCGCGCCTAAACCTAATTTAGGATTTCGGATATCGACAGGCGATTTTAAGAGAAACCGGGCATAGGGTAGGTGCGGAATGGCATAAATTAGAAGTAGAATCAGTTGGCGAGCCTTAGTTTTGAAACCATAAAATTTTTATTGGAAAATTCAGAAAAATGAGGGTTGCGAGTTACTGTTCATATACTGCGAAACACTGTTCACATGCTGTGGATGACTGTTCATGGGGCTGTGAAGGTCCGATCGAGAAGCAAATTGAATTTTTGGAACCTAGAAAGTAAGGCGAGAAAGTTCCGTGAAGGATCGGAATTAATCCGACACCTTTTAGTTGGAGAAAAATGGGAATTTATGTGTTGGATGCACATTTATTTATAAATAAATACTAGTGATTGAGTAATTATATATGCTTGTTGGGTGTACACGTGAGTTAGATTTAATTAATTATTGATATCGCCATGTCCTATGTTTAGTGAGTATGAATTATGAGTTAAATAACCCGTGTGCGGGCTGCATGTAATGGGCAAATTTATCGTGGTAAAAGCGTGCCGAGTGTGTGCATGAGTAAGAAAGGAATAGTGTGTGGCATGGCATGAAAGATTGTGGAAAGTGTGCTGTCCTAAGGCGTGTACGTTTACGCGAAACAATGCCCGGTATTTACGGAAGACTGCCAGTATGAGGCGTGAACTTCTACGCGGATTGCGCAGTAGGTGGCATATGTTGAGTCTGAGGCGTGTACGTTTACGCGGGCCCGGAAGTGTTGTGGAAAGAGGTCGCAGTATACCTGAGGTGTATACATGTACGCGGGTCACTGGCGAGGAATGTGAATGGAATAGTGTGAGAATGGAAAGAGTGCATGACATGGAAATTGTGCATGCTTAGATTTGTATTATATTGCTTGCTATGTGATTATGTGGCATGTGTGTATGTTTGTGTGTTTTGTGAAATTGTCTGGAGGTACGTGATAGCCTAGATTGGGTTTAGGAGTGAACTTACTGAGAAGTGTCTCACGGTTGTTTCAACCAAATCATTTCAGAGCCCCCGCCTCAGCTATGATCATATTGAGACCGACTCGGAGCCATCGGTTGAGCAGACAGCTGAGGAGGATTCATGTGGTGTGCTGAGGATAGTGAGTCAGTGTGGACGCCTCCGAGAGGGCGTAGGGACTAGTTCTAGGAGCGAGGTAATAAATTGAGAGGGCCCCATTATTGGATAATGCTGATCTAGGATGCTGATCCTTTTTGTATTTTGGAAGTTAATAATTACTGGTTTGGTGTGCTTGTAATAATAATGGATATTGTAAATATTATGGTGTAAGTTTGGCAATGAGAACGAATATGTTCATTCTCCCTAATTGTTCTCCCCAGTATTTTTTATTGTCCGGGTTTATTTGTTGATATTCGCTATGGTAGTAAATCTCTGATGGCGTTTTGAGGTCAGCGACATTCCTGGGATGTTGCTTGAATCGATCAGAGGCGGATGACGCGTGCCCGTTGGGGTTCGGGGCGTGACAGGATGGGAAAAAGAAAAGGAAAATTTACAAAAAATGAAAAAATTGTCCATGTAAGTGAAAATTTACAAAAAAAATGCAAAAATTGTCCATATTAGCGTTGGCCACGCCATATAGAATTGCCATTGGCCGGCTGATATCGACATTAGCGATTTTTGGCAAAAATTGATTAAGACTAAGTAGGCAAATCATCAAAACGTTTAAGACAAAATTGGTAAATTTAACTAAATTAACACAATTGAAAGGTCTTGGATTAAGTAGGTAAATTATCAAAAGTTTTAGGACTAATTTACCACAATTCAAAAGTTTAGGATTTTTTGGACAAGTTTTCCGTCACCCACGTTGTTGCCGTAATTGATATTTTATGCTTGGGCAACTATATATCCTTTAATTAGGGCACGGACAAATGAACCCATTCAACAAAAAAATATATGTAATGACCCAACTCATTCGACATGGGTCAACCCTTAGAGGGAGCATTCGTAGTAACCACACAAGACAGAGACCATTTAAGGGTTAATCTTGCTGATGAATAATATCACAAAATCTTAACTAATTGATGTGGGACTTGAGGTGTTTTAAGCTCCCCCATTTAAGCCACCAACATCCTCTTTAGCACTGGCCGTACTACCTGGTGATCCTACCCAACAATACTCCCACTACTCGGTATGTGTCCCATTTCATTATTATCCCATTCTCCATCCTTGAAGTTTGTTAAGAGCCGCAACCTATCCGAGCCTCATTGCTCATGCCATCACCCCCCACCCATGTTGTATCAGATCAGGACCTAGTTTGTCAATGAGCGACGCATCTACTAGAGATGGTTTTGCTCTAATATCATTTGTGATAACTTGATCCATTCCATGTGGGCCAAACCCCTAAAAGAAACTTGAAGCAATCACACATTCCAGTGACAAATTGAGGATGGTCTTACGTATAAAGAACACCACAAGGGCTCACTGGACTGATATAACACTTTGGTTGTCATAATGCATGACCCCTTTGAACGGTAAAATAGAAGGCTCTTTTGTTGGAAAAATTGGAGGTTGATCCTGTTGAGAAGTTTGGAGAACTGCTAATAGCACAATAAAGACTATCAACTATTGAGGCGTGCAAACATTGTTCTAAGGAATGAATTTCGCCCATCACAAAATGCAAAAGTGTGCTCTGACTTCTTATCAAGAGCTAACAGAGCTTTTAAACAGTGTGAACTTCACTACTTAGGAGAAGGAACAACAAAAATAACCAAAACAGATAGAGAGAGAGAGGGAGCAAAGGAGTATTTTGCATGCACTTTTCAACTAAATGAAGCAATGACTGGTATTTATAGGCTAGAGCTCGGCGTAGAATCTAAGAAATCGATTAATGCACAGCATATTATTAGATATGCTAGGGTGGAATCAAGTAATGGTCAAATATAGGAACAGTCAAAATTTAAAGAGGCACAAATCAAGGCTCACGGGTAACATAATTAGACATCCTCATAAACTAAGTTTATTCGGATAAGGCCTTGAGATAAAAATTAAATAGATAAGATGATAATTTAATTTGTTGAATAGAAACCATGGACCAAGCGTCGCGTTTATTTTGCATGTAAGGAGGCCAAAATCCAATTACACTTCACTTGACCCAATCTAATATGCACAAGCCGCTCATCGCCAAGTCCATATAAAACAACATATAAAGGATGTAACTATCGTTGTAAATGAAATATGCAATGCGGCGAAAATATCTCCTATCAACATAAGTGTAGAGTGAGTAAGAGACAAAAGAGATTGGAAAGTATCTTACCAAAAAAAAAAGAGATTGGAAAGTAGGTTTATCGTAGTTCGACCTTTGCACTTGCCTCCTCCACTCTTTCGGTTCTAACAGCTCAAGAGCAAGGCTGGTATCCACTAGTTACAATTATTGTAGCCTTTCAACAACGTTTAGATGAAGTTACCTTTCCACCAAGCATAACAACACATTATACAAGTATGGCCACTTTACTTCTACGCTCAAGCACTCTCACAGTGATTACAACACTCGATGAGAGTTGCAATAGAAAACCACGACTCTTTTCACTAAGAATAAGCGAGGGAAATAAATGTAAGCTTGAGAGCATTTCAATCACCTCAGCCAGCCCACAACAACCATCATATGATTTGCACATTGGAGTCTCCAACTGAATAAAAATAGTCGTTGCAAGATCTCTTTTTATCTCAGAACGTTAACATGTAGCTAATTAATGGACTTTACCGGAAATTGATGAAATTGCCTCTGCAACTTTGCCTAACACTCCCTCTACTTAGCCAAAAATGACAAACCAAGTCTGGTTTACAACATTTCTGAGTGGATTTGAAGGCATGAAATTGGCTTCAAAGCACCAGATTTGAATTTGAATCGAATTGATAAAGCACTGGGTCTTCTTTTCCGAGTTTGTGGGTGATTGTCCACTCTGTCGGTAGTGTAAACTTAAAATTCTTCTACAACGTGGTCTCCTCAGAGTTGGTGATTTTCCCAAATGACAAATTGTTCACCTGCTGCCTTTAGATCATTCCTAGTATATTGATGTGCTCAGTCCATAAAAAAGATCTGGTGGAAGAAAATAATCATCACTAAGTTCATAGCATAGCACTTCACTTCTTTAACCCATATTTGGAGTACGTGTGTTTGAGCCTTGATTTTTTTGCAGGGAATTCGCTTTCGATTATGAATTGGGAACCTAAGCTACATTAGTTCCCTCGAGAAAGACCTTTTTTATGAAAGGACTCTATATTGCTAAGCCGAAAAAGTGTCATAAAAGTTTTAAACCTATTGCATTTGTACTAATTTAGTTTTAATTTTTTTTACCAATTTAGTTCTAAATCTTTTGATTTAGTGCCAATTTAGTCCTTTTGGCTAATTTTAACCAGATAGTACTGATGTGGATGCTGACAAACAATTTAGTCCTTCTGGCTAATTTAGTCCATGTCAGCGATTTCTAGTCAAAATTGATAAGATGGACTAAATTAGTATAAATGCAAAAGGTTTAGGCTCAATTGGCAAAAAAAAGAGGTTTAAGACATAATTGATACAATTACAATAGACTTAGGCCGTTTTGGCAATTTACCTGCTATCATTATGCCTAACGATTCTCACAGTTTGAATCATCCTAAATGTTTGCCTACTCATGCGGATAATTTAAAGACAGACATGCCCCCAATGCGGGGCGGTCCTTGATAGGATTTTTTCTTCCAGCAAATGAAAACGCATACACATGCTGTGTAAAATCCCTTAAGGGGGTTAGCAATGAATCGCTCTAGTTTGGAAGTAAAGAATTGCCTTTTGTCATCTCAATCGGCATGATTTGCCCTCGGGAGAAAGCTGAATTTTGTTTTGGAATATCGTCATGGTGCTTTGTGGGCTACTTGATTATTGCTCGTCTTTGACGACTGTGATTTGAGATAAATCTACAAATGATATCATTAAGTCGTACTAATATCTCTTATTGCACGAGGGACTTGGATTCGTGAATTGATCTAATGAAATTCAAAGATGGCCCAACAGTGATTCAATGGCTACAATTATGTCGATGAAGACAGTCCTCCTTTAGTTTGTTGCAAGCGATGAGATTGGCATACGAAAGAGTGCTTGCTGAACCAAAAGAGGTGCCATTTTGAAGGAACTCCTGCTGTTGACGGGTTTGCAAAGGAGATGAGACCTGCTTCCGCTATGGTCGTTGAAGCCCTAGCACTCTTGGAGTGTCTCTGAAGCGCGCGCGCAGAAGCAAACTGATCTGTGGAGAAGTATTCATCTGAGGGTGTTAATTGAGTCGGATAGCTTATCACCCATGGACCTTATTTCGCGTATTGAACAACCCGGTTGGGATTTGTGGGTAACATTTTTCTAAAACTGATCACTCTTATTGCTTGATATGATTAGTTGATAAAAAATATTATCATTATTAATAACAATTTATGTCCAAACATTTTAATGGACAATGAAAATATTTTTCGTTTATTCATTTTTGTAAGCAATACAAACATCATTTTTAGGAATATATTTTCTAAATCATTTATTTTCTGCAAAATAAATACACAATTAGTTGATGACGGCAAGCGACAAATGGTCCTGCTCGGAAATGTCCAGTTAATCTACTGGCTATGAGAAGTAAATAAAGCGGCCGACTTCATTGCTAAGGCCCATAGACTTCAGGCCCTCCCAAATCTCTAGTTTTGTAATCCCCCATCCCCTTTGTAATATTTTGTGTTTAAAAAGGCTCAACAACAGGGTTCCAAAAGTGTTGATTGATGCAATGGACTGCTTTTTCGACAAAAAAAAAAAAAAAACCAATCAATCTCTGATCCTCTATCACTAGGGATGGGCAAAACAGTCTACTCAAATCGGGAATCATCTAGACCGAACTGGACTGGTTGATTTGGTCCTGTTCATAGGAGTGTCTGTCTGATTGCTGGTTTCTCAAAGTGGAACTAGCGTCCGGGCGGTCTCGTTTCCGATTACAAGGGAAATAGAACCGAATAGAACCGACCATACCTGACCGATTACATATATAATTGTTTTTTATGATTATGTGTAGTCGGCATGAGGAATATAATTTCAATTTCAGAATATATGTGGCCTCGGCATAGGGAACACAATTCGTCATCACATTAACTCAAATTGCACGCTTGTTTTTGTGATTATGTATAGTTGGCATAGGAAATAGAATTCTAGTTTCAAATTATATGGTATCAAGTAGCAGGAAAAAAAAGGTGACCAGGGACCAATTAGTCTAGTCTCTGATTCCCAATTTTGGAAACCGATCACCCCTGTCTACCACCACGAATTGTCCATACATACCTCTCCTCCTCGTTAAAAAAAAGAAAAAAACATACTAATTGAGAGCCGTGCAAAAGAACACACATGGCTTTTTGACTAGGATTAGATTGGAACCAAATAAAAGAGGCCAGTTTCCCTCTATTCATCCATTTTTGAGTTATCAAAGGGATTGGGATTGTCAAACACTACAAAAAAACTGAATTTTTGCTACAAAAATTTGCGATGAAAAAATTTTCGTCACAAATTTGCAACAAATTTTCCAACGAAAAGTAAAATTCATTGGAAATTTCCAACGAAAAATTTTTTCATGGGAAAATTCGTTGGAAATTTCCAACTAAAATTTCAATTTTCCGAGCAATTATTTCATTGTGTACATTTTTTTCGTTGGAAATTTCGTTGAATTTTCAACGAATTTTTCAATTAATTAAAAAAACCCGTATTGTTCGGCATTTTTTATATTATTGGAAAATTTGTTGAAATTTCAATGGAATATAAAAAATGCCGAACAAGAACGGGTTTTTTTTAATTCGTTGGAAATTTTCCAATGAATTTTTTTTCGTTGGCAATTTCCAACGAATTTTCCAACGAATTCAAAAACACCCGTTACTATTCGGCATTTTTTATATTCGTTGGAAAATTTGTTAGAAATTTCCAACGAAAAATGTACACACTAAAATAATTGCCCGGAAAATTGAAATTCGTTGAAATTTCTAACGTAAAAAATTCATTGGAAATTTCCAACAAATTAAAAACAACCCGGTACTGTTCGGCATTTTTTATATTCATTGGAAAATTTGTTGGAAATTTCCAACGAATTTCAATTTTCTGGGTAATTATTTCAGTGTGTACAATTTTCGTTAGAAAATTCTTTTTGAAATTTCAACGAAAAATTCGTTGGAAATTTCCAACTAATTTTCCAACGAATTTCAATTTTCCGGACAATTATTTTAGTGTGTACATTTTTCGTTGGAAATTTCCAACGAATTTTGCAACGAAAACCTTACTTCTTCCTTCTTTAACATTTTCGCGCTCATTATTCCCACAACTCTCAATTTCCACATTCTCTCTCTCTCTCTCTCTCTCTCTCTCTCTCTCTCTCTCTCTCTCTCTCTCTCTCTCTCTCCTCACCTCTCCCTCCGTCTTCCCCTCCGCCTCCCTCTCTGCCTCCTCCCTTGCCACCCCTCCTCCTCCGGCTCCGGTGCCATGGACACCAAGATTGGTCATCCAGGGTCATCCGCGACGTCGGCTCCCTCCCTAAAGGCGCCCGCCGCACCATCTAGGGCTAGGCCCCCGTGGCGGTCGGCGCCCTCGACGGATTTTTCGGCCCCACCGGCCATGGCGAGGGCCGAGCTCGCCATGGCCGGCGATTTTATATTTTCCATGGCCGGGAGCTCGAACTCACCCGGAAAATTTTTTTTTAAACAAAAAAATATTTTTTTTACCAAAAAAATATTTTTTTTCAATGGAAAAAAATTTCCACGATTTTTCGACAAAAAAAAATTTGTAGTTTCCAACGAAAAAAATTAGTCGGAAAAAAAAATTCGTTTTCAACGAATTTAGCCACGAGTTTTCCAACGAAAAAATTTTCGTCGCAAATTTCCAACGAAATTTAAAATTTTTTGTTGGAAAATTTTCCAATGATGAATTACCCACAAATTTTTTTTCGTTGGAAATTCGTTTTCCAACGAATTTTTCCAAATTTTTTGTTAGAAATTTCGTCAGAAAAAATATTTTTTTTTGTAGTGAAATGGCCCTCAATGTAATGCCTAAAGTTTTCTTATTTTGAGTTATTGTTCCCTGAGATTTCTCTTTAGGTTTTCTATCAAATTAGGAGTACTACTTTGGACTCTTGTCTTGCATCTTCACCGAAGTGTGCTAAAAACGTTATTATCTTAACAATTATAAATTTGTTTGGATGACAAACGATGTTGTGATAAAAAATTTCTCGATGGCGGGAAATAAAGCTTCCTCTCAGTGCACAGCTGCTAAATTTGTAGTACGAAGAAATTCTCGATCTTTTTGTTGACCTTCAGTTTCTAAGTATAAGGAAAAAGTCATGGAAGAAATCAAATAATCTGTCAATGCACATGTGATATCCTGAAAATTTGACCAAATTTGGTAATTTATGAAATGGTGATTTCATCGACGCTCTATTAGTTAATTCTCGCTTTGGCCTGATCACCTAGGGAATACTAATTAAAGGGGAAAGGGTATCGAAGAATTTCAAGCAGCCACCCGTTAGTTCGACATAAACTATAGTTGCGATTGATCGATTTCAGCCACGAATTATGATCCGATTTTTGCATGTCGAGTGCTCAAGGATATCACACTTGAACTATAGGACGTCGCCTCATAATTTTTACAAATTGGCCATCGAAAATTATTTGCTAACTTACCCTTCTAGAAACCTCTTTTTTAGATTAAATCTTGGCCGTTGGATGGAACTTGGAGAGCAAGGCTTGATCTTGGTCGTTGGATGGGAACTTGGACTTTGAGGCCCCTTTATCATGACTTGCATTAATTAGTTGGACTTTGAAGGCACCACCATCATGACATGTATTAATGGTCATAGGACTTTAGGGGCATCTCATCATGTTATTTTGTCCATTGTCCATTAATGCAAAGATTTCCAAGATCAAGTTATTAATGACATTTCATGATGATATTTTGGCTCTTATTCATTAATGCAAATATTTTTAAGATCATTTCGTTAATAGCCAAGATTTTCAAGATCATTTCATCATGACTTTTGACTTATATTTATTAATGGCTAAGATTTTAAGAAGATTTGGTAATGATGGCCAAATCTAGCTATTAATGAAGGAAGATTTGGTAATGATGACAAAATCTAGGAAGATTTGATAATAATGCTATTTTGTCTCTTCTTTGCTTGGGCTAGTATAAATATAGAGAGAGAGAGAGAGAGTTCTCCCACGCCACTCTCTCCTCATCCTCACGCCACCATCCTTGAGCCCCGTGGATCGCCGTGTGCCATTCACCGCCGTTTGCCACTTGCCGTGTCAAGCCGAGGCCACCACGGACAACTCGTGTCGTTGCTATCGTCCTCGCGTTGTTGTCATTTTAGACGTGTAAGTTAATATCGAATCCCTTGTTTAGGATGTTTAATTTGTATTTAGTAGTTTAGCTAATTAATGTTTTACTGTGTGTGAACTTCTAGAATGAGCGTTGGCTAGTCTTGATTGTTTGACTAAGGCTCCGTTCGTTTGGAAAAAAATATTCTCCCGGAAAATATTTTCTGGGTTTTTCGGTGTTCGGGGGGCGGAAAACGTTTTCCGTGGGAAAATATTTTCCTTCCCTCCCTCACAAAATAGCCTAAGTCTATGGAAAATGACTTCCGCTTCTTCAAAAGCGGAAATCATTTTTCGAACTTCTTCTTCTTCTTCTTCACTAAGATTGCCGGCCGTCGCCGCCGGTCGCCGACCGCCGCCGTCGCCGTCGCCGCCCACCCCGGCCGCCATCGCCGCCGCCGGTCGCTGGTCGACGAAAAATATTTTCGAAACTTTTTCATATTGGTTCCCAAACATCGAAAAATTATGTTCCGAAAAAATATTTTTCAGGAAAGTGACTTCCAGAAAAATATTTTCCAAAAGGAGAATATTTTTCTCCAAACGAACGGAGCCTAAGTTGAAATAGATGTTAGATGTTGATTTGAACTCTTGGTGTGGTATTTTCATGGCTGAGAAGTGGTGGATCTCAAAGTTGAAGGCATTTCTTGGAGTTTTTATCTTGATTTCAGAACTGATTCTACTGTACATCCCTAGATTTCCATTTTTATAAAGCATTTTGTTGTTAGAATCTTGAAAAGTGTTCTTCATAAAAGTTGTTCACAAGATCTTGATCTATAACATACTTAAATTTCATATTTTTCTAAGCTCAAATGGGTTACACGAAGGTCCAATTTCTTACCGAATCGAACTGTTTTATAGTGTGGATTCTGTGACCTTCATGCTTTTTCAGATTTTTATAAAAAATTCCAGTTCGATTTCAACCATACTTCCTTCACAAGATTTGTAAACAAAATCCATGTCTACAACGTATAAAAATTTCAAAGTGTTTTGAAAGGATTTGATTGGCAAAATGAGTATTTCTTGTGGTTTAGTTCCTTTGTTCCGACGGACCAGTTTTGGGATGTTTCTAAGCCATCAAAAGTGATCTTTGTATAAGGATTTTGTCATTATGTTCTTCATAGAAAATATTTGTGAAGGTCTTGTTTATAATATATTCGAATTTTATAATTTTTGGAGACCATTTGCTATGCTTTTGAAGTTGATTTCCCAAATCATGCAAATTTATCCAGTTTTACTAGAATTCCATAATCTGCCGGTCTTTACTTGAAATCTTTGGCTTTCAATTTCCGGCCTAATAGAGATAGTAACCGCAATTACCTAGCTTTTCAATAATATTTATTTGGCTATGATTCGATGTTGAATGCTTTTGTAAATTCATGTTTTAAAATGAGGTTCACAAAATCGATTGACCATTTGCATGTGTGACCATTTGTTAATGTTGTGTGGCATTGATGTAAGCACAATTCGTGGATGCATTGGCTAAATGAAAAGATAAGAATTGCCCTGCATGCTTGTGTGCTCGTGTGATCACATGTTGGAGCCGTCTTGCTGTAGATCGCTTGATGATGCCTTATTTATCGGATGCTTGGGGATTATCTGGAGTGCCAATACCCCGGATGCCTTGTCGCGGCCCGAGGGTGGATTCGATGCTCCTTACAAGATACCATCTTACTGTGTATTGTTTGATGTTGTCGTATTAAAATGCCGTCATTTTGTGTATCGTTTGACGTTGCCGTGCTCGACGGGACGGGACGGGACGATGCCCGATTATATCGGGAGACTGCCATCTCGCTACGTATTGCTTGATGTGTAGTGGCCAAAAGGGGTTGTAATAAATGGAATACGTGTGATGCATAGTGCTTGATTATGGAGTAAAAACTGTTAGACATGTATGGGATGTGCCCAAATGGATTTTGCCTTATAATCGAGACATGCACGACTTTGACGCATCAATGCATGGGAAATCTCATTTTACGTTATGAGTATGTGATATATTCGATGCATCGTTGTGACATATAATTATATGTGTTATGCATAATATGTGTGCCAAGGCAAGGTAAGGATGCTTGTGGTTGGTTAATGATTTGTGCATGGCCGCGTGATTAGGGACTCCCGAGGTGAGTTGACCTTCTAAACGGAGCTTAGGCGTTAACTTATTGAGATTTTTATCTCATTTGTGGTTGTTAAATATTTTTCAGGCCCTTAGCATGTTGATGCACTTAGTATGGTTCGGGGTGCGTGGAAGCTGACTTTTGGTGAAGTAGATTGATCTTAGCCTGACATCTTTTTGTAGACTTTTTGGAAATTCCTGAAGTGGGCTTGTAAAAAAAAATTTTCCCAGGGGTTAATCAAGTAAATGTTAAAATGGTGTTTTGATTTCAATGTTGTAAATCGTTTTCCTATCTATCCTTGTTTATTGTTATTATCTGGGTGAATTTTTGTTTAGTTTCCGCATGCGTAATCAAAATATAAAATGTTGGGTCGCCAACACATCCTGGGACATCGCATCATAATGACCATTGCAGGATGTTGCGCGCCCACGGGGTTCAGGGCATGACACCCTAGTTTAATTGGTATCAGAGCCAGGTTAGCTCGAGTCCAAGTTTGGTCGAGACCTGGAGTGATAAGGTGCGAGGGGTTTTGGGATAGCAAGTTAGGAAAATACTCTGTGCCTGTGCTTGATTGTTAGATTCCTTATTTTTAAGCAGGTGTTCACGATTTCTAATTCCTTGTTGGAATTGGAAAGCAGGTTTTTGTAAAGATTCAACGAAATGAGCAATCCTGACCCGAGGGCCCCTAGGAGAAGGACTGTGCCAAATCAGATCGGTGCTAGAGGGAGAGCACCGGGGATCCTAGATTAGATCGGATTATGCAGGCTTTAGAGATTTTGGTAGGGCAGTAAGCTCAGAACCAAGCCGCTGCTGCCGTTGTAGCTGCACCTGTACCTCTAGATGTTCCATTGGCTGAAAACGGAAATGGGAATCAGCCCATACATAAGTTGGTGGAGCAATTTCTAAAGCTCAAACCGCCCAAGTTCACTGGTGCGGGTGATCCTAAGGCTGCAACCCTCTGGATCAGAGAGTTGGAGAAGGTGTTTGCTTTGCTAAGATGCTCATATGAAGATAAAGTGACACTCGCAGTTTATCAGTTGTAAGGTAATGCTAGTACTTGGTGGGAAGCTACCCAAAGGAGGGTATTTCTCGAGGGTATGGCCTAGGTGTGGGGTGCCTTCGTGGAAGCTTTTAACAATAAGTACTTTTCGGATTGTGCTAGAGAACAGAAGATGAATGAATTTCAGCGTCTTCGACAGAACCAATTGTCGGTAGACCAGTATGAGGTAAAGTTTGCTGAATTGTCCAAGTATGCCCCAAGGTTGATTGAAGACCCAGTTGACAAAGCAAGAAAGTTTAGGGATGGGCTGAAATCGAGATCAAAGATCAATTAGTACCCCTGAATCTGAAGGATTATGATGAGTTGTATAAGAGGGCACAGTTGATAGGGAGGAACTTGGCCAAGAAGGCAACCGCGTCTGGATCACTATTTGTGCCAAATAAGGGTAATCATCGATTTCGGAAGAGACCGATGACAGGGAGTAGGTTTGCTATCCCTCCTAATAGGAAGAGTGGCATGAGGAAGCCAGCATACAATCCAAACAATATATGCCACTTGTGCCGCATGAATCATAGAGCAACCTCGTGTCCTATGAAGACGGGTGCTTGCTTTGGTTGTGGCTAGCTCGGCCATCACATGAGAGATTGTCCACGTCAAGTCGTAGGAGCGCAAGGACCAGTACAGCAGGTAGGACAACCTACAAGGCCTCGACGAACCAGTTGAACTGACCCCAAGTTCAAGGAAAGGTCTATGCTGTCACAAGGAAGGAGGCGGAAGACTCGCCCGTCGTAATTACAGGTACGATCTCATTACACGACCATGCTACTTATGCTTTATTTGATCCTAGAGCTACACATTCATTTATGGCTAAGCAATTTGTAGAATTAGTGGAGTTAAGTCCGAAGTCGCTGGGAGTAGTCTATAGTATTTTTACCCCTTTAAAGAATAGCATAGTTTCCGCAGTAGGTTGTGCTGGGTGTAAGCTATCTGTTGGCAGTCGTGATGACAGCATAGATTTGATTATCTTGACAATGTTTGACTTTGACGTGATCATCGAGATGGATTGGCTCACTAAGCAACGAGCTACGATAAACTGTTACTGCAAGACGATTCAGTTTGAGCCTTTAGGGAGTGTTGGATTTGAGTTTGTTAGGAATCGAGGAGGACCGTTGATTCCTTTAATTTCATCACTTGAAGTTACTCGAATGTTGGACGAGGGTTGTCAAGGCTATTTGGCAACTGTAGTTGACACCTTAGTCGAGGAGCAAAGAATGCAAGACATTGCTGTAGTACAGGAGTTTTCAGATGTTTTTCCTCAAGAATTATCAGGATTACCCTCATAAAGGGAAAAAGAATTCGTAATTGAGTTGGCCCCTGGTATGGAGCCAATTTCTAAGGCACCTTACAGGATGGCGCTATCAGAACTGAAAGAGCTAAAGGTTCAGATGCAAGAGTTATTGGATAAAGGATTTATTCATCCTAGTGCATCACCTTGGGGAGCGCCAGTTCTGTTTATAAGGAAGAAGAATGGGTCGTTACGCCTTTGTATCGACTACCGACAACTCAATCAAGTGACGATTAAGAATAAATATCCATTGCCAAGGATAAATGATTTGTTTGACCAACTTTAAGGAGCTTCGGTATTTTCGAAAATAGACCTGAGGACAGGATATCACCAATTGAGGATCAAGAAGGAAGATATACTGAAGACGGCATTTCGTACGCGCTATGGACATTATGAGTTTACCGTGATGCCGTTTGGTCTTACAAATGCACCTGCAGCTTTTATGGATTTGATGAACAGGGTGTTCAAGGAGTATTTGGATAAGTTCGTGATCGTGTTCATTGATGACATTCTGATATATTCGAAGAGCTATGAGAAACACGAACAGCATTTGAGGACAGTGCTGCAAACTCTTCGAGATCATAAGCTGTATGCCAAGTTTAGTAAGTATGAGTTTTGGTTAACTCGAGTGGCTTTTCTTGGACATGTGATTTCTAGAGAAGGGATTTCAGTAGATCCAGCTAAGATTGAAGCGGTTATGAATTGGCCAAGGCCAACGACGGTAACCTGAAGTTTGGAGTTTCTTGGGATTGGCTGGCTATTATAGGAGGTTCGTGGAGAAGTTTTCTGCGATAGCCATGCCCTTGACGCGATTGCTGAAAAAGGATACAAAGTTTGAATAGACGGATAAGTGTGAGCGCAGTTTTCAAGAGCTTAAACAGAAGTTAACTACTGTGCTTGTTTTGACATTACCATCTGGATCAGGAGGTTATGAAATTTATAGTGATGCATTGTACAAAGGATTAGGATGCGTCTTAATGCAACACGAAAGAGTTGTGGCATATGCATCCCGGCAATTGAGACCGCATGTGTCACACCCTGAACCCCGCGAGCGCGCAACATCCTGCAACGGTCATTATGATGCAACGTTCCAAGACACGTCGTCGACCCAACATTTTATCTTTTGATTATGCATGCGGAAGCTAAACAAAGATTCACCCAGATAATAACAATAAACAATGATAGATAGGAAAACGGTTTACAAAATTGAAATCAAAACACCATTTTAACATTTACTTGATTAACCCCTGGGAACATTTTTTTTTACAAGCCCACTTCAGGCATTTCCATAAAGTCTACAAAAAGATGTTAGGTTGGGGTCAATCCGCTTCACTAAAAGTCAGCTTCCACGCACTCCGAACCATACTGGGTGCATCAACATGCTAAGGGCCTGAAAAATATTTAACAACCACAAATGAGATAAAAATCTCAATAAGTTAACGCCTAAGCCCCGTTTAGAAGGTCAACTCACCTCGGGGGGTCCCTAATTATGCGACCATACACAAATTATTAACCAACCATAGGCATCCTTACCTTGCCTTGGCACATATATTATGCATAACATAAATAGTCATATGTCACAATGATGCATCAAACATATCACATACCCAGAACGTGTAATGAGATTTCTCATGCATTAATGCATCACAGTCGTGCGTGTCTCGATTATAAGGCAAAATCCACTTGGGCACGTCCCATACCATGCCTAGTAGTTTCTACCCCATAATTAAGCACTATGCATCACATGTATTCCATTTATCACGAACCTTCTTGACCACTACACATCAAGCGATACAGAGCGAGATGGTAAATGAAATGGGCAATGTAATTCAATCGCCCTAATAAGCTTCTCACCTCTTTTACTGTTGAGGGAGTCTTGAGATCATAAATTGCCTTGATCTTCGTGGGATTTATTTCGATACCCTTGCTACTAACTACAAAACCCAGGAACTTGCTGGATTTTGCCCCAAAACATATTTGTTGGGGTTTAACCTCAACTTGTATTTTTTGAGTCTTTCAAACAATTTCCAAAGTACCACCACATGATCTTTTCCTTGTTAAGATTTGGCAATCATGTCATCTGCATATACTTCAATTTCTTTGTGCATTATATCATGGAATAAACTTACCATTGCCCTTTAATATATGGCACCAACATTCTTTAATCCAAAAGGCATCATTTTATAATAGAATGTGCCTTATGGCGTAATGAAGGATGTTTTTGCCTTATCCTCTTTCTTCACAAGGATTTGATTATATCTAGAAATATCTCCCATGAATGAATATGTTTGAAACCTAGCAGTGCTATCCATTAGGACGTCAATGTGTGGTAGCGGAAAATCATCTTTGGGACTTGCTTTGTTTAGGTCAAGATAATCAACGTAAACCCACACTCGTCCATCTTTCTTTAATATAGGGACTATGTTGGGAACCCATTCTAGATAAGGTACCACTTCAATGAATCCAACCTTGAGCAATTTCATTACTTCTTCTTCTATTTTCTTTGCTAACTTTGGCTTGGTCCGCCAAAGTTTTTACTTCTTTGGAGGAATGCTTGGATCAATTGATAGAGCATGTTCAACAATCTTTGGATCAAGACTCGGCATGTTAACATAAGACCATGCGAAGATATCTTGATATTCTCTGAGTAAATCAGTAATCCTCTTTGCTTTTGCAGAAAAAAGGCTTTCCCCAATCTTAACTTCTTTAGGATTCTCATTAGTGCCCAAATTAACAGTAACTGTTTTCTCTAATGTAAGTGGCTTTAATTCTTCATGACGAATCCATTCCCTTTTGACCCATTCTTCATTTTCGTCAATCTCTTCAATGTCACAAGTGATTTTCTCTAAAGGATTTGAGCCACATAAGAACTTATTATGAATAAGTGAATGCTCATTCCTGACATATAACAAATATGGTTAGTATTCACATACGAAGTATAACAACGCATGAGGTTTTATGAAAAGTCTTTTAAGAAATCCATTTTGAAATTCATTTTGAAAGAACGGAAAGATAGAGCTAGTGCTCATATCCTTGGACATCCCTGCTCTTAAAAGCCAATTTCGAAACTAGGAGCAATACAGAAACCCAAAACTTTAAGCCTCAAAAGTGAGGGCAACATTCATCATAAGTTTGGTTTTGTTTCCATACGTCCTTAACAAAACATTTGAACAATTTTATTGAATTTAAAAGAACATATTACAACTAGATTAACATGAATGGAAATTGCAATTGAGTTGAAATTCTATACAAAATCAAAATGAAACTGGAAACTATGAAAGTAACGATGCAATGAGAAAAACAACAAAGCGAGTAAAGAATTGGAAGAATCTTCCTACTTAGTGCATTGGTATCTTCTACTTCAGTTATGATGACATTGACAGCATTTTCCTTGAATAGCTCTAACAAAGCTGGTTCCTCTTCTACATGAATGTCCTCTTCTTGGAGTAATTTGGAAGACCTAGGGAAAGTTTTCTTGATGTGAATTTGATGATAAGGAAGCTCCTTGGTTTTGCCCTTCCAGACGGATGGATTGATGATATGATCACTTCGACTTCCACAGCCTCCACGATTCTCAGGATTATTGCTTTGACTTCGATCTTGACCTCCATGGTGATCATTTAAACCATTTTGGTATAACCCACCCCATATTTTTTCTTAGTAGTAAGTGAAATGATAGGCTCCTTAATCCCTTGGGCTTTCGATCCAAGTCTGTCACTAGGGACAAACCCATATTGGCATAACAACTTCCCTGACATAACGGATGATGTCAAGAGCTCTAAGGTCTTTATAATACCGCTAACAGGAATTTGTACCATCAAAATCATTTCGAATGAGTGATAGGTTAGTTCTTCTTTTACCTCTGGCTCAATGTACGGTATTGCACTCTCTTTATAGGTAAAGAAATCTGTCTCTCCATGTATGGTGATCATCTTGCCATTAGTAACAAATCCAACCTTTTGATGAAGACTTGAAGGGATGGTACCGGCCATGTGAATCTAAGGCCTATCCAGTAGCAGGTTGAAAGTCCTCAGAATATCCACCACTTAGAAATCGATCAAGAAGGGTACATGGCCTATATTCACTTTAAGCTCAATATCACCAATTATATATTTTTTCATTCCAGCAAACGAGCGCACAATCACCTTAGAAGGCTTGATAAGCTCTTCATTAATCCCTAAATGATGTAATGTGCTTAACAAGCACAGACTAAGTGCGGAGTCATTATCAATCAATACTCACGACACCTCATTACCTCTGTGTTTGATTGCAATATATAGGGCTTTATTGTGTGAATGTCCATCAATTAGAAAGTCCTCATCGGAGAAACCGATTTGATCTTTTAACAAAATGGTGCCAATGAAATCCTCCAGTTGCACTTCATTGATTGTCTCTGGGACACGAACTTCGTTGAGAAGTTTGATAAGCACCATTTATGACTCTCTAAAGTTTTAAAGAGATTCAGCAAGAAGATTTGCATCGACATTTTCCTTAACTGTTCAATCACCTCATACTTGTTTGTTTTCATGATTGAAAGTAACTGTTTCACATCCTCCTTTGTCACACCCTTCTTCTCGTGCTTACCCTCCTTTGGGACATAGCATCGTCCCAATTGGTTTATAGCATCGACCTTTTTTGTTGCGTAATCTCAGGGTATGCACTTAGTATCAAACTCTTCCTTTGGGGGCAAAGTAATAGTCACAAGCTGTGGTTCCTTTTCCTCGATCTTTAGTTGATCCATTGGAAGTTGAATAGTAACCAATTCAATATGACATCCTTCCTCTCCATACTTGTCCACTTCATCAAGTTTGATCACAAATGGTGTGATCATGGATATGATACTTCTATTGGTTTCTTCATCATCCATTCCACCCCAACCATCAGATATGGTGACTTCGTTCTAAAACACCCATGAAGGGGACGTATACTTGACACCATAGTTATAACGATTACTATCTTGACCCAACAAGTCCATGGTCTCACCTTGCTTCCGTGCTTTGCTGATAAATCGCCTATCACCTCGTCGACTCTTTTTCCTTTCCTGATCTTCTTGATCTTCCTTTCCTTTGAGATTTAGCTTGTTGATTGGAATCTCATTCATACCACCCCAACCATTAGGCACGATAACCTCATCTTTAAATGCCCATGAAAGAGGGGTATATGTGACATGGTAATTGTACTTGCCATTGTCCTGATTGAGTAAATCTACAATCTCGTCTTGCTTGAGTGATTTTTGGGTAAAACGCCTTTCACTATGACAGATCTTTTTCTTCTCTTTCTCATCCTCGCCTATCTCCTCTTCGAACTTTTCTTCCTCAAATGTAGTCTCCTCCTTAGGGCTCACTTCATCATTCATACCACTCCAACTATCAGGCACAATTACTTCATTATTGAATGCCCATGGTGGTGGTGTATACTTTACTTGAAAATTATATTTACCGGAGTCTTTTCCCAAATAATCTACAACTTCACCTTTTTGAAATGCCTCTTGGCGAAATCGAGCATCCCCTTGTTGAGATGCTTTCACTTTGGCCCTATATTCATCTTTTTTGTCTGTCTCTATTATCTCCTTTTCGCCTCAAATCATGCTCACCATATTATGCTCAAGGAGTGGATTTTGATGCATATTTAGTTATGGCTCTTGAAAGTTGAGGATTTTTAATAAGCTATTGGACTTTAATTTTCAACACGAGACAATTGTCTATGTCATGTCCCCTTTTTCCCATGTGATACACATAGGTTTTTGACTCGTCATACCCAAAAAATCTGGAAAGATTCTCTCTTGGTACCTCTTTTGCTATCAAATGCCTTTTTAGTAACATAGGTAATAATTTCGACAACGGTTGTGGCAATGGTGTAAATTGCTTTACAGACTTTTTCTTTGGTTCAAATAGCTTAGCATTCTTCCAAGTGGTGTTTGGTTGCCTCTAAATTGGTGTCTGATGAGTGTACAAGTTAGAAACCATAGCTACCTCATGAATGGGCTCCTTGTCTTTCTTTTCGGGATAAGGCTTTTGTGTTGTTTTCTGAGCCTTTTTCTCTTTTAAACCCCCCTCAATTCTTTCACCAACCTTTACCAATATGATAAATGTTTGACAATTTGAAACATGTAGTTTATCGTAGTATTCATGTGGCAGTGATTTCAAAAAGAGCTTAATAAGCTCATTTTCATTTATGGTGGGTCTTACTTGCGAGGCGACAGCTTTCCATATCTAGGCATAAGCTCCGAACTCTTCATTTCTCCGTTTCTCCATTCTGACAAGATCCTCCCTAGTCAAGAGCACTTCAACATTGAATTTGTATTGATGGAGAAATTCGCCCACCAAATGGTCTCATTCCATGAAATATTCTATGTCAAGAATGGTATACCATGCCAAGGCCATGTAACATCCCAAGCACACCCCTTTCAAGATTTATCCTCTAATCCTCATTAGTTATTAGATTATTCGCAAACGAAAGATGCTTCTTTTTAAAGATTAGCATTTATAACATGAATGTAACATAGAAACATAGAAATGCTAGGACACGCAAGTTGCAAAAATAACATTCATCTTTCACATAATAATGAGGGTGATACAAGGGTGAGCTCAAAAACACGGAGAGATTACCTAACACCTCCAACCTGGCTATCTTACTACGACCTACCAAGCTTAACCAAAAACAAATAAGCTATCACCTATCTCTACACGACTCTATCCCCAAAAACTAACTGACAGTCGTGTCTTCAAAAAACTACTCCTTCCTCCTCCTCGATGTTGTCCTCAAAAGACCCTGCTGCTAACGTTGCCATCATCTCTGTCTAGCCCATGGTATGGAAGGGGCCCTACCAACTGTCCCCTATCGAGGGCATAAACCCCAACGAAGCCTAAAAGAACGAGTCCCTCTGGGGACCCACTATTTACGGTCAGAATAGAAATGCATTTTATGAAAACAAGTTCAGGGAAATCCGGAATCACGAATTCAATTTGATGGCTCTCAAAATCAACTGGCTCCCTATAGCTTATCAAGGTAGAGGTAGGGAGGATCGGCATAACTACTAATCTGAAAAAAATGTCAATAACAAATAGTGAGCGAAAACTCAGCTAAGTAAACTCTATCACGCCATACTAAACGGATAATGACAAGCATTTCAATCGAGTCAAATAGATAGACAGATGAACCAATTCACAATCAACTATAATATATAAGACTCCTTTTTTATTTGAGCATAAATCACCAGACAAAAGATTACCAATCGACTAATAGCCATTCACACGAATTCTTATTACATGCATTATGTGATTACAAGCAGTTTTAATTCGCATTTGATTTAGTAACTCAAGCTACAATATTCTCCGAGGAACCCAGTTACACCTGGGCATCTCGCACCCATCACGGCATCACGAGGACATCTAGAAAACCATGTTACACCCCTAGGTAACCAAGAGAACCCCGTTACCCCCTCAGGTATCTCGCACCTACCACAGTATTGCGAGGACATCTAGGGAATCGTGTTACACCCCCAAGCAACCGAGGGAACCCGATTACGCCCTTAGGCATCCCAACTCCGAGGCATTATCGTCATGGGGACCAATGAAACAATTACACTTACAAGCCCACATCTCAATATGTACAGTACATCAAATCTAGAGATGTCATTTACAATTTCTAATGCAAAGAAAACATTTCATCAGCAAGTTCAAAGCATGTACATTACATCTCCTGAAGACATCAAATCAAAATTCCAAGGCTTCCAACTAAGAAATAATGAAACTTTGGATTCTGGCAAAACTGGACAGTCTTGCATGACTTGAGAAATCAATTTCAAAGGCATAACGAATGAGTTCCAAAAATTCTGAAATTTGAACATGTTATAAAAGAGACCTTAACGCTTCTTTTTCCTTGAGAACACAATCCCAAAATCCTCCTGAAAAGGGAACTTTTGAGGGCACGAAAACAGACCAGAACTGGTCCATCGAAATAGTGACACCGAATTAAAAAGAATGCTCTTTTCATATACCAAATGATGTCTATACACTTTGAAATTTTTATATGTTGTACAAAAGGGGACTATGAACAAATTTTGTGAAGGAACTGTGATCAAATTCGAAGTGGGTATTTTTATAAAAATTCGAGAATGTATAGAGGTCGCGGCTTCCACGGTAAAAACAGTTCTGATCCGGTAAGGAATTGGGCCTTCATAAAATCCATTTGAACTCAGAAAAATATGAAATTTAAGTATGTTATACATCAAGATCTTCTAAACAACTTTTATGAAGAACACTTTGCGAGATTCGGTCCACACAAGGCAGTACAACAATAGAAATCCAGGAACATCCAGAAAGGTCCGATCTGGAATCCGTGATACAACTTCTAGAAACATTTTTCCAACTTCAGATCTGCCACTTCCCAGCCAAGAAAACATCAAACCAAGAGTTCAAAACAACATGCAACATCATTTCCAACTTAATCTAGCTATCTAGATCCACCAAAAATCATTCTAGGGGTTTGAATACACAAGAGTAGCAACTACGCCACATATTGCCCTCTCCTTTCGCCTTTCTAGCCACCTCAATGGCTCATCCAAGACCCAAACAGACATGTAACCATTATCGAGGTTAGTATAACGTCATAGAGAGTACTTGCCTTGCTGGTGAGAGTAGTGGTGTAACATCCTGAATTTTGACCCATTACCGGGACCAATAAAGTGTACATTAATTCTCGTTTGATTTTAGTAAGTCTCGCTTGGACTTGATCAATCACGGAATACTGACCAAATGGGAAATGCTAAATAGGAATAGGTACGTGAATCAAAGACCCGATCGCGATTGAGTGCCGAGTTCGAGAAACGTCGAGGGAATATTTTGGACCACTATGGGCCAATCTTAGGAAAATGACGGATTGATATAGTCAGATACGTACGATCGGATCGTGGGTGATTCCGCACAACCGAAAGTACACCTAACAAATGAATCTCGATTTTAATCCAAATGATCGCAACCCCTAATGCTAGTGATAATTCCTCTCGTTCTCCCGAAATTCGAGGCCATCATGACTCGGATAATCCTAGGTCGATACGCGTAACACCTAAACAGCCGACCATTAGTGAGAAGCCCTAAGACTTCAAAACGAGCTAATTTGATCGCAATATTAAGCCTGAACTTCGATATCAAAATTTCAAGAGTAATTACGACTATTTTGCAAGATAGACGTCATTTTATAGTGGCCAAATAAGTTTGGGAGTAATATGGATGAAAACGGAAAATTCGACAGAAATTGAGAAAAATTACAATTTTGCCCCTAGGGACCTCGATGTCCGTTTCCGAGGCCAAACGAAATTATTTTTCAGAATCGACGTCATTTTGGGGCCACCACGCATGTCTGGAATAAGTACGGTCAAAAATTGAAATTTCGACCCCGGAATGAAAAATTACGGTTTTACCTCTCAAAACTTTTGGACTGATTTTCGAGGGCTTAAAGGATGATTTTTAAGGATCCGACACCGTAATATGCCTGCCATGAATATGTAGGACCGGTATGGACAAAAATTGAAATTTCGGTTCGGGATCGGAAAATTACGAAAATGCCCCTAGGCCATTTTTCATTAATTCCGAATTTTGGATTAATTTTTAGGTTAACCAAGGTTAATTGGGATTAAACCAAGTCTGGTCAACCATGGTTAAGGACAAAGGACCATTTCACCCCTAAATTATTGGATTAGATCAAATCCTAGCCATTAGATCAAGGGCAAAATTGTCCAATGGCCCAAGATATTGACACATGGACTCTACTAACACAATCTTGACTCATTTTGACCAGATTATTTTCTCTCTCTCTCCCATTTTTGTATTCTGCCGAGACCTCCCTCCTTCCTCCTCTTCATCGCCGTTTCTTACTCTTGGACGCACCACCACCGGAAATTGCTGTTCATGCCGGAACAGCCACGCCGGAGCCGCCCCTGCCGAGCTAGCCACTGCCTCAACCACTTTTGTCCCTTGATAGCCACTCACAGCCCCGTTTCCAGCCCTAAACAAAAAAAAAAATAGCAGCAAATCGCCACCGCTAGTGCCGCCGTGACCGCCGGCTTGCCCCTGGAGCGCCGCCGTCGATTCTCACCACGTGTTGGTGATCGACCACCCGTTCCCGTCGCCCCGAGTCATAATTAGGCGAGTATAAACCCCTAAACCCTTAATTAGTTTATTTGTGCATTTTAGAGGGTAATTAGGGGATTAATTAAGCCTAATCATGGTCTAGATATGCCTAATGCTGTGTGAGGTGATTAGGGGACCTAATTAGTGCTTAATGAAGTGGTTTAGAGGTGAATTAAGGCCTAATTAGTCTGCTGCCCTGGTACTGTTCATCAATACCGAAATTGCATAAATTTGTCTAAGTGTTGCACTAATTGAGTTCAATGATTCAAGGCTTGAAATTAGGCAATTCAAGTGTTATTTAGACTTAATTGAGGCTTAATTAAGTGTATTTGGTGGTTGGATGGTTAGGGTAGGTGATTAGGCGCTAATGAGATGTTTTAAAGGTGGTTTAGTGCCCAAATGTTATTTTGCTATGGTACTGTTCACCAAAACCGAAATTGGCATTATTTTGCTTAATTTGGGACTTAGTTGATTCATTGACTAATGGCAAGAATTTAGGCATTTTTAGGGGCTAATTAGGCTTAATTGAGGCCTAATTAAGTGTATTTGGTTGTTGGGTAATTAGTAATTGTGATTGGGGCTTTATGAGATGATTTAAACATGGCTTAAGGCCTAATTGGTGCTTAGATCTGGTACTGTTCATTCAGTACCGAAAATGCCTAAATTTGTCTAAGTTGAGCATTAAATGGTTTATGGATTGATGGTTGGAAAATTTGTCATGTTCTGGGTTGATTGGGACTTGTTTAAATTCTATTAAGTGGCCCCATGTTAATAAGAACAACTTTCGAGATTGAATTTGCTTGTGGCGGGCCTAGATGCATGGAATTACTTTGGATTAAATGTACGGAGTATATGTTGAATTGATTGGACCCGAATGGAAATAATTGGGTGTGTCAAGAATGCGTTAAATTCATTTAATAGATGAATGATCGGGTTTGGCATTCAGGCATTAGCAATTGACTTGAATCCTCGGGCTTGTGGTTCGCAAAGTATGTTGTGATATGAGTGAAATTGAGTGCTTTGAAGTATATGCTTGAGTTTATTAAATTATGGCCTTCGGGTCAGGCCTACGGGTCGTTATAATCACTTGTGACCTTCGGGTCGGGCCTACGGGTCGATTTATCAAACTGTTGGCCTTCGGATCGGGCTTACGGGTCGCTTTATCAACTGTGGCCTTCGGGTCGGGCCTACGGGTTGTTATATTTAATTGTGGGCCTTCGGGTCGGTATAATTGCATGTGATTTGCATTAGTGTCAAATACCTAACCTACAGGGATATGAGATAACGTATTGGGCTGTGAGCCCGGATTGAATTTATGATGAGATGCTGGTTCATTGTTGATGCATTTTATTTATCTTCTGGAGGTACACATTAGCCTAGTTTTGAATTAGTGGTTTATACTTGCTAAGTTTTCTCACGGTTGTGGTAAAATCGACATTTCAGATCCCCGGCCATGAACTTCAACGACGCACCGTTATGCTTTGGGATTCCTCACCATATAGAGCGTATGCTGACCGTGCACCCCATGGGGAATGGGGAGAAATACTATAGACATTATACGTTAGTATGGGTAGACATAAGCTTAGCTCACCTTGAGACCCACGAGTACCTAGCTTGGTGTTTCCAAGATCGTTTTGGAGACAAGTTCGGTCCCATCAGGTCTGCCGATGTTCCGTTTGTGGGAAAGGGTCAGCTGGATTGTCAGTGTCTAGACGGTGACGTAGTAGATGTTGATATGGAGGGCGATCTCGACTCTGAGGTTGAGTACAAGATTGTGGAGGATGAGGAAGAGCACAAGGAGCTTGGTGGATTAGCCTTTGAGCTGGAGGTAGTCGATCCCGTTCTAGAGCAGGTGGACGCTGATGCCCCTAAGCCTATGGACATAGACGAGTACGAGGAGCAGGACCCTGAGCCAGAGATAGAGTCAAAGGCCATGAGTTCTGAGGAGGACCAGGAGCAGTTCGAGAGTTCTTCTGAGTCGTCGGGTTCTGATCTCGACTGGGTACCGTAGGTTAGATATCAGTTAAGGAATGAGGGCCGACACTTTTTGATTGTAGCTCTCCGATAGTTAGTTCGATACCCCTAGGCCACCGATCCCTTTTTGTTTCGTGGCCCTTTTGATGTACTTTTTGTTTATAAATGGATATTGTATATAAGTTTTACAATGAATGTATATATTGTTTTAATTGTTTGTAAAATTGTTAACTTTTGCTATTCATGGTTGCTTATAAATAATTGGGTGTATATATATTATATATATGCGTCGTTTTTGCTTGTGTCGTGTTTTCTCTAATTTGGATTTTCGGGTCGGTGACGTAACTTGGGAGCGTCGCACCACATTTCGACCTATACGCGAATATTCATGCTTCGTGGGGTACGGGGCGTGACAAGTGGCTGCAGCGTGGGGCTTATGTTTGAGGTGAGGAGAACAACACGATGGCGAGGCGAGTGTGACATTCTGAAATCTGACCCACTTAGGATTTATGAAGTGAATAGTTTATGGACGTGCTTGTAGTTAGATCTCACCCATAATTGATCACTTTTGGAATACTAACCGTTAGAGAAAGGCTAACTAGGGATTTAAATTCGCGCGATCAAAGAACTCGATCGTGAGCAGACCTTCAACCATGAAAATCATCGAGGTGACATTTTGAGCCACTGTATGCCGATCTAAGGATAGCCAGGGATCAGTTTGCCACTGTCACATTAGTGGATCACGGGTGATTCTGCTGGATTACGAAATGAATTGACGAATGACCCTAAACCTATACCAAACGGTCATGCCCATCAGATTTAGCGATCGATCCTCGTGATTAAGTGACAACCGAGGTTTTCACGACCCGAGTAAACTTGTACATGGCATGATTCAGTGTCGACCATGGGTCAAATGTGCGAATTTCCCCAAAGGCCACCCGTTAGTATGAGATATGCGCAAGTTACATTATTTATAACTCAGTCATTAATTAGAGACCAAGTTGGACATCGGAGATTTAGAAAGTCATGATAGATCATTTGCCCGGGTAGCCTCGGATTTGCCCGAATCCCTTAAAAAAATTTAATTTTGGCAAGAAATGGAAAATGACCATTTTACCTCTGGAAATTTGTTAATGCCGATGTAATTTGGGAAGGGCATTTTGGTAATTTTGCCTAGCCTTAATATTAGAGATTTTTGGACAATTTTGCTCTTGGACTTTTGAGAAATTCCCAAATTGCCCTGGGGGATATTTTGGAAAAGATTTGATCCGGATCGTCAATCTCAAGATAAGATCGAATCTAGGCCGTCGATTGGAATTGTGAGAGAGGGGTAAGATGGTCAATTAGGACTTCAATTGTTGCCTTGAATTATTTAAAGCCCAAAATCCTCTCTCTCTCCTCACCCTCTCACTCTCTCAGCTCCACCTCTCTCTCCCCTTTCCTCCCCACCGAACCAACCGCCCCTCTCCTCGTCATGCCCGTGGCCGTCCGGCCAAGCCAGCACTCATGGCTGCCCTCCCATTCAGCCGGAGCAACTGCGCCGGGGAAGCTACCTCTCGCTATGGCCGCTCATCACCACCACGCTCCACCGTCCCTCTCTCTCTCTTGTTCCACCTCACCGAGCACCACCATCAGCCCCTTATGGTCCTATTCCACGTGGACAGCCAACAGACCGCCAATCACCGCTGTCATTGCCCGACGTCGTCCGTCGGAGACGCTTGCCACCGCTTGACCACCAATTAGCCGCCCCTTCCCACTCTAGCCAAGTCAATCTAGAGTTTGGGTAAGTCACCCCCAAACCCTTTTTAGGATGTCAAGTATCGATAGGCGTGATTAAGGATGGAATCAAATTTAATTAGAAGCTTGAGTTTTGGCTAAATTAGGGGTTGTTTTGGGATTAATTTAATGGATCAGTTTGAGGATTGATATGAGCTGATTCGAGGTTGAATTGATGAGGTTTCGAGACTGATTTGAGGCTGAGTATAGTGTTGGACATTGTGGATTGAATCGACGAGCATTTGGCTCGGTTTAAAGGCATATGGCGTTGGTTTAACGTATTATGAAGTGGCTGGGATGTGATGTTCATTATGGATGGAAATGAGTGTGGAAAGGCTGAATTTGTGCTCATTATGTGGCTGTGATTGTGGGTCCGTTAGTGGCCTTGTAGGTTTGTGGTACCGTAGTTTAATTCATTGAAATGTGTTTCGTTATGTGCACGCTTGGGCCGAATTGAAATTGACTGTCAATTGGCCGTGTTGGATGTTTATTGAGCATGAGAAATGTGTGTGTATTAGTGCGTGCACGAGCCACGTGTGATTGGCCAATTTATTAGCAAGTAGGTGTTGAGCATGTGAACGAGCAAGAAATTGTGTGTAGCACAGTATATGCGATTGCAAAAATCCTTGAGACGGTATCATTACGTGGGAATTGATTCGTCCTGAGGCGGTATGACTACGCGGGACAATGCCCAGTATTACCGGAGGATGGCCAACTTGAGGCGGTACCATTACGCGGGTTGTGCCGTAGGTGTGGGTGTTGACCTTGAGGTAGTATCACTACGCAGGCAAGATACATGGCCTGAGGCGGTACCATTATGCGGGCCCTGAAGTGTTATTTTGAGTTAGTCGTAGTGAACCTGAGGCGGTACTACTACGCGGGTCACTGACAAGTCGAGAATGAGATAGTCATAGTGAACCTAAGGCGGTACCATTACGCTGGTCACTAGAGAGTTGGGTGGAAAGAATGGAACGAGGCCGGAGCAACGCATAAAATGTAATTAGAACGTGCATGTAAGTGGAAATGGTGTTATTGTGACTAACGTGCGGGTTGCATCTTTGGAAAGGCTTAGGTAAGTGTGAATGGTGTGCACCTTTATGTGATGGCTGAGTGTGATTGTGTTTGTATTTGTCTAGAGGTATGTGATAGCATAGATGGGATTTAGGGTGTGAGCTTATTGAGATATAATCTCATGATTATTTCAACCAACAATTTCAGAACCCCGCGCCGAGCAATGAATCTCCCTTGTTGCCGCCTAAGCATTTTGAAGTATCGATACACACCGACCACAATATTGTAGAGTATTCGATAGATGAAAATATGACCTGGGTTAAGCATACGATAGTAGTTTGGGTAGATGTAGGGTTATTCCTTTGGCAGGCCCATACCTATACCACTTGGTTCTTTCAAGACAAGGTAGATGAATTTAGTCTCGTCCATGAATTTGATGTCTCTTTCGATGGAGTTGGAGATTGGGACCCGGTAGCCATACCCCCTCTCGACGGCGAGATGACAAGTTTAGAGACTAGCCTGGCACAGTCCGGACTCTAGCAAGCGCCTGTAGCACCTGAGCCCTTAAGGGCCGATCATGACCCAGAGCCAGAAGAGTCCCAGGCGGGGTTTGACTCGATGGACGTGGACCTCGAGGCAATCTTAGAAGAAGAGCCAGAAGAAGAAGAACCTAAGGCAGAATCTGAAGAAGCCCCAGATGATGAGCTTGAAGGAGAACCAGAGGACATACCCGAGTGTGACCATGGTAGGATCCTGAGTTTGTGCCAGAGGACGAGTCGGACGAGGAGCCAGTCGAGGAGGGGTGGGTTGAAGTTCCAGTAGAATCTGGTGATATAAACAACCTGATTGAGATCGAGGCCGAGCCAAAGTCCTTAGAGGAGCAAATGGTTCAAGGGGAGTCAGACTCGAGTGTCGAGAAATCAGACTCGGAATGGATGCCAAGTAGAGGGCGTAGGGGATAGTGTAGGGGTTGGAAATAGGCTTTTTGAAGTGTACCATTTTTAGTGATAGGATACTCAGGCTGTCGATCCTTTTTGATGTCGGTGGTTTATAGTGTAAGAGTTCAGTGTGCTTGTGTATATGGTGGTTTGTAAATTGTGAATATTATATAAGTTTGGATGAGCAATTGATGTGTTTTATCTCCCTTGTTTACCCCAGTTATTATTGTCCGAGTATTGATTATGGCTTTTGCTGATTGATAAGTCTCTGATAAGTTTAATTGGGTCGGCGATACCCTGGGACGTCGCTTTATTCGACCAAAGAGGGATGTCGCGTGCTCGATGGGGTTCGGGGCGCGACATCACGTGTTGATTTGGTATCATAGCGAGGACTGCTCGATCTAAGTTGGTCGAAGTTTGGAGTGATAAGGAGCAGAGACCCTAGGATAGTAATTTAGGGAGACCTTAGCGAGTCATAGGGTGGAATAAGCTACACGTACCTCCACATTGTTTGTTGTGATTGTTGGGTGAATTGAGTGTTATAACGATTGAAATGCAGGTCGTCTAGACTTGAGGTAAGTGCACGGACCCTATTGATTGTAGCCTTGTGCTGTGGTGATTGATTACCTACGAAAGTGAATTTTTATGTTAATTCATTGCCTAGGACTAGATGGGCATAGCTGGCCTAGGTTTCTAATTCATAAGTAGAATTATAGCAAGTAGTCGAGTGGTAGAAATCGTGAGGATGAGTTCGTGAGGTAGAGGAACTGGGGGTTCGGCCCAGCTCACAAGCCCGAGCCTAACCTGTGTAAAAGATCCTAGAATGGAAGCGGTCATGAGGACCGTGAGAATGGATCGGTAATCTAATAGGACTATAGACTTAGGAACAAAACTGCTACAATTGTCCAAGCTACCGAGGCCGTTGTGCCCGCTGCTACCAATAATAATAATGGGAATTAAGGGTAGGGACAGTTGAATGCAAATAGGCAAATGCACCAATTATTACAACGGTTTCTAAAGTTAAAGCCTCCTAAGTTCAATGGTAGAGGTAATCTTCGGGGTGCATCGCTGTGGATGGAGGAGTCAGAAAAGGCTTTTGAAGTATTGGGATGTACAGATGAGGAGAAAGTGACGTTAGCGGTATATCAATTGCAAGGAAATGCAAATGATCGGTGGAAAGCCACTAGAGGAATGATATTCCCGGCTGGTACAGCCCAAACTTGGGCGATGTTTGTGAAAACCTTTAATAATAAGTATTTCTCTAAGAGTGCTCGGGAACAAAAATTATCTGAATTTATGAGGTTGCATCAGGGGCAAAGAACGGTGGATCAATACAAGGCCAAGTTTGCTTGGTGTCTAAGTTTGCCCCAAAGATGGTTGAGGACCTATTAGATAAGGCTCGAAAGTTTTGAGATGGCTTAAAACCGAAGCTTCGCAGCTAAATGATCTCATTGAATCTAAAAGGGTATAACGAGATTTATGATAAGGCTCAAGCACGGCTTCTGGGTTGAGATTTACCCAAGGTAGGGACAACCATCAGCTAGAAAAGAGACCAATGACGGGTAATCGACATTTTGTCCCTCCTGCTAAAAGGAATATAGGGAAGTCGGCTCGTAATCAGAATGGTCTATGTCGAGTATGTGGGGAAAGACATGAAAATGGACCTTGTCCAACCCGGAGCGGAGCATGTTTTGGATGTAGTGGATTTGGTCATCACATAAGGTTTTACCCCAACCTCAGGCAGAATAGATCGCCTGCGTTGCCACCACCCTAGAATGGGAATCAGGCTGGAGCGGCCGAGATAGCTAATCAGAATAGACCACAGGCGCAAAGACGATTGTACGCCATGGCCAGAAGAGAAATTGAGAATATGCTAGGGGTTGTCACAGGTATGATTTCTCTGTGTGACCATGCTGCGTATGCTTTATTTGATCCTGGAGTGTCACATTCATTTATATCTAAATAATTTGTTGAGTTGATTGGTATAAAACCGTAGTTGCGTGATGTTGTGTTATGCGTTACGATTTCCTTGAATGATAAGATGCTAGTTTTGTTGGGGTGCTTGAATTGTAAGATTGTAATTGGGGATAGGGAGGAAAGGATTGATTTAGCGGTTCTGGCCATGGACAATTTTGATGTGATAGTGGGTGTGGACTAGTTATCTAAGCAGAGGGCCATAATGGATTGCAATAGCAGAGTGATCCAATTTAATCCAGTTGGATATCCGGAATTCAAGTTTGTGGGAAATTGAGAGGGACTCTCAATTATATGGATTTCGTCGCTAGAAATGATCAAGTTGTTGAATGAAGGGTGTCAACGATTTCTAGCGGCTGTAGTTGATTCGATGACTGAGGAGCTGAGGCTAGTGGACATAGTCATGGTGTGTGCAATTATTCTGATGTTTTTCCTCAAAAACTACCGGGATTGCCACAAGAAAGAGAAGTAGAGTTTGTAATCGAGTTGGCACTTGGAACTGAGCCAATCTCGAAGGCATCTTATAGAATGTCGCTGTCGGAGTTAAAGGAATTAAAGGTGCAAATGCGAGAATCATTAGACAAAGGATTTATTCGTCCGAGTGCGTCTCCGTAGGGAGCGCCAGTTTTATTTATGAGAAAGAAAGATGGATCGTTGAGGTTATTTATTGACTACAGGCAGCTAAATCAGGTGACGATAAAAAATAAATATCCCCCGAGGATTGATGATTTGTTTGGTCAATTATAAGGGGCTTCGGTATTTTCTAAAATTGATCTGAGAACGGGGTATCATCAATTGAGGATTAGAAAGGAGAATATACTAAAGACGGCATTTAGGATGAGATATGGACATTATGAATTTATGGTAATGCCGTTCGGATTGATAAATGCCCCTGCTGCCTTTTATGGACCTAATGAATCGAGCGTTTAAGGAGTTCTTATATCAATTCGTGATCGTTTTTATAGACATCTTGGTGTACTCGAAGAGCCTAGAAGAGCACGAGTTTCACTTAAGTATAGTGTTGCAAACTTTAAAAGAGAACGCGCTGTATGCTAAGTTTAGCAAGTACGAGTTTTAACTCAATCGAGTAGCATTTCTCGGACATGTGATTTCTATGGAAGGAATCTCAGTAGATCCTACGAAGGTTGAGGCGGTAATGAAGTGGCCGAGACCGACGACGGTAACAGAAGTTTGGAGTTTTCTAGGTCTGGCAAGATATTACTGACGTTTCGTGGAAGGATTTTCGGCAATAGTGACACCGTTGACACATTTGTTGAAGAAGGAAATGAAGTTTGAATGGACCAACAAATGTGAAAGGAGCTTTCAGAAATTAAAGCATAGATTGACAACGGCACCGGTGTTGACTATTCCATCAAGACCTAGAGAATATGAAATTTATAGTGATGCATTGTTGAAAGGATTAGGGTGTGTACTTATGTAAAATAGATAAGTAGTGGCCTACGCGTCAAAACAGTTAAGGCCGCATGAGTTGAATTACAGGCGATGATTTGAAATTAGCCGCAATAGTATTCGCCTTTGAAGGTTTGGAGACACTATTTATGTGGACAGAAATTTCAGATATATATCGATCATCAAAGCCTCAAATATTTATTTTCTTGAAAAGAATTTAATATGAGGCAGTGTTATTGGATGGAGTTGTTGAAGGATTATGATTGTGATATATTATATCATCCCGGGAAGGCTAACCTAGTAGCTAATGCATTGAGTCAGAAGTCAAGCATCACACATTTGATGGTCAAGGAATGGGCTTTATTGGACAAAGTATGAGACTCGGAGTTTAGATTCGAAGTAAGTCAAGTCTCGAGCTTCCTAGCCACGCTTAGGATTGAATCGGAGATCTAGACTAAGATTAAGACTTTGCAGTCTACGGATCAAGAAATTGAAAGGATTCTGGAGATGGATGATACCAAGAGAAAGTCGGACTTCTAGATATCTGAGGACGGTATACTGAAATTCCGTGGACGATTATGTGTGCCTGACGATGTGGAACTTAAGGAAAAAATCTTGTTAGAAGCGCATCGTAGTAGTTATAGTATCCACCCAGGCAATACCAAAATGTATCAGAATTTGAGACAATACTGTTGGTAGAATGGTATGAAGGTGGACATAGTTAGGCATGTGGCCAAGTGTCTGACGTGTTAGCAAGTGAAGGCACAACATTGTAAATCCGAAGGATTGTTACGACCTTTAGAAATCCCAAAGTAGAAATGGGAACATATAACTATGGACTTTATGACGGAATTACCAAGGAGCCAAAGAGGCCATAATACTATTTGGATGATTGTCAACAGATTGACAAAATTGGCACACTTTTTGGCTGTACGAAAAGACTTTGCATTGATAGATATGCTGAATTATATGTGCAACAGATAGTTCGTTTGCATGGGGTACTAGTGATGATTACCTTAGATCGTGATCCTAGGTTAACCGTCAATTTTTGAAAAAGTCTACAAACGGCATTAGGATCAAAGCTGCAGTTCAGTATAGCTTACCATCCACAAATAGATGGCCAGTTTGAGAGGACAATTCAGACTTTAGAGGATATGCTTAGGGCATGCATATTAGATTTTTAGGGTAAGTAGGAGGAGCAATTGCCCATATCAGAATTTGCCTATAATAATAGTTTTTAGCAGAGTATCGGAATGGCGCCTTTTGAAGCGCTATATGATAGGGCTTGTAGGATGCCCGTGTGTTGGGATGAAGTGGGAGAAAGGAGTATAACCAAGCCAGAGTTAGTTCAACAATCAATTGAGGCTGTTAAGGTGATTCGTGAAAAGCTGAAAATAGCTCAAAGTCGTCAAAAGAGTTATGCAGACAGAAGGCGAAGACTTTTGGAGTTTCAAGTAGGGGATCACGTATTCCTTAAGGTATTGCCCATGAGAGGACTATCTAGATTCGGTAAGAAAGGGAAGTTAAGTTCGGGGTACGCGGGACTTTTTGAGATTTTAGAAAGGATTAGAGATTTAACGTATCGCCTTGCACTTCCGTCGAATTTGTCGCAAGTGCATAATGTGTTCTACGTATCGATGTTGAGAAAATATGAATCGGATCCAACTCATGTGTTAAATTATGAGGAGATAGAAGTCGATGATAGGGTGTCATATGTCGAGAGACCAACAAGGATTGAAGATCAGAAAGAATGGGTTTTAAGGAACAAGATGATCCTGATGGTCAAGGTTGTTTGAGAACACCACGGAACAGAAGGCACGACATGGGAAAGTGAAGAGCAAATGCAGCGTCAATACCCCCATTTGTTTGAGTAGTTAGTTGTATTTGTAAATTTTGAGAATGAAATTTTTATAAGGGGGGAAGAGTTATAACATTCTGAAATCTGATCCACTTGAGATTTATGAAGTGAATAATTTATAGATGTGCTTGTAGTTAGATCTCACTCGGAATTGATCACTTCGGGAATACTAACCGTTAAGGAAAGGCTAACTAGGGATTTAAATTCGCGCGACTAAAGAACTCGATCGTGAACCGACCTTTAACCATGAAAATCGTTGAGGTGACATTTTGAACCACTGTAGGCCAATCCAAGGATAGCTAGAGATCAGTTTGCCATTGTCATATTAGTGGATCGCGGGTGATTTCGCTGGACCATGAAATGAATTGACGAATGACCCTAAACCTATACCAAACGATCGTGCTCGTCGAATCTAGCGATCGATCCTCATAATTAAGTGACAATCGAGGTCATTACGACCCAAGTAAACTTATACATGGCATGATTCAGTGTCAGCCATGGGTCAAATGTGTGAATTTCCCCAAAAGCCACCCGTTAGTACGAGATATGCACAAATTATGTTATTTAGAACTCAGTCATTAATTAGAGACCAAGTTAGGCATCAAGAGATTTAGAAAGTTACGACGGATCATTTGGATGATATTGTCATTTGCCCGAATCCCTCAGAAAAATTTAATTTCGGCGAGAAATGAAAAATGACCATTTTACCCCTAGAAATTTGTTAAGGCCAATGTAATTTGGGAAGGACATTTTGGTAATTTTGCCTAGCCTTAGAATTAGAGATTTTTGGACAATTTTACCCATGGACTTTTTTAGAAATTCCCAAATTGCCCTTGGATATTTGGGAAAAGATTCGATATGGACCGTCGATCTCAAGATAAAATCGAATCTAGCCCATTGATCGGAATTGTGAAAGAGGGACAAGATGGTCAATTGGGACTTCAATTATTGCCTTGAATTATTTAAAACCCAAAATCCTCTCTCTCCTCACCCTCTCACTCTCTCGGCTCCACTTCTCTCTCCTCTCCTCCCACCAAACTAGCCACCCCTCTCCTCATCATCGTGCCGTGCCCATCGCCGGCCAAGCCACCCCCGCCGCCCTCTCGTTCAGCCGGAGTAGCTGCGTCGGGGAAGTCGCCGATTGCCGTGGCCGTTCGTCACCACCACACCCCACCATCCCTCTCTCTCTCTCTTGTTCTACCCTCACCGAGCACCACCACCAGCCCCTTTACAGTCCCATTCCGCCTTGGATAGCCAGCAGACTGCCAGCCATCGTCGTTTGCCATACGCCGTCCGCCATCGCCGCTCACGCCATTGCCGTTTGCCACCACCTAACCACCGATTAGCCGCCGACCACCGATCAGCCACCCTTCCTGCTCTAGCCGAGTCTGTCTAGAGTTAGGGTGAGTTGCCCCCAAACCCTATTTAAGACGTTGGGTATCGATAGACACTTAATAGGGTGGAATCGAATTTCATTAGACGGTTTTGGCTAAATTAGGGGCTGTTTTGGGATTAATTTATTGGATCGGTTTGAGGATTGATATGGGCTGATTCGAGGTTGAATTGGTGAGGTTTCGGGACTTATTTGAGGTCGAGTAAAGTGCTGGACATTGTGGATTGAATCAACAAGCATTTGGCTCGGTTTAAGGGCATATGGCATTGGTTTGACATATTATGAAGTGGCTAGAATGTGATATTCATTATGGCTGGAAATGAGTGTGGAAAGGCTGAATTTGTGCTCATTATGTGGCTGTGATTGTGGGCCCATTAGTGGCCTTGTATATTTGTGGTACCGTAGTTTGATTCATTGAAATGTGCTTCGTTATGTGCACGCTTGGGCCAAATTCAAATTGACTATCAATTGGCTATGTTGGATGTTTATTGAGCATGAGAAATGTGTGTGTATTGGTGAGTGCACGAGCCACGTGTGATTGGTCAATTTATTGGCAAGTGGATATTGAGCATGTGAATGAGCAAGAAATTGTGTGTAGCACAGTATCTGCGATTGCGGAAATCCCTGAGGCGGTATCATTACGCGGGGAATTAATCTGTCCTGAGGCAGTATGACTACGCGAGACGATGCTCGGTATTATCGAAGGACGACCAACTTGAGGCGATACCATTATGCGAGTCGTGCCGTAGGTGGTGGGTGTTGAGTCTGAGATGATGCCACTATGTAGGCAAGATACACGGATGAAGGCGATACCATTATGCGGGCCCTAAAGTGTTGTTTTGAGTTAGTCGTAGTGAACCTGAAGCGGTGTTGCTACGCAAGTCACTAGTGAGTCGAGAATGAGATAGTAGCAGTGAACCTGAGGCGATACCATTACGCGGATCATTGGCGAGTTGGGTGGAAAGAATGTGGTGAGGCCAGAATGAACGCATGAAATGTAATTAGAACGTGCATGTGAGTAGAAATGGTGTTATTGTGACTAACGTGCAGGTTGCATGCTGGAAAGGCCCAGATAGGTGTGAATGGTGTGCCTACTATGTGATGGCTGAGTATGGTTGTGTTTGTAATTGTTTGGAGGTACATGATAGCCTAGGTAGGATTTAAGGTGTGTGCTTATTGAGATATAATCTCATGGTTATTTCAACCAACATTTTCAGAACCCCGGCCTGAGTAATGAATCTCCCGCCGCCGCCCTTTGAGTGTTTTGGAGTATCGATGTACACCGACCGCAATGTTGTAGAGTATCCAATAGATGAAAATATTACCTGGGTTAAGCATACGATAGTAGTCTGGATAGATGTAGGGTTATCCCTTTGACAGGCCCGTACCTATACCGCTTGGTTCTTTCGAGACCGGGTAGATGAGTTTGGTCCCATCTGTGGATTTGATGTCTCTTTCGATGGAGTTGGAGATTGGGACCCGACAGCCATACCTCCTCCCGACGGCAAGATGACGAGTCTAGAGACTAACCTGGCACAGTCCGGACTCTAGCAAGCGCCTATAGCACCTGAGCCCTCAGGGGCCGAGTATGACCCGGAGCCGGAAGAGTCCCAGGTGGGGTATGACCTGATGGACGTGGACCTCGAGGCGATCCTAGAAGAAGAACAGAAAGAGAAGAACCTGAGGCAAAATTTGAAGAGGCCCCAGATGATGAGCCTAAAGGAGAGCCAGAGGACATACCCGAGTGTGAGCCATGGTGGGATCCCGAGTTTATGCCAAAGGACAAGTCAGACGAGGAGCCAGTCAAGGAAGAGCAGGTTGAAGTTCCAGTAGAGATCGAGACCGAGCCGGAGTCCTCAGACGAGCAGACGGTTTAGGGGGAGTCAGACTCGAGTGCTGAGGAATCAAACTCGGAGTGGACGCCAGGCGGAGGGCATAGGGGACAGTGTAGGGGTTGGGAATAGGCTTTTTGAAGTATACCATTTTTGGTGATAGGATACCCAGGTTGTCGATCCTTTTTTATGTTAGTGGTTTATAGTGTAGGAGTTTGATGTGCTTGTGTATATGATGATTTGCAAATTGTGAATATTATATAAGTTTGGATGAGCAATGGATGTGTTTTATCTCCCATGTTTACCCCAGTTATTATTGTCCGGTATTGATTGTGGCTTTCGCTAATTGATAAATCTCTGATAAGTTTAACTAGGCTGGCGATACCCTGGGACGTCGCTTTATTCGACCAAAGAGGGATGTCGCGTGCTCGATGGGGTTTGGGGCGTGACAGCAAGGGACTAGCTGCTGCTGCTAGTTGTGGATGAAACAGGGAGCAGTAGCTGTTAGTCTTCAAATAGGTGGGCTTCCAAGTGGATAGAGAGAGAAACAAGAGAGGGAGTGAGCTGGGTGAGAGAGAACTAGGAGAGTGAGAGCTGGGAGAAAAGCTGAGCAAGAGAGTGAGTGGGGTTATTGATGGCCCTTCAGCTTCCCATGCATGCATGGCATGCATGGGCGACACTTGGCATCTCCCTATTGCAAATGTAAAGGGGGAAGAAGAAGACAAAGAAGAGAACTGAAGGGGCTACTGATGCGTGGGGTTTTTGGCAGGAAAAAGGGGAAAGAAAAAGAAAAGGGAAGAAAAGGAAGGGAAAAGAGGAAAAGAGGGGGCCGTCTATGAGCAAGGGGAAAAATGGAGAGAAAAATAACGGCGACAAGTTTGATACAAAGTCGGGTCATGCGAACGACGCGACGTCGTGTTAGTCGGCCCGATGGTAATTGATCCCAAGAGTCCAAACTCGCATTTCAGAAAAAAAAAATGATAATTGCAACACTAAACTTCCAATTATATTTTCCTAATTTCCGTCAATGAGTGCCCTAATCCATTAGGGTCCTTTAATCTTTGGCCATGAAATTTCAGGATGCCACAGGACATTCCTCTCAAGCTGTCTTGAAATGTGCTTATGAGCAAAGGAACGTTGTCGGAGTATCTCGCCATTTTGCGAAGGTAGTACTTCCAATGGCTTTTGGGATAGCCAATTCCATCATATTTGCTTACAAACTCCGATTCCTTGTAATTCTCCGGAACAACTACTTTTGCATATGGCGAGAATTTATGAAATCTTTGCAATTCATAGCCTTGACTTGGTAAACATTATTCGATTTTGGCAAGCCTTTTATCTTCTTCCTCATCCTTGGCTTTAGAGAGGGTTTTTTTAAGGGCCATCTTCTTCTAAGTTCACCACCTCAGGTGTTGTCTTCAGCGAGTTCTCCTGAACGGGCTCTTTGATTTGATTCCGATTGGAAGTCTCTTCAATATTCGGAACATGAGCATTAAAAGCCATGGGATAAGATCCTTTCATGGCAATGATAAAGGCCTTCATCTCCGCCATCATGGCAACCATTTGAATCATTTGATTTTCGACTTCAAAAAGTCGATTATGGGTCTCCTCTTCTACCATTTTAGTCTGCAAATGAGTTCGGGGTCTTTTTCTTTCCGTTGCTAGAAAACCTTCTTCATAGAAAGACAAGGTATTAGAATGGTAAAACAAGAATAGAAACCTACATTCTTTCAATTGTATGGTTTCTTGTGATGAACAAGGATTTATACAAGCCTTAGTCTTGTATTAAATTCCTTATCAATGTCTTTTTCAAGCAATCATACAATCTAAAGAATTGTAATCCATGGTAATTCTTTTATGTTTTTGTCACATCTCGATTTTTGGGCCTTGGAAGCCGCAGGTAAATGGTAATATCCTCAACTTCAGTCCCTGGGATATGGCTATGGGTTAAGTTTAGTGGTTTTCCAATCAGAACTAAATTGTTTTCTCTTGTTTTGGAAAACCCAGTTTTGGATCCCTTGTATCCCTTCGTTTTGTTATTTTGGGGAGATTTTTGTGGTCTGAATTTCCAAATACTTTCTTCTTGAAAGTTTATCCAAACATCCTGAAGTTTTGCAGGATTTAATTTCAGAATTTTTGGAGTTGATATGAGTGGTACGATGGCTTGACTTTCGGACCATGTGAAACTGTCCCGAATGGGTATTTCGGTAATGTTTACACCGTCTTTATTTTCTACGAGCTTTTCTGGGCCGATTTTGGGGAAAAGTTTCCTTCACGAAAGTTGTTGAGAACTTCCTTTTCTATAACGTGTGTAAATTTGGAAATTTTCTGAGATGATTTGGATTTTGGACAGAGCTTATTTTGAGAAGCAAATATTCTGTTCCAGTGAACTATTTTTAGTCTATTTTTGAGTGACTGAAAATGGTGTTTACAAAGAGAATTAGATTTTATGTTCTTCATGAAATATGTTTATTAAGGGCTTGTTTATGACATATCCGAATTTGAGAATTTTCGAAATTCATTTACTATGATTTCAAGTCCAATTTCGTGAACAGTGCAAAGCTGTTCGGTTTTATAAGATTTCAAAGATTTATCAATTTCTACATGAAAAATGTTGGAATCTCGACTTGAGGTCTTGTGTGGATATTTGAGGACATATCCATACCGAACCTTGGATCGGATAGAATTATTATGCGTGTTTATTGCGGAAAACCTTTAGAAAATCTTGTGATTAAATATGGCACGGGTTGTGATTTTTGTGCCAATTGGTATATTTCGTGTGACCCGATTGGCCCGAGTCATTTGCATGAAAATTCAATAAATCCAGAAGACTCTAGGGAGTCCACGGTCTAGAAATTAGTAGAAAATCCTATAAAGTTGACAAAGTCAAACCTTATCCCCTTCATTATTGCTTGTAATTAATGTTTGGACTTTAGGGCCTTTCATCATGACTTGCATTAATGGAAGTTGGACTTTGCAGGCACCGTCATCATGACCTAATAAGGTCATCGCTTACCTCATTGCCCGGATGACACGCGCGCATACCTCATTGCCCCGATGACACACGCGCTTACCTCATTGCCCCGATGACACGCGCGCTTACCTCATCCAAACTTTGGCCCCAAGTTTTGCCTCTCTATAAATAGGAAGAGAGAAAGAGGAAAAGCCTCACGTGAAGCCCCCTTTCTTCCTGTTGCTCACACCACCTTCCTCTTTCTCAAGCCGCACGCCACTTTCTTTCTTGTTTCCTTGCCGAGAGAGCAAAGAAAAGAGAGCTTGCCAAGTGCCCTTGTTTCTCTAGTGTTTGGCCTCTAGGAAGCCTTATGCAAGACCCTTATGTTCGTGTTTAAGCCCAAGAACCACCAAGAATCATCCGAGAGTCGCCGAGACTCACGTGTCCTTCACACGCCTCGTGTTCTCTAGTTCTTGTTTTATTCATTGTATAAGTGAATTCCCTAATACCGGGAAAGAATGTTAAGATGCGTTGTGACGTGGTTTGCTTGGACTGTTTCTCGGTTGTTTGGTTGGTCGTAGTTGGTTCATTCCTTGGTTTGATCATGTTTCATATTTGATGTTGTTTTGAGATAGAATCGAGCCTTGGTTGGTAAAGTGTGCATGATGTAGCCATGCGTGATGTTCTCTTGTTTGAACTTTGCTATTGATTTGCCATCGATGCAGGTGCGGTAAGGCCAACTTATGTTAACGGCGATCGATATATCCTCGCTTGATATTAGTGTTTTCACTTGCTGAGTCTTCCCGACTCATCTCCCGTTTTTCCCTTTCAAGTCCATAAGATGGTCGAACGGACGACGGCAACAGGGAGACCTTGAGCCATGTTAGAATTCGGGGAAAGCGAGGAGCGAGAAGCAGTAGTGGGCTTAGGACACCCAAGCCATAATGTTTGTTGTGTATAAATAGCTAAAGTTGACTAAGTTGGCTTGTAAAATATGTTTGCGTGTCTTGAAAATATAAGGTTTGCTCATGATGCCGTTTGTTTTAATCTCGCTGTTGTTTTTAATGTGATTGTCTTGAAGTATGCTTCCGCTCGTGTGTAATGAAAGATAACAATAAACGGGACGTCACGTTTATATGACTCCGAGGTCGGGGCGTTACAGTTTTCAAATCATGTTCTAAATTTGTTCAAACACATTTTGAAAATGATCACTTTATTATTGCATATAGAAATTAAGATTGTTCAACACAATGATTTTAAACTCTAATGGGGATTCTAACTCATCCAATTCTAGGCTTCTTGCTAGCTAAGATAGTTTTCGCCTTTTCATATTCTTCCTATTCCTTGATTCGGGACTCCCATTCCTTGACATCAATCATGACCTCCTCGGGAACGTATGGCTCCACTCCAAGCATGTTTGGAACAATATACTTTGGAATATATTGCTCCTCAGGATCTGGTGCAATGCTCAATGGTATATATGGTTCCACTTCGATTGGTCACTTGCTTTCTATCCATTTAATGTATTCTTTGGATGCCATGTAGATCTTTATCTTGCCTTCCAAGCACTTTGGCCGCTCAATTGCTTGCCCGGGTGAGTTCTCCAAGATTGGATAATCTTGCAAATCTTTATTTGTAAACTACTCTTCTTCTTTTCAGGTAAGGTTCCTTTTGAGATTTCAAAGGTGAACTCTTCAAGATTCTATGCTGGAGGAACTTGTTGAAGCATTCTGAATTGTCTAACAATTCTTAGGGGACAATACGTAGTTGCTGCACTCAATCTAAGCAATGGCACTATATTTCCCTCTTGGATTGTAATTCTTGCCTTATTGATCTTTGGCCGATTGATCTACCACGGGATTTGATCTGGAGTTAGAGCTCTAATGAAGTTGGCTCAATCTAAGAAGGAATGTTTGGGTAATTTGTTTTGGATATGGATTTACTGTTCTATTGGGTTTATCGCTGAACTAATCTCACGAATATTCATAAAGCGACACCATGGCCAAATATGTGAAATGAACCATAATGAAAGAAGACCAATAGAAGCGTGGAATATACCTTTCCCTTAAGGAGATGATGGTTTGTGCAAGGTTCATGTTTGAAATGTCCCATTTGAGGCATGCTTGTCTCGTGATTACAGCAACTAAGGGATCTAGTCCCGTTCTAGACACAGGAAAGAGAATGAAGCCAAAGAAAGCTAAAATGAATACCCAAGCTGAAGTGTTTCCCATTTCCCTAACAAGTTTTGAAAAATTGGCCTTTAGAAATGATAAGAGAAATCTACTTGTATTTAACTTGATTAGCTTTTCAACTTTGGCAGTTTCAAATTAAGGAATTCGGCTAGAATGTTCATTGGGTTAAGTCCATCGGGTGGCTCTATTATCCTAGGCTGGAAATTGATTCCAATGGCGGCCTTGTACACTTGTAAAGTTGGCACCATTTTGTGTTCACCAAGCTAGAATGTGGCGGTTGAAACTTCTCAAAAATGGGTGAGAGCTTATATTAAGTTAACTTGATGCTCTACATGTATTAACTCAAAAAGATATTCGAGCCTTTCTTTGACATAAGCTTGATTGTCTTTGGACATGTCCTTTCACCAAGCAATGAGCTCCTTTCGAGGAATGGGGACTACTTGGATGTCTAGCTTTCCCATTGAGTCTAAACATGCAAAAAGATTCATTATTATTCACCACGGATTACCAATCAATTTTAATGTCCCCACTTCAATCATATGTTCTTTTAAGGTAAAATGGAGGTAAAGTACATTTGCATATTTATAAAGTGATACAAATGTCACCATAAGTCTATTTATGCTTAAGAGAGCATACGATTGAAAATGGGGATGAAATCAATGTTTGATGTAAATGCCCCTTTTTCATGCTCCATTTAGACCATAAAACTCTAACTTATGGTTTACAACTATTGAATACATCAAAATGAACACTTGACTCACTAAGTTGTGTTTTTTGCATTTTGAGCACATACAAAATGACCCTTCAATTTGAAAGACAATAACCACTTGAATTACATTGAAAATCCACTATGGGCTTATACATCCCATCTAAAAATGAAAGAAAGGTTTAATGGAGCATGTCATCCTAATCATTCATTCTAGTATAAAAAGGGCATTTAGATCAACCGTTAGTTGTCATTTATGTATTTTTATTCAAATTGTGCCAACTAACTTGCATAATTAAAAGAGAAAGATAAGGAATGAAACTTATTATCACTGAGGCGATTTTTGTAATGCCAACCACATAGACATGCAGATGTAATAAGTGAGGTTTTAACGCCTAAGGGTAGGATAGGCTAAAAGTTTAAGGTCACCACCTTAATGGATAAGGAATTCCATTCCAGTAGGTAATCAGCCTAAAGTAATGAAATGTTATTTCATCTCGATAATCGGTATTGCATTTAAACAATCCAATGGGCAATCGGCCCATAGTTTCACTTAAATGCATAGCACCTAAAGGTAATCCTAAATATAGTCGCGGTTGGGCCATAGGTAGTGTATGCAAATGGTGTCGTGCTAAGGCTATTAGAAAGCATCCATAGCAATTTATAACCAAACAGCACTTCTAAGATAATAATTTCTCATTCATTCCTAACATTATCATGCAAAACAAAGGTCAACACCCCTTTTACTTCCCACTTGCAAAACCATTTAATTCGTTTGTTAGTGAGATGTACCTTGGATCCTTGCACAAGCACAAAACACGTGTCTCGTTCTAACATAGGCCTAAGTCCACTTAGAAAGTTGATTTCCTAAGTTGAGTCACCAAGCCTATCACATCGTGCTTTTCGTGCGCTAAAGAGGTGCTTTCATTCATCATGAATGAGGAAATTATCCCTGAATGGGCTACTAAGGTTCGAAACGGATATTTCACCCAAACGTCCCATAGACATCCCATCACTAGACAAACTGTGACATTCTGAATTTCGACCCATTTTCGGGATTTATGAAATGAATATTTCTTCAATGCGTTTTCTATTAAATCTCGCTCGGAATTGATCACTCTGGAGTAAACTAATTGTTAGGGAATGGCTAGCTAGGACTTGTCACGCCCCGAACCCCATCGAGCATCGACACACTACTTAGGTCGAATATTACGACGTCCTGTGAGATCGCCGAACCAATTCCACTTATCAGAGATCTAAAGCATCAACGAAAGCTATAAACACCCAAACAATAATTTGCTAGGGGTTCAGGGGAGAATAAACATCAATTACCTATTCAAACTTATACAATATCCACCATTTACATAACCACAACATGTACATGCACACCGAACCTTTACAATATATACCACCGATATAAAAAAGGATTAGCGACTGGGTAAACCTTATCTCCAAAATGGGACATATCAAAAGGTCTACCTAACTCCTATACTAGCCCTTACGCCTTTGGATGGCGTCCACTCTGAATCCAATTCCTCAGGACCCGAGTCTAAATCCTCCTAAATTGTTTGCTCTTCTGAGGACTCTGAACTAGCATTGATCTCAATCGGGTTGTCTATATCACTCGACTCCACTGGAACCTCAACCCGCTCCTCCTCCTCTGGCTCCTCATCCGGCTCGTCCTCTGGTTCATACTCGAGCTCGCCCTCAGGCAGGTCCTCTGGTCCCATCTTTGGATCTTCTTCGGGCTCCTCTTCGGGTTCTTCTTCTAGCGCTTCTTTAGGTTCATCCTCACGGTCTTCTTTTTCTTCTGGTTCCTCCTCCGGTATTACCTCAAGATCTACATCCATAGGGTCATACCACCTTGGGACTTCTCCGGCTCGGGATCGGGGCTCGGCCACGGAGGAGGTCTTTGCAGGTGTGGCATGATGTCCGGACTGCACTAGACTAGTCTCTAAACTAGTCATCTCTCCATTAGGAGGGGGTACAATTGTCAGATCCCAATCCCCTACTCCGTTAAAAAGAAGATTGAAGCCTTGGATGAGGCCAAACTCATCAAACCCATCCTGAAACATCTAGGCGATATATGTGTGGGCTTGCCAAAGGAGTAAACCTATGTTTACCCAGACTACATACATATGCTTGATCCTTATCCTATTATCATCTATCGGAAGCTCTACAACATCATGGTCGATGTGCATCGAAATCCCAAAATGCTGGGGTGGCAGTGGTGGTAGATTCATGGCTCAGGGTGGAGTTCTGAAATTGTTGGTTGAAACAATAATGAGATCACATCTCAATAAGCACACACCTTAAACCCTACCTAGACTATCACGTACCTCCAGACAAAACCAAACATGACATCACTCAATAAACACATCATGCACACAATTGTACTTACCTGGGCTTTTTGCACATATAACCTGTACGTTAGCCACAATAACACAATCTCCAACCACATGCACATTCCAGACATACTTCACGAACTCGTTCTTGCCACATCACACTTATTTTCACTCATATCGCTAATGACCCGTGTAATAGTCTTTGCCTCGGGTTTCTGCGACCATCTCATATTTTCCACTCGACTCACTAGTGACCCGCGTAATAGTATCGCCTCAAGTTCACTGCGACCAACTCATATTCACAACACTTCTTGGCCCGCGTAGTGGTACCGCCTTAGGCCATGTATTTTGCCCGCGTAATGATACCGCCTCAGGCTCAACATCTACCACCTACGACACAACCCAAGTAATAGTACCGCCTCGGGTTGGCCATCCTCGATGAATCTGGGACATCGTCCCGCGTAATGGTACCGCCTCAAGACGGATCAATTTCCCACGTAATGGTACCACCTCGTAGATTTTTGCAACTACACATATAGCGCCACACACAATTTCTCACTCATTTCCTTGCTCGACACCAACAGGCCACTATATAGCCGATCCAGTTTGGTTCGTGCACACACCAAACCACACGCAATTCACATGCTCAATTAACACCCAATCATGGCCAGTTACCAATCAAATCAATTCAGCTCATACGCACACATAACGGCCCACATTTAAATCAACTAACTCACGATTCAATGAACATACAAGGCCACTAACGGGGCTCGCAATCAGCCACATTCATGGCATAAATTCAGCATTTCCAAGCTCATTTCAAGTCATCTCAAACATCACAATCTAGCCACACTTCAATACACGAACCGACAACATTTTTTTTTTTTTTTTTTTTAGGTAAAGGCAATGTTTGTATAACTTTTCTAAATACCAATACAATCTAAGCTCAAACTACTCTCGACCGTAGACGGGACACAAGGATGTCCATACAAGGTCAAGAGAGGTCTAGCAAGATACTAGATACAAAATGCCAAACAGCCAAATGAAGGACAACCGGACCGAAAAGAAAGAAACCAAACCAACCGGAGGCTGGATGGATGCCTATGACATGACAGGAGCGAAACACTAGGGCAATTTAAGGGGAAACCACGACTCTTTGCATAACGGGACTATGTATCCAAGTGGGCAAAGATGGAAGGTGGAGCTCCCAATTCCTCTGAAGTCTTCTATTTGTCAGGGTGTCGGCAATTTTTCCTAAGGATAAGGATTTGTCCCTCACCGTCTTGGTGATGTGCTTGCGAATTGCCGGAAGGAAGATAGCCTTGCTCCTGAAGAGAAAATTGTTCCGTTCCATCCATATCGCATGGCAAAGTGCTCCAAAGGAGAACCTAGCGAGTCGATGGCCAAAAGGACCCCCACATACTTTGCTTGCCCAGAAATGAGTTACGCCACGGGCGATTACGCCATGGGAGAATGCATTTTGTAGCCTGTAGGAAGCAAGTGTGCTAGTAATAGAACATTCAAGAAGAGATGGTTGATGGAATCCGGTACTAGCCGGCGTAAAGCACAATATCCCAAACAATGCGACGATGCTGAAGAAGGAGAACCTGTGTAGGAAGCCTATTCAGTGATGCAATCCATAATAGAAAGGAATGGCGGGGGGTTATATGAGAGTCCCATACAAAGGAATGCCAAGAAACTGGTTGGCCTTTCCTCCTTATGTGGTTCCAAGCCTGGACAACCGAATATGATTCAGTCGGGTTAGGGGTCCAGGTGAAGGTATCCGATGAATCATCATCGAAGCTTGGGGGAGCTTCCAGCCAGACCATAATGTTATGCAGACTGGGTGATAGTTGCCAATTAGAGTGGTAGAAGTCCCATACTGTGGCTTCACGGGGGATTCGAGAAAGGTAGATATCTGAATTGCTGATATAGAGATGAAGGGGTCCTTTAGAATGCCACCAGTCATACCAGAAGGATACCGTCCGGCCGTTGCCAATCCTCGGTGAAGATGGTTACGCTAGTTCTCGCAGTCAAGGATCTTCTTCCATGTCCAAGAGCAAAACTTAGGTTTGGACGTGGTCCAAACATTAGTCTCTAAATTAAGCCATAAGCTCGTCAATTCAATCCACAACCTCTAACACCCAACTCAAACTCAAATCAGTCCCGAAACATCACCATTTTAATCTCAATTCAGCCAATATCGGTCCCCAAATCAACCCACTAAATTAACCCTAAACAGCCCTCAACAACCCCCAACGACCCCTAATTAACCTCGACTCAACCCCTAATCAAGTCTATCGATACTCTGACATCCCAAATAGGGTTTAAGGGCCACTTACTTGGAATCTAAGCTAGCTCCGGCTAAGGGGACAAGAGACCGTGGCCCGGCGGTGATGGTGATGGTGGCGATGGTGGCGATCACCGGGTCTTCCACGGCTGAATGAGGGCTGAAGGGGCTGGTGGGGGAGGTGATGATGGGGAAATGGGTAATGGGGTGGAAGAGAGAGAGACGGTAGGATAGGCGGGCGGTGGTAAGGCGGCATGCAGTGAGCTCCAATAGCAGTAGTTGCTCCGACCAAGCGGGTGGGGCGGTGACGGACGGCCTAGGTGGTTGGCCGGCGTGACCCAGAAGAGGTCGAGGGAGTTCGGCCTGGGAGGGGGAGAGGGAGAGGGTGGCGAAAGAGGTGAGAGAGAGAGAGGAGAGAGAGAGAGGAAAATGAAGATTATAAATAAAGAACACCAATAATTGGTATCTAGTCCCATGCAAAATGACCATCATGCCACCCTTTCACATTTCAAATCAACGGTCAAGATTCGATCTTATTCTAAGATCGACGGTCCAGATTAATTCTTGCCAAAAATATCCAGGGGCATAATTTGAACTTCACAAAATTCCTAAGGGCAAAATTATCCAAAAATTTATATTTTTAAAGCTAGGGTGAAATGACCAAAATGCCCTTCTCCATTTACACTTGGCCTTAACAAACTTCTAGGAGTAAAACGATCATTTTCCATTTCTCGTCGAAATTCGATTTTTCTGAAAGATTCGAACAAATCCGAGACTACCTGAGCAAATGACAACATCGTCCAAACATTCCATCGTGACTTTCTAAATTTTCAATGCCCAACTCAGTCTCTAATTTAATGAATAAGTTCTAAATAACGTAACTTGAGCGTATTTCAGACTAACGAGTGGCTTTTGAGAAAATTCACATTTTTGACCCGTGACCTTTCATTGAATCATGCCACGTTCAAGTTCACTCGGGTCGTGACAACTTTGGTTGTCACTTAATTGCGAGGATCGATCACTAGTTGCTACGGGCACGATTGTTTGGTATAGGTTCGGGATCATTCGTCAATTCATTTCGTGGTCAAGCGGAATCACCCACGATCCATTAATATGATAGCGGCGAATTGATCCCTAACTATCCTTGGATCGGCTTTCATTGGCTTAAAATGTCACCTCGACAATTTTCATAATCGAAAGTCGGTTCACGGTCGAGTTTCTTTAGCCACGCGAATTTAAATCTCTAATTAGCCTTTCCCTAACGGTTAGTATCCCAGGAATGATCAATTCCGAGCAAGATATAACTACAAGTACGTTCATAAAACCATCCATTTCATATATCCCAAGTAAGTCGGATTTCAAAATGTCACGGGACTCAAGTACGTGGACTTAAGAACTTGGCCATGGTTGACACTTTTACCAAAAGGATTGGTGAGAGAATATTTTGAGCCATCAAAGGCCGATCCAAGGATGGTTATGGAATGATTTGCAAATATCGTGCAATTAGATCACGGGTGATTTCGCTTGACCATTGTATAAATTTCGAACGATCCTAAACCTAATCTGAATGATCGTGTCATTCGGAACTAGTGATTGATTCTCGCAATTATATGATAACCGAGGTCGCCATAGATCGAGTAAACTTAGATGCAGCTCAACACCAAATCGGCCACGAGTTGATACGCGTAATTCCTAAAAGCCGCCCGTTAGTTTGAGATACGCTAAAGTCACATCCGATTGAATTTGGCCATTAATTAGAATCCGAATTGGGCATCGAAGTTTCAAGATTTCCACGACTAATTTGTCAAATGTCATCTCATTAAACATTGCCAATCGTCGAGTCAATCGGAATTTCAGAAAAAAGGAAAATTACGGACAAATATTTTATGGATAATGCTTGAATCTTTTTCCATCCTGTCTCTCTCCTCTCTCTTCTTCTCCTTGTTTCTCCCTCCTCTCTCTCTCTCTTCTCTTTCTTTCCCATTGGTCCCCACGTTGCTGCTGACTTTGTGCTGCTCCCTCACATATTGTTGCTGCCTCTGCCTTGCTAATCATTGACTCCATACATACGCATTGCTAGTTTATACATACATTACATTCTTGACTTTCCACTTTGCTGCCCATGCCTGCTAACCAAGCCCACCAACTCCACTCACTCCCCATGATTGACTTTTCTCCTTCCTTTTCTCTTCTTCCTTTTCTTCTTTTCTTTTCTTCTTATTTCTTTTTTTTTGCTTGCTTTAGCTTCTTCTGCTTCTTCTTCATTCTGCTTACTTCTTGCTTTTTCTTGCTGCACGCATACTCCTCTCTTTGCCATGACTAGCCCAGCTCAGCCATTTAGCCAACCCCTTTAGCCATCCAGCCAACTACCTCAGCCGTCTAGTGACTACTCGCCACCGTCCATCGCTGCTGCACCAACGAGGTTGTTGCTGCCCCGTTGCTCAATTTTTCTTGCTTAGGCTCCTAGTATGTGCTCCCTAAGTCTTGGTTAGGATAATGGGTTACTAATGGACATGTTTAGGGGTGGATTAGGGCTGTAGATAGTTGGTTTAGTGGCTGATTGTGCTTAGTTTGCTTGGTAGTGCTTGTTGGTTGATTTCCAATAAGGTTGCTACTACGTCACTAGATTTTTCTATTTTTGCTGTGATTTGTGTGGGCCAAAGTTGAGAAAGTTTTCTTCATGAAAGTTGCTCATGACATATTGTAGTATAACATAAATTAAATCTAGAATTTTTGGAGATCATTGAGGGTCATTCGTAAGTCCATTTTTGGATCGTATTCAGTTTGCCAGATTTACTGTTCACTCGACCTTCTTGTCTTTCCGAATTTTTATAAAATTTTCTAGGTCTTGTTTCAACAAACTTCCTTCATAAAACTTGTTAAGAACATTTGTTTCTATGCCATATAAAACTTTCAAGGCTTTTCAAAGTGATTTGGGTACTGGATGAGATGCATTTTGATGGTCAAAGGTGGCATGACCAGACGGGTTGAATTTCGTTTAACTTCAAGTGACAAAAAGAGGTGTTTGCAGTTGGAATTGAGTCTCGAGTTATCACGGAAAATGTTTATCAAGATGTTTTATATGACGTATCCAAAATTTAGAATTTTTGGAGTTGATTTACTATCTATTTAAAGAGGATTTTGGTCACTAGCAACTGCCTAGTTTGGACTTGGTTTTATACATTTTCGATTTTTCTCTCTCGAGAATCATTTGGTATTATCGTGGCAATTTGCCGGATTTAGTTAACATTTGACTAATTTACAAAGATAAGAATTGGTAATGATTTTAAAGGTGTGTTCATGATCATGACACATTCTGTCGAGGCGAGAGTTCTAGATAATGCCCGGTAGGAGTTCAGATGCCGTCTGGTACTTGGGATTGCCTAGTAGTTCGGATGCCGATCGTGGTGGAGGCCAGATCGATGCTCCTAAGTGGAAAGCCGTTGGGTACTCGACTTACCGGGGTGTTCGATCCCCAATGTTGCCGCCGCCAACGTGGCGGGACCATGCCCGGTTACGTTGGAAGACCGGGAGTTTGATGGCCGAGAGGTCGTTAATAATATGGACTTAATGAGTGTAATTTGCATTGCAAAATGTTGTGCCTGAATTAATTGATGAGCACGTTTGGATTATTAACCATGTTAGGTAGTTACTTATTGAGATTTATCTTATCCCCCATTGTTAGATATTTTTTAGACTTGGAATGACGAGCAGTCATCATGTGCGGTTTGGAGTTTTAGGGTGATGTTGGGCATTGGATGCATCATCCTTTTGGATGCCCCATTGTAGAGGAGTTTAAGTTAACCTCCTTTTTGTATATGTGGCCTCGTTAGGAAGTGGCTTCGTGTGAGGCTTGTAATTGTGTAAACCTCCGGGATTATGCATGCGAGCTTATAATGACTTATTGATTTTTATGGGAAATGTTTTCCTTACTATCCCATCTATTTGAACGTTATATGGAGTGTTCATCTTCGCTTCTACGTGTATTTAATCGCTAGTGTTTCGATTAGATCGGGCGACAAATCCCGGGATGTCACATCTTTGGACGACCAAGAAGGGATCTCGCTGGCTCATTTGGGTTCGTGGCGTGACATCCCGTTTAATTGGTATCAAAGCAAAGTTTGCTCAATCCAAGTTTGGTCAAGACTTGAAGTGATAAGGATGATGACTTTGGGGTAGTTAGTTAGGAAGACCTTCTTGATCGCATGAATAGATTGCGTTATGCATGTCTCAAGATTATGTGCTTATGGTTCATAGGCTTGAGTTTGCATCATGTGGGGTTTTTAATGCATATCTCATGGTTATTTGCTTGTGAGTGTTAGGTGGTTTCGTGTTATTACCGATTGATTGCAAAAGAAGACTAAAGGTAAGAGCGAGAACTCTATTGATTGTGTCCTTACGATGCTTGTTTTGTGATTCTTTGGATGCTTGTTTGGTGATATTTGTGATTGCGAGCCTTTGCAAAAGGAGTACGGTAAGATCGAGAATCCTATTCGTTATATGCTCTTGATGCTTGTTTTGGTGGCTGCTTGTCCTATGTTTATTGCTGTTATTTTATGCCTAGAACTGCTAGACTTGGGTAGATATGGCTTAGGTCTCTAATTCCTGGATGGAATTATAGTAGTTTAGGTGTCAGGTGAGAGAATCGTGAGAATAAGCAGCCGAGGAAGGGGTATAAGGGGCCAATCGGGCCCACAAGCTAGAGCTGTAGAGTATCACGAGTTGATGGGATTTTGAGGGCACTTACAGAGGTTGAAAACTTCCCCGGCAGGAGACTCAAGAACGAAAGTTGCTATCTTTACATCGCCATCGGCCGAGGTCGGTGTTGCTTGTTGTCAATGGAGCTAATGGAAATAATAGAAATAAAAGTAATCATGGAAATGGAAATCGCTAGATGCATCAACTGGTGGAGCAGTTCTTAAAGATGAAACCGTCCAAGTTCGACAGGAAGGGAGAACTCGAGGCTACTACTATATGAGTTCAAGAATTAGAGAAAGCCTCTGCATTGCTGGAGTGCACGGAGGAAGAAAAGGTGACCTTAGTGTTGTATCAACTTCTGGGTGTAGCAAATGACTGGTGGAGGCCACCCAAGGTAAGGATTTTCTTATAAGCACGATCCTAAATTGAGCTGCCTTCATTAAGACCTTCAATGGGAAATAATTCTCTGAGACTGCATAGGAACAAAAAATGATAGAGTTTTTACGACTTTGTCAAACCAGATTACTATGGATCAGTACTAGGCGGAATTTGCAAGATTGTCTAAGTTTGCACCAAGGATGGTGGAAGAACCTGTGGACAGGGCGAGGAGGTTCTAAGTTGGATTGAAACCAAATCTCTGTAGTCAGTTGATACTCTTGGATGTGACTAACATGGTCACCAAGTGAGAAACTGCCCGAACTGACAAGCTGGGCCGCCAATGCAACAATAGCAACCGCGGGTAGGACATCAAGCGGGAGCTGCCCTGCAGAATAACCAGGATTGACCATAGGCATAATTGGATGAGTGATGATATTTAGGGTATTATAAGCGATTTTTGAAGTTATAGATTAAATGGTCATGTAAGACATATAATTGCTCATAGTGAATAGACGCAATCAGTTTGTGGATTTCGAAATTATTGATGATATCCTTTGACAAGATTTTGATGAATGAGTTATCGCTTGGAAATTTCGGATTTTGTAAAGAACTAGGGTGATTTGTTTTGGGAGACCATTGGATTGAAATTTGATGGTTTGGGTTCTATCTTTGAGGTGTGGAAAGATAGTTATCTTGTGGTTAACTTATTGGATGAGGGTTGCCAAGGTTATTCGTTAACCATGATTGACTAGCTGGGTAAGGCATCAAGGCGTGTAATCTTCTCGATATCTTTCCTCAAGAATTGCCAAGATTGCCACCTGAGAAAGAAGTGAGATTTGTGATTGAGTTGGCCATAGGACAAAGCCAATCTCTAGAGCGCCCTATAGGATGGTTTTGTCAAAATTAAAAGAGTTGAGGTGCAAATGCAAGAGCTGTTGGACAAGGGATTCATTCACTTCAGAGCGTCACTATAGGGAGCACTAGTATTGGTTGTAAAAAAAAAGATGGTTCATTGCGTGGGGGCATTGACTATCGGAAGTTGAATCAAGTGACCGTCAAAAACAAGTATCCATTACCAAGAATAGATGACTTGTTCGATTAACTACAAGGGGCATCGATAATCTCCAAGATAGACTTAAGAACGGGCTACCATCAGTTGAGAATTAAGAAGGAGGATATACTAAAAACGGCATATTGGACGAGATATGGATATTACGAGTTTACAGTGGCACCGTTTAGACTAACTAATGCCCCAACTGCCTTTATGGATTTAACGAATTGGGTCTTCAAGGAATTTCTGGATCAGTTCGTCATCGTTTTCATCGACGACATTTTGGGTATATTTGAAAAGCCCTAAGGAGCATGAGCAACATCTAAGGATGGTTCTACGGACCCTAAGCAAGTATGCACTCTATGCCAAGTTTAGTAAGTGCAAGTTTTGGCTAAATCGGGTAGCATTTCTTGGACATGCGGTTTTTCGGAATGGAATTTCAGTGGACCCAACAAAGATTGTGACAGTTACGAATTGGCGAGATCGATTTATAGTGATAGAGGTTTTGAGTTTCTTAGGCTTGGCAGGGTATTATCAAGATTCGTGGAAAGGTTCTCTATGGTATCTACTCCTCTAACTCGCTTACTAAAGAAGGAAATAAGATTTGAATGGACAGACAAATGCAAGAGAAGTTTTTAGAAGCTGAAGCATAAGTTGATCACTGTGCCCGTATTAACAATATCGCCAGGTCCCAAAGGATATGAGATCTCACGATGATGCATCACTAAAGGGATTAGGATGCATGTTAATGCAACATGGAAGAGTGGTTGCATACGCGTCACGATAATTGAGGCCTCATAAGCTCAATTACCGAACACATAATTTGGAACTTGCGGCTATCATCTTTGCACTTAAGATTTAGAGGCATTATTTGTGTGGGGAAAAGTTTTAAATCTACACGGACCATCAGAGCCTAAAGTACTTATTTTCTCAGAAGGAATTGAGCATGAGACAATATCACTGGACAGAGCTTCTTAAGGATTATGATTGTGACATTCTGTATCACCCTGGAGAGGCCAACAAAGTGGCGAATGCACTTAGTCGAAAGTCAAGCATCGCGCATATGATGGTTAAAGAATGGACTCTACTCGAAGGGGTGCGAGATTTAGAATTCAAGTTTGAAGTTAGTCACCTCTCAAGTTTATTGGCTACTTTAAGGATCAAACTGGAAATTTAGGTGAGGATCAAGGTATTACAATCTACAGACCTTGAGATTCAAAAGATTTTGAGTATAGATGCAACTAAGAGAAAAATCGACTTACAAGTATTTGAGGACAGGATTTTAAGGTTTCGTGAATGACTATGCATGCTAGATGACGTGGAACTTCAGGAGGAAACCTTGGCAGAAACTCACCGTAGCAACTACAGCATTCATTAGAATAGTGCAAAATGTTTTAGAATTTGCATCAGCACTACTTTGGTGGAATGAAATGAAAGTGGATGTAGCTAATCATATGGCCAAGTGTTTAACGTGCCAACAAGTGAAGGCGTAGCATTGTAAGCCTGGCAGACAATTACAACCTTTGGAAATTCCCGAATGGATATGGGAACATATCACTATGGACTATGTCATGGTATTATCAAGGAGCCAGAGAGGCCATGATTCAATTTGGGTTATTGTCAACATATTGAGTAAGTCGGCATATTTTGTAGTAGTGCGAAAGGATTTCGCAATGAATAGGTATGCCGAGCTGTATATGTGACAAATGGTCCATCTTCATGGAGTGCCAATTATAATTATGTCAGACAGAGATGCTAAGTTTACCGTAACCTTTTGGAAAAGTCTTCAGACAGATATGGGGATGAAACTACAATATAGGATGGCCTATCATCCGCAGATGGATGGTCAGTCTGAAAGGACAATTCAAATGCTCGAGGTCATGTTGCGAGCGTGCGTGATAGACTTTAAAGGAGGTTGGGAAGAGCAGTTACACCTCATCGAGTTTGCCTACAATCACGATTATCAGTAGAGTATCGAAATGGCACCGTTTGAGGCATTGTATGGCAAAGCATGTAGAACTCCAGTTTGATAGGATGAGGTTGGCAAAAGAAGTATAACGAGTCCAGAGTTAGTACAATAGTCAGCCGAGATAGTTAAGATCATCCGAGACAAGCTTAAGACCACTTAGAGTTGTCAGAAGAGTTATGTGGATCGGAGACGCAGGCCTTTAGAATTTCAAGTGGCAGATCATGTCTTCCTTAAGGTGTCGCCAATGCGAGGAATGTTCTGATTTGGCAAAAAAGGAAAGTTGAGTCCAACGTACGTAGGTCCGTTTAAGATATTAGAAAAGATTGGAACTTTAGCCTATCGACTAGCCATGCCGCCAAATTTGTCTCAAGTTCACAACGTTTTCCACGTGTCCATGCTGAGGAAGTATGAACTGGATCCGACCCATGTGCTGAATTATGAATAAATAGATATGGATGACAGGAAGTCGTATGTGAAAAGACCTATCTGGATCGAGGATAGAAAGGAGTAGGTTTTGAGAAGCAAGACGATGCCGTTAGTTAAAGTCGTTAGACAGCATCATGGTACGGAAGGAGCCATTTGGGAAAGTGAAGAGATCATGAGGCATCAACACCCCCATTTGTTTGAGTAGTGTAATTTGGTTGTAAATTTTGAGGACGAAATTTTTGTAAGGGGGAAGAGTTATGATATTCTGAATTTCGATCCATTTTCAGGATTTATGAAATGAATATTTCTTGAATGTGCTTTCAATTAAATCTCGCTCGGAATTCATCACTCTCAAGTAAACTAACCGTTAGGGAATGGCTAGTTAGGACTTAAGTACGTAGACCTAAGAACTTGGCCATGGATTAACACTTCAACCATAAGGATTGGCGAGAAAATATTTTGGGCCGTTAAAGGCTGATCCAAGGATGGTTATGGAATGATTTGCAAATGTCGTGCAATTGGATCACGGATGATTCCGCTTGACTATTGTATGAATTTCGAACGATCCTAAACCTAATCTAAACGATCGCATCATTCGGAACTAGTAATTGACCCTCGCAATTACATGACCACTGAGGTCATCATGGCTCAAGTAAACTTAGATGTGACTCGATATTGAATCGGCCACGAGTCGATACGCCGTAATTTTAAAAGTCGCCCGTTAGTTCAAGATACGCTAAAGTCACATTCGATTGAATTTGACCATTAATTAGAATCCAATTGGGAATCAAGTTTCAAGAATTATGTGACTAATTTGTCGAACGTCATCTCATTAAACATGGCCCATCATCGGGTCAATCGGAATTTCGAAACAAAAGGAAAATTGTAGATAAATATTTTATGGATAATGTTCGAACATTTTTCCTTCCTCTCTCTCTCTCCTCTATCTCGCTGCTCCTTCTTTCTCGTAGGCCCCCATGTTACCGTTGACTTCTTCTTTGCTCCCTCACATGCTACTACTTTGTCTACGCCTTTGCTGTTGACTCCATTTGCTTCTACATTGCTGGTTATACGCTTTTCTTTTGCTGCTAACTTTCCACTTTGCTGCTTGCGCCTCTGCTAACCAAGCCCACCAGCTCCACCCATTCTTCTATGATTGACTTTTCTCCTTCCTCTTCTCTTCTTCCTTTCATTCTTTTATTTTCTTCTTCACTTCTTTATACCTTCATGCTTTCTACTGCTTTGCTTCTTCTTCGTTCTATTGCTTCTCACTTTTTTTCTTGCTGCGCATACTCCTCTCCTTGCCGTGACCAGCCCAGCTCAACCATCCAGCCAACATCCTTAGCCATACAACCAACCACCTCAATCGTCCAGCGACCACTCACCGACGTCTATCGTTGTTGCTGCACCGGCAAGGTTGCTGCTGCGTTGTCGCTCAATTTTTCTTGCTTAGGCTCCTAGTATGTGTTCTCTAAGCCTTTATTAGGATAATCGGTTACTAATGGACATGTTTAGGAGTGGATTAGGGCTGTGGATATTTGGTTTAGTGACTGGTTGTGCTTGGTTTGCTTGGTGGTGCTTGTTGGTTGATATCCGATAAGATTGCTGCTGCGTTGCTAGATTTTTCAATTTTTATTGTGATTTTTATGGATCGAATTTGGGGAAGTGTTCTACATAAAAGTTGCTCATGACATCTTGTAATATAACATAAAATAAATCTGGAATTTTTTGAGATCATTTAGGATCATTCCTAAGTCTATTTTTGGACTGTATTCAGTCTGTAGGATTTCTTGTACACCCTGACCTTCTTGTTTTTCTGAATTTTTATAAAATTTTCTAGGCCTTGTTTCGACAAACTTCCTTCATGAAACTTGTTAATAACACTTGGTTCTATGGCATATAAAAATTTCAAGACTTTTTAAAGTGATTTGGGTACTGGATGAGATGCATTTTGATGGTCAGGCGACCTGACCGAATGGGTTGAATTTTGTCTGACTTCAAGTGAAAAAAAGGTGTTTACAGTTGGAACTAAATTTTAAGTTCTGCACGGAAAATTTTAATCATGATGTTTTATATGACATATCCAAAATTTAGAATTTTTGGAGATGATTTACTATTTATTTAAAAAGGATTTCAGTCACTATGCAACTGCTCAGTTTGGACCCGGTTTGGTACATTTTCGGCTTTTCTTTCTCTCAAGAATCATTTGGTATTATCGTGGTATTTTGACGGATTTAGTTGACATTGGGCTAATTTACAAAGATAAGAATTGATAATGATTGTTGAGGTGTGTGCATGGTCACGACACATTCCTTCTAGGCGGGAGTTTTAGGCGATGCCCCGGTGGGAGTTCGGATGCCATATGGTATCCGAGATTGCCGGGGGTGTTCAATCCTAGAGGATGTTGATCGCGGTGGAGGCCAGATCGATACTCCTAAGTGGAGTGCCGTTGGGCACTTTCGGCTTGCCGGGGTGTTCGATCCCCAGCGTTACCATCGCCGAGGTAGCGAGACAATGCCTAATTACGTCAAAAGACCGATTGGGAGTTTGGTGGCTCGAGAGGTCGTTAATAATTTGGACTTAATGAATACGGTTTGCATTGGGGAATGCTTTGCTTGGATTAATTGATGAGCACGTCTAGATTATTAACCGTGTTATGCATCATTATGCCTTGAATTGCGTTGTACAAGCTTGATGAGCAATTGGCCATGTTATGGTGGGATTCTAACGTGCAAGGCTTGCATATGTGCCGAGGCGAGGTAAGGGCGCATATGATTGCTATGACATGTTGGATGTCGATATTACATGATTAGGATTGTTTAGAAGTACGTGTTAGCCTAAGCGAGGCTTAAGTAGTTACTTATTAGGATTTATCTTATCCCCCGTTGTTAAGCATTTTTCAGGCTTGGAATGAAGAGTAGTCATCACGTGCGGTTCGGAGTTCTGGGGTGATGTTGGGTATTGGATGTATCATCCTTTTGGTTTCCCTGTTGTAGAGGAGTTTAAGTTAACCTCCCTTTGTATATGTGGCCTCGTTAGGAAGTGGCTTCGTGTAAGCCTTGTAATTGTGTAAACCTCTTGGGATTATCTGTGTGAGCTTATAATGACTTGCTAGTTTTTATGGGAAATGTTTTCCTTACTACGCCGTCTATTTGAATGTTATATGGAGTGCTTGTATTCACTTCCGCATGCGTTTAATTGCTAGTGTTTCGATTGGGTCGGCGACAAATCCTGGGATGTCACATACTGGATGACCAAGAAGGGATGTTACGGGCTCGTTGGGGTTCGGGGGCGTGATATAAATGAGGGTCTCTTCTAGACCATACCTCATGGGACAGTGGGTATTTGTTTTCTAATAGTTTTTATCTAGCCTAAGTTTTAATTGAGTGTTACCACTAGTCATTATTGATAGGTTGACCAGAAACCTAATCGAGGTACATGAGAAATATCACGATTCTGCGAACCAGAGATTACATGAGTAAGAGGACTTGATTCCACTAATGATCTTGAATCGAAATCTCCAACGTCCTTTCGATACCTAATACGATATGAAGTATCTAATGTGTCACGCGAGTTCGCAAAGCCTATCTATTAATTCTAACCATTATAATCAGAAGAAACCAATCAATAAATGATTAAATGCATAATCAATTTCAATCATACAAAACAATTATAAAATGGTCTCTAAAATGAAAATCAATCTAAACACCAAAACCCTAGTAAAGCCCTAAAGGCCTATTCATTTAATGAATTGTGTGGTTTTAGGGTTTTATAGGGATGAGACCCCTTTCGGGGGTCAAACCCCTTTTAGGGTTTTTTAAGGGTAAAAACCCTTTTTAATCCCTAAATTAAGGAGCTCCCAAAAATACCACTTAGGCACTTTAAAGAATTCAAATTTCACTCAAATTGGGTGGCCACAGAGTTTCTAAGCCTTTTAGTGAATTTTTGAGTTTTTTGAAATTTTTTTACATTTTCTAAATTTTCTAATTTTTGAGGATTTTTTGGATTTTCTTATTGATTTTTTTTATGAATTTCCTAATCTTCTATTTTTTAGGATTTTTTGAATTTTCTGGTTTTTTATGATTTTCTGAATTTTCAATTTTTTTATGATTTTTCTGGATTTTCTATTTTTTTAGTATTTTCTAATTATTTTATTATTTATTTTTGAATTCTCCCGCCGAAGGATGAACCAAGTCAAATCCGGTTCAGTCCAACTTGACCAAGTCAGACCGGCCGGCATTGGCGCCGACCAGTTATCTGGCGAGCACAGAGCCAAAATGGCGATGTTTCTAGCATTTTTCCCTTTAGCATTTTACCGAACACCTAGCAGTCATGGTGCTAATCTAGGTGTTTTCAAGGCCTTCCGATGACTTTCTAGACATGATTTTAGATTCTATGTTGAGTCCTTATCATCTTCTATTAACCTAAGCTAGTCAATTCGCTGTTGAACCTCTGCCGACCGGTGAAAAACCCATCCAAAAAGCCTATTTTAGAACAATTCTAGCTAACAATTCTAATATCTAGATCGGTAACCTAACACCCTAGCCTTTTCTAGTGTTCATACAATAATCAGAGCAATAGAAAAGTAAGGAAAACTAACTTGAAACAGCCATTGGCCGTCGGGAATGCTCCAGTGGGGTCTGGAAGCTCCGATGCATGGTGGCCGACTTAGTCAAATGCAGTTTCAACGATTTAGAATGCAAGAAACAACGAAACTTGAGATCAAAAACATGTTTTGGACATCTATAGACTCAAAATCTCAAAGAAAATCACGTAACCAAGCATGATATAGCTTAAACATCCATTCTGGAATTTTGTCAAACTATGATCATAAGTCAACTTTACCTTCTTCAATGAGGCTCGATTCTGAAATTTTGAACTAAACAGCGACCGTAGAGTGATTCCTTAACACTTATTGTCTCAGCCAATGGTCTCTATTTCGCCGAGAAGGTCTTGGATCGACTGGCCGGAGCTCACTTTTAGGCCTCAGTGGTCAACTTTGTTGCTAGTTTTTCGATGAGGAGATTCACTGTCGAGACTGATTTGCCGGTGCTTTTCTGACCAAAAAAGCATCGATCTCTCGATCTCAGAGAGCCTCAACTCACCCTCTCGCTCAATCTCTCTCTTTCTCTCTCTCTAGTAATTCGTCAAACAAATTCTCTATGTAGATAATGATCTTCCCACTCTTTTCTGGCCTTTTCTCAGAATCATTCTTCGTCATAACCGACTCCCTAGTTGGCTATAACGGATCAAGATGGACAGTTGGAGATTTTCCAGCTGTCTAATCTGTTTAATACATGCTGGATTCACTGGAGTATGTTGGTGAAGACGTGGCCCCGAGGAGATATTTTCTCCTTTCACGATGGGCAAGTTGATCGGGTAAGGAAAAAGATTGACCCGAGTCGAGTCGGGTTGATCTACTCGACCCAGTTTGGTCCAAATTTGCGAATTAATTCCAATTTTGACCTAATTTTGCAAATTTGACTCCAAAATTGGATTCCTCAGCACATTTTGCATCAAAATATGAGATTAGTACCAATTTTTTTTTGATAACCTAGGGAACCCCCGCACGGCCAACAGCTGGGGAGTAAACCCTGGGGGCGACACCTGCTAGTCACCACACACGTGCCACCAGTTAAGTCACCCTACGGCGCCCGGGATTCGAACACTCAACCTTTTGCGAGAGAAAAAGTGCGCGCTCCAGCAGCGCCACCCAGGCGGGTGGTGATTTGTACCAATTTTTGTTACTATTAGATCCAAAAATTCCCAAATTTGAATTCGGATCCGGTTTTTGTTCAATTTAATGCCCAAATGACCTAATGATGTAAAATTGATGACAAAATTGAATTACCCATGACTTTTTAACCCTAAGGAAGGTATGGGCCTTATTTGAAAATTTCAAATTGTACAAGATTCCCAATTTGGGTCTTAAAATCCCTAATTTTCAATTCATTTTTGGGGGTTTTCAATTCTTTTGTTAAATTGTGAAATTGGATTGACCAATATGCAATTTAAGGTCCCAGAATCAATTGTTGTCAAGATACTATGGCCTAAAAATGACTAAAAATTGACTCAATTGAATTTTTAGTTTAATTAGAGTATGAATTTACCCAATTTTGGGAAAAAAATATCCGCAACTGAAATTTTCCAAAATTGAAGTTGCAGTGATGAAATTGGAATTAAAAGAAGGCCAATGGATATTTTTGGGGAATTTTTTGAGTTCCAATTGGTATTTTTCTTGATTTTTCACTCATTTTGGCCAACAAAAAATGAGGAAAAATTCACTAAAATTCTAAAAAATATTATTATTGGTTTAGAAATAGGTTCTAAAGCATGGCCAAGGTTCTAATCCTAATTTGGTGATTTTTAGGAAATTTGAAAAATGGGCAAAAAATCAGGTGTCAACACTAGTCTCGAAATGTGAGGTCGAGGAGGCCCCTGTTTGAATGACCAAGGTGGCCAACCACGGTAGCCACCGGTCGAGCCTCAACATAGGGCTTGTCAAGTCCAAACATAGGTCGGGGCTTCGCCAACCGACTCAGGCCAACCTTCAAGCTCCCTTAGCCTTTAACGACCCCTATAAAACCATCCCCGAAGACCAAAGCTCACCAAACGGCCTCTACACAACCAACCAAGGATCAAGAATAACAAGCCTCTCTTGGGCATTTTGTTGAACACATGGAGTGCGTGACCAAAGTAAGGAGTCTCCGACCTCTCTTGGGATTAAGGCCTGCTTCGGCGGTCACGACTCGCTTTCGACGGCAAGTATATACCAGTATTAGGATCGGTATAGGCTGGTATTCACACGAAACGGTTGGCATGAGACTCGGCCAAACTGCAACAAAAAATAGGGGGAAACAAGGCCTTTAAAAGGACTTATCGATTGAGGTTGCTTTAGGGGGGTCACTAGCCGATTTACAGCAATGGCGGGACGAGCTGCTTCCTCTTTGAGACCTACAAGCTCTCAACTCTCCCTTTTCTCTCTGTTTCTCACTCAAAAATCTCTCTCAATCTCGCTCTCTCCCTCTACTTTGTTCTTGCTCAAAGGGGCCGATCCTTTCTCTCTCTCCTTCACCTGCATATATAGCGACTGGTGGGTAACTGCTCTGCCTTGAAAGTCCTCTCCATTAAGTACTCTCAACTGCTCTCTACTCCATTGACTTCGGTGGCCAGACTTGCGCAGTGGGGCGGCTTCTCTGCATCTGTCCCAAGTGGCCGATTACAGCGACAGGGTGGACGGAGGAGAGAGGGAGAGAGGCCAGACTGGTAAGGGGAAGGAGAAGAAAGAACTAGGTCGAGCTAAGCCTAGCTCACACGGAAGGAAAGGAAAAAAGAAAAGGAGCAGGCTCGGCCCGTGAGGAAGAAAGGATAGGGCCAGGTCGACCCAGCCCTAACCTAGCCCAATTCGATTTTTTTAAATTATTTTGAAAACTCTAATTAGTACAAATACTATTAACAGGCCTAATGCCTAAATGAGATGCAATTAAATAAAACTTTTTGTTTTAGGAATTAAGGACATTAACCCCTAAAAATTTTTATAATTAATTTTGGCAAATTAATGAAATAGATGTAAATAGCTACCCCTCTTTGAAAGTAACCTCGTAAAGGTTGAGCCTGCAAAGGTTATATTCAAAAATAAAATGACACATAAATTTGGCTCTCCATGTACAGTGAATGTTATCTTTAGTGGGACCATGAGTCCTATTTTTCATGACGCGATATAAGATGATGCATGCTAAAGCAAATAAATACATACCTGAGATTACTTACCTTGCCAGGAGGGTAGAGTAATTCCAGATAGTTCATATTGTGTGTCGAGGACCGAACCTATCTTCGGTCACCTTGACGGAGGAAATTGTTTATCTAGGACCCAAACGTATCTTTGATTGCCTTGGCTAAGGTTTGCTTGTCGAAGCACTTGAATCTTGTCAAATGTACCTAAAAAGGCTTGATGTGAATAGAGGGGGGCGATCCCATGTCCGAGGAGTATCGTAACAATCGTAGGTACTTGGTGAATAGAGGGATCGAAGATAGGTTCGGAGGTACCGCAACAATCGTAGGTACCTAGTGAACAGAGGGATTAGTTCAATGTTTGGTTGGTGAGCAAAGAGTTGGTCCAATATTTAGAGAGTACCATAACAATCATAGGTACCTGGTGAACAAAGGGGTCGGTCCAATGTTCAGTTGGTGAACAAAGGGCCACTCAATGTTCAGGAGTATCATAACAATCGTAGGTACTTGATGAATAGAGGGTCAGTATAATGTTCGATTGGTGAACAGAGGGTCGGTCTAATGTTCAAGGGGTACCATAACAATCGTAGGTACTTGGTGAATAGATGAGTCGATCCAATGTTCGGTTGGTGAATAGAGGGTCAGTCCAATGCTCAAGGGGTACTATAACAATCGTAGGTACTTGATAACGGTCCAATGTTAGGCTAGTGAGCAAAGGGTTAGTTCAATATTCGAGGGGTACTACAACAATCGTAGGTACTTGGTGAATAGAGGGATCGGCCTAATGTTCGAGGGTATTATAACAATTGTAAGTACCTGGTGAATAGAAGAGTCAGTACAATGTTTGGTTGGTGAACAGAGGGTCAGTCCAGTGTTCGGGGGTACCATAATAATCGTAGGTACCTGAATTTTTTAAACAGACATGGGTAGAAAAGTACTTACCTAGGCACGTTCCTGCTTCTTAAGGGCATGTCTCTTGTCAGACATGTTTTTGTGCAAAAGTATGCATTCATCAAAGAAATAGACAATTAAGGTTATTCTAGAGCACATACATCTTTTGAGATATTTGAGTTGCATTCCGCACAATGAGAAATGCTTTTTTTTTTTCAAGGAACACCTAGTTTATCCTCTGAGTGGTTTGAAAAGAATTATAATGAAATACCTAGGGTTTCTTACCTGAAGATTTGATGGATCATCTATTGAATAACTAACCTTTTTTTGGGAATGTCGACCTTTCTCTGGGGATGCCGACCTTTCTCAGGACACATCTTTGGGGATGGTAAAGAGGGTTTTTCCAGTACCCAAATTTTCGTGGCGTACTACTAGGGAGTAAGAAAGACTCCGAGACACGAAAGCATACTGTGTCAATTTCACTTAGAGAATTGGGGTGCCAATTTAGTATCTGAATTTCTTCTTTGGATACACCATTGGAGAATAAGAAGAGACTCTGAGTCACAAAAGGACGTTAGGTCAATGAGGGACTCTGGATACAGAAGCACGCCATGTCAATCACGTTGAGGGGAATGTTCAAGAGTCTTTGGGATGTCTTTGGAGACAACGCGGAAGTCAAGCACTCTTTAAGTTTTCACGGACATTTTATCTGTCAAAGATTATTAGAGCAAATATGCATGCATTCATCAAGGATATAGAAAAGCTAAGCTATTCCAGAATGCACATTTCAAAACTTATTGGAGTTGTAGACAATTCAATTAAGGCTCATGCATGAGGATTTTGCCATGTTTGTATCACCAAATATCTACTGAGGATAATTATCAATTGAGATAATTTTCACTTGCAAAGTGGACTTCTCAAGAAGCTGAACGAGGGATCTTTAGTCAAAAAGGAACTTCTGCTCGCTCTTATTAAAAAAGGGCTGTTTGTCCTGACCATTAATGCGGAATATTGAAAACACTCAATCTGACCATCGTCACATCAATAAGGGTCTAAATTTTCTCACAAGCGATATGATCTTGGCAATTTGAGAGGACTTTATCAAGATCATAATGCAAGCTTGGTTAATGACTTAACAAAGGAGACTATCTGAGTCAAGGACATGAAAGAAAATATTCTGTAATCAAATCCGGGTTTACAAGTCAAGAACCCTACAAAATGAGATAGAAATAATCTTACTCGCACTTACTCAAGTGATGTTTATAAACAATTGAAACTCTATGTTAACTCTAGTGCCCTAATTAGATGAGACTTCATTAGGAATGTAATGTAGGTTCAGTTCACAGGTCGAGGAACGAAAGGGTTCTAAGCTCAACAATGTGTGTAAAGGTGAAAGTTGGTGATCATCTCAACATTGTCACCAGTCTTCTTCTTCACCATCGAGATCTTCTTTGTAAACTCTCCAAGGTAATTTTGCGCTTTGGCTTCTTGAACTTTTATCCAACAATTACAAATTCGCTTGGGGATACAAATTCCTTTGCTTTTTATTGCTTTTTATTTATGGGCATTTGCCATGCTTTTATCAGGCACATTGCTTTTTCCATGCCCTTAATTTTCATTGATTTATTTCATCATTTTTTACTGTTCTTTTGGTGTTGTTAGGACTAATCTAGATAAGTTTGAATAAAACAATACTATTAGGCTCTATGGGGTCTTCACCTCATTCGGCATTCCGGACCATGATGGTTAAACTATGATGACTTTTGACGTAGCTAGCAAGGATCACCTAGAGGGGGATGAATAGGTGATCTAAAACTTTTGATCTATTTTTTAAAGTGGAAACAAATGATTAAGATTAAAGTCTGAAAGATATTCAGATTTTGAGCAAACTTTATTAACAATGTGCTAGTGTGTAGTATAAAAGATAGAATGAGAGTTTAGGAATAGAGAAATTGTACACAAGAAATTATAGTGATTTGGTTTAGATCAAGCCTACGTCCATTCTTCCATGTTGACAGACTACCAGTTGAATTTCGCTATGTAATAAAAAAGGATTACAAGTTTTAAATAATATTACTCAGTGAATGATAGAACTTTCTATCTCACATTATCACTCTTCCAAATATTTCTTAAGATCTCAATGTTTTGCTCAGGAAAGACAAGTAGTAGAATCGGAGCATGCTCGAACTTTAGACTTGTTGATTCTTGGTTTTGTTCAAAGTGCCTTCTGCTCCTCGTTAGTCTTCTTTTATACTCCTTCACTTTCAAACTAGCCGTTAGACAGTCTTTAGAGGATTATCTTCCAATCTTCACCTTTAATAGATTTGTATAAAATTGATTGAGTAGCCATTGGTTGACAAAATCTAAATCCCGCTAAATCTGATCGCCCATAAAACCATAAACTTGGTTTTCATAAATAGAGCTTTATCTGTTGTGATATATATACTTGCCATAATGTTTGATTGTCAATCAATTATAGCCATAAATTGAGTCAATAACAAACTTTCCTTACCTGAAATCTACGCCATATCATTAGTCATTTATGTTTCATTCTGAATAATTTATTAGTCTAAATAACTTTTGGTTCTTAATTTACATACAAAACTTAAGTCGGTGTGGGTCTTTAGTAAGGTTTGAACCTTTCATAAGTAACATCTAAAGTTCTTTGTCTACATAAAATAGAGTCTGAGTGACTTTTATGGTAGAGTCTAAACTTCTTGTTCTAAATTCCATAAAGTCTAAAGTCTTCCTTATGAACCTCGTAAAGTTTGAGGTCTTCCAGAAAGTTTAGTTCTCTCAAAGTATTAAAGTTGTCACTTCCAGAATATATATACTTGGATCAAAATACTTTAGAGTACATGTCAGATTTACAGGATTAACGTGGATAGTTTTGTCAACATCAAAATCTATTATGAGGTTTTCTCAACAATTTCCCCCTTTTTTATGGTTACAAAAATAGATTTGAGAATAAAAAAAAGCATATGTATCTATAAAGCGCATAAGGCACATATAATGAATATAAGTGCAAATTTTTAAGGTCTTATTGATACCTGATTAAAAATCACAAAATTAAGATTAGGAACTTTGTCCAAGCTTAGGAACCTTTTTCTAAACCAAAAAAAAAATTTAGAATTTTTAGAATTTTTTAGAATTTTTCCTTAATTTCTTTATGCCAAAATAAGAGAGAAAATCAAGAAAAATAGCAAATGGAATCCAAATATTCCATAAAAATATTCATTAGTCTTATTTTAAATCCAATTTCATCACTATAGCATCAATTTTAGAAAATTTCAATTGGGAATGTGTTTTCCCCAATATCGGATAAAATCAAGCCTAAATTGAACAAAAATTTCAATTGAACCATTTCTACTCATTTCTAGGCCATAGTGTCCTCACAACAAATGATTTTGGGACCTTGAATTGCTTAGTGGTCTGTCCAATTTCATGATTTAACAGAACAATTGAAAAATCCCAAAAATTAATTGAAAATTAGAGATTTTAAGCCTAAATTGGGAATCTTGGTCAATTTGAAATTTTTGAATCAAGAGAGCATCATTCCTAGGGTTAATCAGGCATGAGTAATTTAATTTTGGCATCAATTTTGCCCAATCAAGTCATATGGATACTGAATTAAACAAAAACCCCAATTAACTGAAGTTCAAATTTGGAAATTTTGGGTTTAATTGTACTAAAAATTAGGAAAAATCCCATATTTGGATGAAAAACATGTCAAGGAATTCAATTTTGGAGTTAAATTTGAAAATTTGGATCAAAATGAGGTCTAATTTGCAAAATTAGACCAACTCGGATCTGCTGGGTTGACCAAATCGACTCGACCCAACCCGAGTCGGCTTTCTCCTTAGCCCAACTGGGCGGTACGTAGGAAAGAAGAGAAAGATCTTCCCTCAACTCATGACTTTACCGACTTACCCTATCTATATCAACACGTGTTAAAACTACACTAACAACCGGAGAATCTCTAGCTGGCATGGCTGATCGGTTACAACCGATTTAGAAGTTGGTGGAAACGATTTTTGGATGGGAAATCGAGCTAGAAAAGAGAGAAGAAACATTATCTTGCGTGGACGAGGTGTTCGACGATATTCCAGAGAGAGAAGAGAGGGAAATCCAAAGAAAGAGAGGACCGGAGATCCCCTGATCAAGTGATTGGCGCCATTCGATTGATCATCTAGGGACAATCTCCTTCTCAGTCAACTAGCACAAATCTGGTTGCGAAGCCCTGAAAATTAACCTCGGCCAATCAATCCAAAGGTGCTCTAGCGAAGTTGAGACCACTAGCTTGGAGTCCAAGTGTTGAGGAAGAGCTCCACGACCACCAATTACTTTGAAAACTCTAATTGATCCTTCATTGAAGCACGTAAAGTTCAGTCATGATCACAGTTTTACAAAATTCCAAATTCTGTGTTTGAGCTTCACTGTGCTTGATCATGTAATTTTGTTATGATTTTGAGTTTCTTAATGCTCAAAACTTGATTCTGATCATGATATTGGCTGTTTGTTGCATTTTAGGCCATTAAATCTACATAAACCGAGTCAGTCGTCCCTTAGGTCACCTCACCGAAGCATCCCTGACAATCAACCACCATCCCAAGTCAGTTTTCCTTGCATTCAAATTGTTTTGTTGTTGATTCAACCGCTAGAAAACAGCTAGGGCTAATCGTTTGATTATCTAGAAGTTAGAAAAGTTAGTATTGATCAGTTTTTTATTAGAACTTTTCGGATCAATTTTCCCCGGTTGACGAAGGTCCAACGGTGATTTGACGAGTTGATGTTGATAGAGGATGATGTAGTCTCTATGCAGAACTCAAAACCATGTCTTGGAATACATTGGAAGGTCGTCGGATATCAATTCGAAGTCGTGGCATCGAAACAATAAACTTAGATGGTGCCCAACACCTGCTCAACAAAATGCCACAATGAGCAAAGGGCCGAACGACGCCATTTTGATGCTGTGCTTGCCGGGTAGTGGCCGACGCCAGTGCCGGACGGTCCTACTTGGTCAGACCAATTTGAACCTAGTTCGGCCTGATTCGCTTTCTCGACGGGAATTTTTTTAAAAAAATAATAAAAAATTACAGAAAAAATCAATAAAAAATTTAGAAAAACGAAAAATTTTAAAATTTTTTAAAAAATCGAAAATTCAATAAAAATTTTAGAAAATCCAAAATTTTCAGAAATTAGGAAAATTCAAAGAAAATTGGAAATTTTCTAGAAATTTCATAAAAATCTAAAAAATTCAGAAAATCAAATAAAAATTGTGAAACAATTCAGAAAAATAAAAAGATTGGAAAATCTCAAAATCCCATAAAAATTTAAAAAAAATCACAAATTTCAAAAATTCATATAATTGTTTAGAAACACTGTGGCCAATATTTGCAAGTGAAATTAGAATTTTTTGAAGTGCCTAAAGGGCATTTTTTGGAGCGCCTTAGTTTAGGAATTAAAATGGGTTTTTACCCCTAAAAAACCCTAAAACAACACAAATCATTTAATGAACAAGCCTTTAGGGCTTTACTAGGGTTTGGATGTTTTGGATTGTTCTTTTTTAGAGACAATTTAAGATTGCTTTGCTTGATTGCAACTGATTGTGTTGTTAATGATGATTGATTTATTTCCTACGATTAGAATGGCTAGAATTAATGGATAAACCTCGAAAACTTGTGTGACACGTTAGATACATTGTATTGTTTTAGATACTAAAAGGGCATTAAAGATCTCTATTTGGGATCATTAGCGTAACCAAGTCCCCTTACTCAAAATCTCTGGTATGTAGAATCGTGGTGTTTTTCTAGTACCTCTCTTAGGTTTGTAGTCAACCTATCAATAATGACTAGTGGCGTCTCCAAATTGAAAATTTAGATTGAATAGAAAGATAAAAATTACAACCCACTATCACGTGAGGTATGGTTTGGAAGAAGCCTCCATTTGTCTAGTGGTGGGATGTTTGTGGAATGTTTGGGCGAAATATCCGTATCGAACCCTAGTAGCCCATTCAGGATCAGTTTCCCCATTCATGACAAATGGAAGTACCTCCTTAGTGTGCCAAAAGCATAGCGCAACAGGCTTGGCAACTCAGCTGGGGAACTTTAGTTTTCTAAGTGGACTTAGGCCTAGATAGAACGATATGCATGTGTTTTGTGCTCACGCAAAGATCCCAGGTATGTCCTACTAATGATCATGTTAAATGATTTTGTAGCTAGGAGGTATAAAGGGTGTTGTTTTTGCTAACCCAATAAGGACGAATGAACAAAGGGAGAGACTTGCAAGGATGAGAGCTGAATTAGCTATCTATCGGTTGGATAGTGGTGACATAGTGACACATGTGGTTAGTGTCAATGAGATGATGCAAGATATCATCTTGAATGGTCATAAGCACTTCTCAAGGCTTGAAGCTGTGCACGCTTCACCCTAATAGAGCCTTGATATTTCTTCTTCATAGAATCCCAAATATCCTTGGAAGTTTCTTTGCAAAGAATAGTTTGCAAGATGGGATGATCAATAGCCTGAAAGAGATAATTTTTTGCCTTCAGGTCCTTTAGCTATCTACCTTCCAGTTCTGCTTTCTGGGAATCCGTCAAAGCCATGCCTGCTGGTGGCTCTTGAATTCAAGATTCAACAACTAGCCAATACTCCTTTGACCGTAAAAAATTCTCCAATAGCATGTTCCGATGGTCATAGCGACCATCAAAGCGTGGAATGGACGCTTGCGCAAAATCAGAATTTATGGCCATTGGGTAAATGAAAAAAGTAGATGAAAGAAATTTGTTGCTGCCTCACGTGATTTCACTCTCACGGTCTTAAGGCTCTGATACCACTATAGATTTGAGAAAAATAAAACAGAGGTGTAATGATATTTACAAGAGAGGAGGGATGAGGCTGAATCTTATATCTCATTCAGAACTTTGACGCCTTTAAATGGGCAAATATACAATAGAAACACCACCAAAATATGACCCATGACAACCCATGACATGCATAAGTCAATTACTCTACTAACTCCTAAAGACTAGGGCAACTGAGAAACAAATCAACTAAGCGTGCAGAAAAGGAAATAACATGTTCTAAGATATGTGCATTGTCTAGAACATTTTACTTCCCGCTGCTCCTTATCAACTTGTGAAGGAACATGTGTGCGAGGAATTGGATCCAAGTCAATCAAATCATCACTAACTTGTGGTACTGAAGCCATCTCTGATTTCCTAATATCTTGTATTGTCTGATCTATAATGAACACAAAATCTCTGCTTCTTACAACTTTCTTCTCAACTGGATCGTAGAACTTGTAGCCAAACAAGTCCTGTCCATAGCCAATGAATATGCATTGTCATGTTTTTACATCATTTAGACCTATGATCTTTAGCAATAAGCACAAATGCCTTGCATCCAAAGACACGCAAATAATTATAAGAAACATCTTTGCCTGTCCAAACTATATCAAGAACATTAAACTCTAAAGGAACACATGGTGTAAGATTTAATGCATGTGCAACTAAGGGTGAGCACGGGTCCAGGATAGAATCAAGAACCAAAGAATCGAACTAATGGATCAGGTTCAGTTCTTGGTTCTAGGGAGGGAAGTTCTGGTTCCCAGTTCTATTTTTTTAGGAACCGAGAACCAGAATGGGAATCGGGAACCAAAATCGAGAACTAAAACTGAAATCGGGAGCCGGAACCAAGAACTAGGAATGGAACCGGGAATCCTAAATCTAAAATCCCTAATTTTCTTACTACTTCTCACTTTTCACTTTGTAGCTCTCAAATTCTCATCTTCATCCACATGCTCATTACTTTGCTTAACTTGTCATGTAGAACATTTCCTAAGGTTTATTTAGACCATTGATATATTGTGGTTTTGGAGTACCCACCATTTGCACTCTCATTGCTTTATTTAACTTGTTATTTTGGGTATTCATTGTCATGCATCTATGCCAACTTTTTGTTCTTTAGTGAGATTGATTGTTTTCATCGTTCACTCTTTCAAGAAATAACTTAAGCTTGATAGTTGCATAGTTAGAACTATGGCAATAATGGATGAAAAGAAAAAGTTGTAGCTGCAGTTACAAATAATTGATACATGATACTTGAATTTTAAATTTAAAACTATTATTAAGTTATCAACTATGATTATTGTTTCTTTTGATTTAAGGTGGTTAGAATTTGGAATAAATTCTCATGGATGTTTGAGGACCGAAAGCTCATCTTTCTTTCCTTTTTCCCGCTTCCCATTTTGTTTGTGGTCCAAGATATAGATATTGTCTTGATTGACATGCTAATCACTTGTGAATTCTATTGCATATCGATTCACGTAATAACTTCTCATTTTAATTATATTTATTTGAACTGCAATGCTAGGAAAACTAGTCTTTTATATTTTCTTTGGTGAATGATAAGCTTATTTGGTATTGTTGTGTTAATTTTCATTTTGTTTAACTAAAAATAAAACCCAAAAAAAAACCTAATGGACCCTCAAACCTGTGACAGGGTAGGTTATAGGTTTCAGATTTTAATGGGTAGGTTCTAGGTTTCAAAAAATGAAAAACCTGTACCTGAAGATAGGTTCTAAGTTCCAGGTGGAACCTATAAGGAACTTGGAACCGCTCACCCCTATGTGCAACTGTACTTAAAGCCTTACCCTAAAAGGATCTTGATAGCTTTGCATGTGAATGTAAACATCTTACCCTTTCAACTAGTGTCTTGTTTATTCCCTTAGCTAAGCCATTTAACTGAGCTGTCTTGGAAGGTGTCTTTTGATGTTGAATACCTTGTTGTTTACAATATTCATCAAAAGGTGCAGTATACTCTCTCCCGTTATTAGTTCTGATTCATTTCAGCATCTTTCCGATTTGTCTCTCAACTGAAACCTAAAACTACTTAAAAGTATCTAATACTAGATATTTAGTTTTCAAGATATGAATCTAAAGTTTTCTTGAATAATCATCCTTGAAAGTAACAAAATATCGAGAGCCACCAAGTGATTTTGTTTTCATAAGACCGTAAACATTAGAATGCACTAAATCAAGTAAACTTGACTTTCTCGAAGGAGGGGAGCTTTTGAATGCAACTTTATTTTGTTTTAATAGTGAGCACACTTCTTTAGTGATGAACTTTTCATTCCTAAAAGTAGCTTCTACTTGGCCAATACTAACAAGCCCTTCCCACTAATGTGATTGAGCCTCTTGTGCCAAAACTCAATTGTTTCTTCTCTGTCTACTATATTAATTTTGTCTGTGGACAACTATGTCTGCATAATGTACAAAGAAGAACATTTCTTACCTTTAGCCATAACCATATAACCTTTAGAGAGCTTCCATCGACCATCATTGAAGGTGTTTTAATACCCCTTATCATCCAACTAACTTGTGGAAATCATATTTAAACAAACATAAGATATATGCTTAACGTTATTCAATACTAAGCTCGTGTCTTTGTTGGTCTCTAGGCACACATCACCAATGCCTACAACTTGAGCAAATCCATTGATTCCCATCTTCATAGGTCCAAAGCCACTTGACTTGTATGATATAAAGAAATCCCTACGATGTGTAGAACGAACAGATGCACCACTATCAATTACCCAATTGGTTTCATGACATACAAGATTCACTGCATCACCATCAAAGACAATAAAAAATTCTTTTGCTAGTTTAGAAACACAATTTTCATCACTGTCGTTATCACTTTTCTTCTCTTTACTTTTCTCTTTTTGTTTCTCTCTTTTCTACATATGGCAATGCCTCTGGATATGTCCCTTCTAATGGCAATAATTGCACTCAACATTTGCAAATTTATTGGATTTTCCTTTGCTTTTATATCGGCTCTTATCTCTATTTCTCAGACTCGAGTCTTACTTCTTATCCTTTGCTCAACAACCAAGGCATCAGAATGTGAAGAGGGTCCTTGTGTCTTCCTTCTCATCTCTTTTTTCAAAACATTACTCTTAGCCAAATTCATGGTAATTGTACAATCGGGGGCTAAATAAAACAAAGATGTTGAAACATCTCTCACGTGTCCGGCAAAGTACCAAGCAACCATAATGCTTGTATCTCATCATCAAACTTGATTCCCATTGAAGCCAATCCATTTATAATTCCTTGAAAAGAATTTAAATAATCAGTCAAACAAGTACCATCTTGATATCTTAGAGCTATCATCTGTTCTATCGGAAATAATTTGTTATTTCCAGTCTTTCGAGCATGCAATTGTTTGAGCTTATTCCACAAACTAAGTGCATGTGTTTCCTCAAAATTATGGTTCAAAACATTATCATCCACCCACTGCATAATGTAACCACACACTAGACGATGAAATATAGTCCATTCAACATCAGTTTTTTTCTTGGGCTTCTCATTAGCAAACATGGGCAAATAATAATACTTCACATACAAAAGGTCTTCCATTTTTCCTTTCCAAACATAATAATTCAAACCATTCAATATAACCATTCTACTCGTAAACAAGAACCAATGCTTTGATACCACTTTGTTGAGAGGACAATGACAACTCGAACAATATCGGATTAGCGCAACGGAACAAAATAGTCTCCCCTCTTGTGCAAACCTTATAGGAAACAATTGCGTAGAGCAATATAAATACCAAGCACCGACAAAGAAAAGGCAAAAAATTTTACATGGAAAACCTCCTCATTGTGAGGAGATAAAAAACAAGAGGACTAGAGTCCACCTAAAAAACTTCACTATTAGCAAAACTAGGTGAACAAAATTCTTTTCTAGTAAATACTAGAGGTACAAGGGAGCAAAGACATCATTCTTGGAAATACACATGAACTCACAAGAAACAAATGATTAATCTCACTAAAAACACATATTCGGTTAAACCCATGAAAAACTTGATGTAGGGAGCTTCAAGTGAAAATCAAACCAATCATATTCGAGAAGAATGTGTCATGAGCATGCTGAAAAAGTTTCAACTCAATTGGACCACAAATTGACCTCCGATGTTAGCTTGATGAAAATCAGATACTTCCCTCAACCCAAACTTTCTGTTCTCTCTTTCTCTTATTACTGCATCTCAACCAACGCTTTGTTTTTGTGGCTACTACAAAAAAAATAGTGAGAAACCCTATTGCTCCATATGGTTTATCATATGGGCTCAAGCCTTAGCCTTGCAATTCATTAGGCTTCCTTCACATGAAAACGAACTAGCCAATTAAGTCTCTTCCAAAATTGTAATTCAAAGAATTTGAAACTTAAGGAGATGAATATTCCCTTGTGTCACGCATGGGAATTATTTTTCATTGTAGACTCTTAATGTCACGCCCCGTGCCCCATCCACTGGGCCCCAGGCATATGGCACCCCTTTCATCAATCATTTAATTGTGACATCCCATGAGGCATCGCCGACCCATCATATTATCTAACGAATAAGTACATGTGGAGGCGAATTCTAAATCACCCAACCAACAACAACAACAATAGGGATAGCATAAAAAACACAATCACAAAAAGCATGCTTATATATATATATATATATATATATATATATATATGCATTGATAACAATCGAACGTTAGCAAAATACAAACCCGTAACTATGGGCCTCTCTCCGATTCAAACGAAAGGGTCGGGGGTTTAACCTAACTTCTCTACTCACAAGGACCACCTAAAAAAGGAACACCTCATCGACCCAAATGATCGTCATGTACTCCTTGTACATGATGTCAGTCCCCAGTGCCACAACTTCAGTAACGTCCACCTCCCTAGTAATGGGGTACCCAAAATGAATGATCTGAGTATCCAATCTAGAGGCCTGAAAAGAGGTGAACAACAAATGAGTAAAACTCAATAAGTAGAACCTCTAGGCCTTGAGTAGGAAGGTACCTCGCCTCAGAAACACGAAGGGTAACTCATCAACTTCGCATACCCCAAAACCGTCAATTAATCATGCATACTTCATGCCTCCCATCGGCACACCAAATTCACATAACTATTTTGCATGCGAAGCCTCACTTCAAAATGACATGCGACAATTGCACATAATAATCAAGAACACTCCATATCACATAATAATGCACAATGCATTCACGTGTTCTGATTATTACGACCACTTAGGGCCATGAGTGACACTTATGTCGATGGTCTTCCAGTGTAACCGGGCATTGTCCCTCGCAATCATACGAATACGAAACCATGTATGTGATCAAGCAAGCATATCAATCACTCAAGCCAATTATTATCTTCCACTTAGGCCAATGCAAGAGTGTTTTATGCTCACGCACTTAGAACATCTAAATTCCACACATAGAAAATTGTACTAGAGTAATCACGCGTAAAAAAAAATAGTATATCTTTGAAATTGGGTAAATTTGGACTGCTTACACAGTAACAGAAGTCTCTTTAAAATAAATAGTAATCATTTCTTATGAAGAGTATAAAACCCAATTCAATCTGTAATCATGTCATTTGTCACCCAAAATCATATTCGAAATCAGCTCGTTAGAACAGACTACTCTATCCTTAAAATATATCTCTTTCAATACCCAAATCACCTTAAAAAGTCTCGAAATTGTTATATACTATAGAAAGAAAAGTCCTTAATAACTTTTGTGAAGGAAGTTTGTTGAAAAAATATCTAGAAAAATTTATAAAAATTTTGAAAGACAAGAAGGTCAGAGAAATAGCATTTTAGGACAGTTTAAACACAGTTTGAAGATGGGCTTTCGTGCGACCCAAATGACCTTCAAAAATTTCAGATTTAAAATATGTTATATGTCAAGATGTGAAGAACAACTTTTGTGAAGAACACAACTTCAGATTCAGCCCACAAGAATCTCTACAAAATAGTAAACCGAAGAGGTACAGTAACAATAAATCTAGTTTTCAAACCAAACTTCAAAGATTCAAGCTCTAGTTGGTACCCACAAATCTTCAATCCACAAAACTCATTCCAAAAGGTTGAAACCCACTTGAACATCAAAAACACACGTGATGGAACAAGCTCAAACACGACTAACCTAGGACCGATATGTGTAGAATAGCGCCCTAGCCAAGGTTTAGAGGAACCACTTACTTAAACCGTTCAAACTTTGAGCGTCAACATGGCATGGATGACATGGCGGCAAGTGGTGAGTGGCCTGGCATGGCACGGTGCAGCACGAACGGTATGGTAGTGATAGTGAGAATGGCGGTTCGACGGTGAGTAGCGAGCAGCGTGGATGGCGGTGAGTCAGCAAGTAACAGTGGAGATGGTCAGCAGTGAGGGTGGTGGCATGAGAGAGGGAGAGAAGAGAGGGAGAAATGAGAATGAGTGAGAGTGAGGAATGAGAGAAATGAGAGTGTTATCCTCTCAAGTGGTCTTGCAAGAAGAGAGAGAGAGAGAGAGACTAGTAATTCACTTGCACTCATGGCCCTAAGCTTAGGCTAACCTAGCCTTTAAAAATATCTCCATCAAATATTATAAATGCAAGACAAGAGCACATGCTAGAAACTTAAGGGAAATCAATTCTAGAAACTAATCAAGTGGGCCCTCTTCTCCTTTCTTCCCCCCAAAAGTGGTGCCCAAGCTAGCTATGATACGACAAAAATTTGTCTCATCTCAATCAAGGCTTCTAGAAGTTGCATTTAAATGAAAACTACAGGTTAATCAATCATAGGACACCCACCATGCACATATTGCCTTAATGTGCAATATCCAAAAAGAATCAATCAAGGTCCAATGTGGCAAGATAGCCTTACCCTCTTGATTGGCGCTTAAACGAGATTGAATAATTCCAATAATGCGTAATTAATCGGCGTCGAATTGAGAATGTCACAACTCTTCCCCCCTTAACGAAATTTCGTCATCAAAATTTGCAGAATTACTTAATTTCTCAAATAGATGGGGGTTTTGGCACTTCATCGTCTCTTCACTTTCCCAGGTCGCTCCCTCGGTTCCATGATATTACCAGATAACTTTGACTAAGGGAATGACCTTATTGTGTAGCACTTGCTCCTTTCTATTCGTAATATGTACCGGCTTTTCTACGTATGACATTCCGTCATCCACATCGATTTCTTCAAAACTAAACATGTGTACCGGATCGGGTTTATACTTCCTTAGCATGAACACGTGAAATACATTGTGAACCTAAGCAAGTCTAGGCGGCAATGTTAGTCGATAGGCCAAAATCGCAATTCATTCTAAAATCTCAAAGGGTCTAACATACCTAGGGCTCAATTTGCCTTTCTTATCAAAGCGTGACGTTCCTCTCATAGGTGAAACCTTAAGAAAGACGTGATCACCTACTTGAAATTCTATTGGTTTATGTTGACTAACCGTATAACTTTTCTGATGGCTTTGGGCAGTCTTAAGTCTTTCTCTAATAATCTTAACGGCGTCCACTGATTGTTGGACTAGCTCTAGGCCAGTGATTCTTGTTTCACCAACTTCGTCCCAATATATGGGAATTTTGCAGGCACGACCATATAATGTCTCAAATGGTGCCATTCCGATGCTCTGTTGATAGCTTTTGTTGTAGGTGAGCTCGACAAGATGTAGTTACTCTTTTCATCCTCCTTTAAAATCTAAAACACAAGTTTGTAACATATCCTTGAGTATCTGAATGGTCCTCTCGAATTGACCATCCATCTACGGGTGATAGGTTTTGCTACACTGAAGCTTCATTCCTATAGTAGTCTAAAGACTTTTCCAAAACGTTGTTGTAAACTTGGGATCTCGATCTGAAGTAATCGTCACTTACACTCCATGAAGACGAATTATTTGCCGCACATTTAGCTCAGCATATCTATCCATTGCAAAATCCTTTCGCATAGAGATAAAATGTGCTGATTTGGTCAATCTATCAACTATGACCCAAATAAAATCATTACCTCGTTGGCTCCTCGGTAATCCCATCACAAAGTCTATTGTGATGTGCTCTCACTTCCATTCTGGGATCTCTAGCGATCGCAGAAGTTCACCTGGTTTGCAGTGTTGTACTTTTACTTATTGGTATGTCAAGCATTTGGCTATATGCTTGGCGACATTTGTCTTCATGCCATTCCACCAGTAATATTGCTGAAGGTTTTGATACATCTTTATGCTACAAGGGTATATGCTGTAGTTGCTTCTATGAGCTTCCGACAAAATCTCTTCCTTGAAATTTTAGCAGTCCATCTTCTGCCACTTGAAAATCTGGTTTCCTCTTTTCCACGCTCTCTTGTAGAATCCTTTGGATTGATAAATTCGTTGGTTGCAGTGCCTTAATCTTTGTCTGCACTTCTGGTTCAATTTTGAGGGTAGCTAGAAAACTAGAAAGATGGTTTACCTCAAATTTGTAATATGAATCTCGTACTCCTTTGAGAAGAATCCATTCTTGAACCATCAAATGCACAGTGGTTGACTTCCGACTGAGCGTATCTACTACCTTGATGGCTTTTCCCGGATGATAAAGAATGTCACAGTCGTAGTCTTTGAGAAGTTCCATCTAACGTCGTTGCCTCATGTTTAACTCTTTTTACGAAAATAAATACTTTAGACTTTGGTGGTCTATGTATATTGTGAACTTTTTTCGTACAAGTAATGCCTCCAAATCTTGAAGGCGAAGATAATCATAGCTAATTCTAAGTCGTGAGTTGGATAGTTCAGTTCGTGGGGCCATAGTTGTCTAGACGCATAGGCCACTACTCTTCCATATTGCATCAAGATGCAGCCCAGTCCCTTATGAGAAGCGTCACTGTAAATCTCATAACCTCCAAGACTAGACGAAATCTTTAAAACTGGGGCAGTGGTCAATATTTACTTGAGCTCTTGGAAATTTCTTTTGCATTTATCTATCCATTCGAACTTCACCTCTTTCTTTAGTAGTCGCGTCAAGGGCGTAGCTATTCTGAAGAATTTATCCGCGAATCGATGATAATAACTAGCCAGACCTAGGAAACTTCGAATTTCCATCACTATCATCGGTTTTGGCCAATTCATGATTGCTTCTATCTTTGTTAGGTCCATTAAAATTCCTTCATCGGATATTATGTGACCAAGAAAGTCTACGCAATTGAGCCAAAACTCGCACTTATTGAGTATGGCATAAAGTGCGTGTTCTCGGAAGGTCAATAAGACCATCTTCAAGTCTTGCTCATGCTTCGCTGGGCTCTTTGAGTATACCAGTATATCGTCAATGAACACTATGATGAACTGATCCAAGTATGCTTTGAGCACTCAGTTCATTAATTCCATGAAAGTAGCCAGGGTATTAGTTAAACCAAACGGCATCATCGTAAACTCATAGTGATGGTATCGGGTCCAAAATACCATCTTTGGAATGTCCTTCTTCTTGATTCTCAATTGATGGTATCCCATCCTCAAGTCTATTTTCGAAAATACCGACGCTTCTTGAAGTTGATCAAATAAGTCGTTGATCCTCGGGAATGGGTACTTGTTCTTGATCGTCACTTGATTGAGTTGTCGGTAATAGATGTAAAGACGTAACGATTCATCTTTCTTCTTCACGAACAAGACTGGCACTTCCCAAGGGGATGTACTAGGGCGAATGAACCATTTATCAAGCAATTTTTGCATTTGTACTTTTAGTTCCTTCAATTTTGATAGCGCCATTCGATAAGGGGCCTTGGAAATAGGCTCTGCTCCAGAAGCTAGCTCAATCACAAACTCTATCTCTCTTTCTAGAGGCAATCCTGGTAATTCCTTTGGAACGACGTCGGCAAAATCTTGCACCACGACAATGTCTTCCATCTTCAGTTCTTCAATGGACATGTTAACCACAGTCGCCAATTAACTTTGGCAACTAGTTGACCTACTTCAAACAATGAAATCAGGGGTATAAAAAGTCCTCCCCAATTTCCTATGAACTGGTAGCTAGGACTGCCAAATGGATTGAACTAGATCAGCTTACTATAGCAGTCCAGTGTAGCCCATTGCTTTTTGAGCCAATCCATTCCGATAATGACATCAAAGTCATATAGAGCCAAAATAGCTAAGTTTATGGTTTCCTTTTGCCCACTTATAACTATCTCACACTCTTGACAACCTAACATAGACAACATCTTGTCCTTCATAGGGGTGGAGACACTAAGAACCGTTCCCAATGGTTTTTGATTCCAACCCTGCTTATCTAACGAACTGTTAAGCTACGAACGAATGTGTGGCTCCCGTATCAAAGAGTGCATAAGCAGCACGTTCATGTAAGGAGATCGTACTGTGATCACGGCCTGAGAGTCCTTCGCTTCCTCTCTGGTCACAGCGTAGACTCTTCTTTAGGCTGGGGATCAATTAGGGTTGCTCTGCGATGTAGTTTCGGCTTGTTGTCCCACGTGCAGTTGTTAGGGTTGTATCCCTGACGATCAACGCGGCAATTTCTCACTTGATGGCCTTGCTGGCCACACTTGAAACAAGCTCTAGCTTTTGTGGGGCACAGGCCTATTCCGTGTTGCTTACCACAAAATCAGCATATGTCGTTCGATGAGTACTTCGGCTTTCAAATACCGTTCTTCTTGTTAAGAGCGATGAAGTGTCTTCCACTGGACATCGGCCTCTTACCGAAGTGATGGGTGTAACGCCCCCACCTCGGGATTATTCACGTGACGTCCCGTTCATTGTTATTTTTCTTTAAACACAAGCAGAAGCATAATTTTGGGATAATCACATTAAAAACAATAACGGGATTAAGACAACCAGCATCATGAGCAAACCTTATGTTTACAAGACACGCAAACATATTTTACAAGCCAACTTAGCCGATTTTAATCATTTACACATAACAACAAGTGGCTTGGGTGTCCTAAGCCCAATACTTCGGATCACAGCTCCTAGCTTTCCCCGAACTCTAACATGGCTCAAACTCTCCTTGTCGCCACCGTCCGTTCGACCATTCTATGGACCTGAAGGAGGGAAAACAGGGGATGAGTTAGGGAGACTCAGCAAGTGAAAACACTAATATCAAGTGAGGATATATCAATTGCCATTAACATAAGTGGGCCCTTACCGCACCCGTATCGATGGCAGATCAATAGTAAAGTTCAAACAAGAGAACATCATGCATGGCCACATCGTGTACACTTTACAAACCGAGAAATGAAACATAAAACATGATCAAATCGAGAAATGAACCAACTACGACCAACCAAACAATCGAGAAACGGTCCAAGCAAATCACGTCACAACGCATCTTAATATCCTTTCCCGGTATTAGGGAATTCACTTACACAATAATTTAAACAAAGACTAAAGAAAACGAGGCGTGTGAAGGACACATGAGTCTTGGCGATTCTCGGCGTGAGGCTTGAACACGAATATTCGGGCCTTGGACGTAGCTTTCTCACTTGATCGAACAACAAAAAGAAGGATGAGTTGGTGAAGCTCTCTCTCTCTCTCTCTCTCTCTCTCTCTCTCTCTCTCTCTCTCTCCCTCTCAGATTCTTTTTCTCTCTCCATTTCTCTCTCCTCTTGGCCGAATGGCCTTCTTTCTATTTATAGAGAGGCAAAATTTGGGGCCAAAGTTTGGATGTGGTAAGCGCACGTGTCATTGGAACATGAGGTCATCGCTTGCCTCGCAACTTCATTAATAACAAGGGACAAAATTTCTTGATGAAATACCTCCAAAGTCAAATGGCCATTAATGCAAGTCATGGTGGTGGTGCCTCTAAAGTCTTTGTTCATTAATGCATGACATCATGAAGGGCCACCAAAGTCCAAGCAATCAATACAAGCCATTATGAGGGTGGCCTCCAAAGTCAAAAACAATAATGGCCAATTAATAAAGCTTGGAGGATAAGCTTTGACTCGATTAATGCCTTATCCTCTAGATTCCTCTACAAATTTCCCGAGCCGTGTACTCCCTAGAACCTTCTTACTTTGCTGGTTTTTCACGTAAATGACTCGGGCTAATCAGGTCACACGAAATATACCAATTGGCACAAAAATCACAGCCTGTGCCATACTTAATCACAAGATTTTCTGAAGGTTTTCCGCGATAAGCACGCATAATAATTCCATCCAACCCGAGATTCGGTGCGGATATGTCCTTAAATATCACCAAAAGATATCAAGTCGAGATTTCAACGTTCTCATATAGAAACTGATAAATCTTTGAAATCTAATAAAACCGGACAACTTTGAACTGTTCACAAAATCGAACTTGAAAACATAGTAAATGGACTTCAAAAATTCTCAAATTTGAATATGTCATAAACAAGGTCTTAACAAACATTTTTCATGAAGAACACAAAATCAGAATCGTTCTGTAAATACCATTTTTAGTAGTTCAAAGACAGATTAAAAACAGTTCACTGGAACAGCATTCTTGTTTCTCAAAGTAAGCTCTGTTCATAATCAAATCATCTCAAAAAATTCCCAAATTTATATACGTTATAGAAAAGGAAGTTCTCAACAACTTTTGTGAAGGAAACTTTTCAAAATCAGCCTAAAAAAGCTTGTAGAAAATACATACGATGTGAACATCATCGAAATACTCATTCTAGGTAGTTTCACATGGTCCGAAAATGAGGCCATCGTACCACTCATATCAAGTCCAAAAATTATGAAATTAAAGTATGTAAAACTTCATGATGTTTGGAGAAACTTTTAAGAAGAAAGTGTTTGGAAATTTGGATCACAAAAGTCTCCCCAAAAATAACAAAATGAAGGGGTACAAAAGATCCAAAACTGGGTTTTCCAAAACAAAAGAAAACAATTTAGTTCTGATTGGAAAATCATTAAACTTAACCCATAGCCATTTCCCAGGGATTAAAATTGAGTATGTGACAATTCTTCTCATCTAAAAGAATTTCGTCCTCGAAATTTAAAACGTAGCTGGGATTTAACTTACCTTAGTACCTTTACAACATCCACTGTAATATGGACTAGCTCTGGACCAGCGACCTTTCTTTCCCTGACCTCGATCTAATATAGTAGAGTGCAGCAAGCTTGATCACGCTTCCGCTGCGCTACTTTGATAAAATCTTCCTTAAACATAGTTTACTTGTAACAGTCCGGATTTTGGCCCATTTTTGGGATTTATAAAACGTGTAATTCGTCAGTGCGCTTATAATAGAATTTCACTCGGGAACTGATCACTCTCGGGTTCTTATTTTTAAAAATAGAAATTTTTCTAGAATCGCACTCGATCGAATTTGGCCGTTATTTATACCCTGAACTTGGCAGTCAATTTCCGGGAGTTTCGGGACGAAATAAATTAGACGGTGTCGATATTATTGTGGCCAACGTCGAGATTATCAGGAATAGTAGAAAAGTGCATTTTTGAATCGGGTGCGAATTTGGACTGGTAGGCCTCCCTCGTAGTGTGGTTTGGGGTATTTTATTTTGGCCGTATGCCCTAGAATATTGTTGGGATTTATCGTGGACCGTTAGGCCTTTTTCTGAATTTAAATAGGGACCGATAGGTCGATTTTTAGTTTGGATCGTGTCCGTTGGTTCGCGCTTAAAGTTTAAATTTGTAATCGGAGGGCTTGACTTGGGACGGTTGACGGTCCGAGCACTAATTTGGTGGATGGTGATTTATTTATACAATTTGAATTGGATTAAATGTATGCCGATTGGAAATGCGGGCTTGAGTTTGATTGACGGTGGCAAAGTGTAAAGGTGGTGAATGTGAGCCCGATGTGATTTAATTGGTCATGGTGGGATGTGTTTGGATGGATCGGAGTGGACTTGGGGCGTGTTGATGGCGGTCGTGTGAAAGGGAATGGAATGATATGGCTTGGGGACGTTTATTGACGGTGGCCGTTGGGTGTGATTGGACAGGACGTATTTACCTCGGTCATTGGGATTGTTTGAATATGAACTTGAGGTGTTGGCGGCACGCGTAAAATTGTGAATAGATGGCTTGGGGCGTGTTGACGCAGCCATGGGAATTGTCGAATCGTGTGGCTTGTGTGATTGAGAATGAACCGGGTCGAGTTGTGAATAGATGTTGGTCACATGTGATTTGATGTGATCGATTGTGAATGAAGTGTGACCGATTGACTGGTTGAGTGTGTGATTGGAATTTGACTGGTTGAGCGTGTGGATGTTGATCGAATTGACTGATGGTGCGTGTGGATGATTGGTTGGATGGGTTGGGTGCTTGTTTGGATTGACTGATTATGAGTGGAAGCGTGTGTGCTAGTGATTGTGATGTGGCGGTGATTTGTACTTGCATTTTCATGTTTGGACTAATATGCAGGGATGGCACGTGGTTCGAGGCGAGGTAAGCCTAGCATGTGAAAGTGATTGTATTGTTTGGTAGTTCGCATGTTAGACTGGTCTGGGTACGCATTAGCCTAGGTTAGGTTTAGGTTGTTGCTTATTGAGACTTGTTCTCACGGTTATTACATAACCACTTTCAGATCCGCGACCGTGATCGATTTGGAGAGGCCGCCAGAGTACAACAGGGATTGAAGGATAGATCAAATTATCCCTGTATTTTGAGTACCTTTTTGTAGAGAAGATAGGCTTGTCAACCACCGCCCCCTTTTGAAAATTTTGGTTGATTTTGGAAGCCGAGTTGTCATTTTGTATTAATAAATACTTTTTATCGTTATGTGTTTATTAAATTTCAGCGTTCTATTCCTTAGTCATGTTATTATTGTCTAGGATATTTTACATGCTTCCGCTTGCGTAATTTCGTTTGGGTCGGCGACGCGTCCTGGGACGTCGCATTTAAATTATCGACCGTGGTCGGGATGTCGCGGGCTCGGTGGGGTCCGGGGCGTGACATCACCCTGTTGAATTGGTATCAGAGCAAGGTTAGCTCGATCCAAGTCGGTCGAAACTGGGTGATAAGGGCGATGACTTTGGGGTAGCAGTTAGGGAGACTCGTGTGCTATGCGTACCGCAGACAGTGTGATTGTGATTGCTAAGTGATTTTTATGCAATATATGTGAGGTGCAGGTGCGTCGAGACTTGAGGTAAGTGCGCGAACTTGTTGGCTGTGATTGGGTGCTATTTGTGATTGGCTGCCTGCTGAATGAATTGTGTTGTGATTCATTGCCTAGGGCTTAGACTGGTATAGTTGACCTAGGTTTCTAATTCCTATGTGGAACTTAGCAAGTGGGCGTTTGTGAAAATCAGTAAGATGAGTGGTCGAGGTCGAGGTCGAGGTCGAGGTTGAGGTAGAGGTCGAGGTTGAGGTCGTGTAGCCTCGCAAGCTGGAGTCGTGGGGATCCTAAATTGGATGAAATGTGGAGGGTACTTGAGGAAGCGGGATTTTTATCGTGTAGACAGACCGGAGAAAGGAGTGCTACTGTCGCTGCCGCAGCTGCCAGTGAGATCATCGGGAATAATGGGGATTAGGAGAATAATGTGAATGGTGGAAATCCGGGTGTGATGCAAGTAAATATGATCAGGCCGATGTCCAAGCTAGTAGAACAGCTCCTGAGGCTGAAACCCCCAAAATTTGATGGGAAAGGTGACCCCGAGGCTACACCAAGGTGGGTAGAGGAGCTAGAAAAGGCTTTTGAGGTGCTGGGGTGTACTGAGGAAGAGAAAGTAACGCTTAGCGGTCTACCAGCTTCAGAATAATGCAAGTGATTGGTGGAGGGCCACCAGGGGTCAAGTGTTCCCCACCGGTACTGCTCCGAATTAGACTGTCTTTACTGAGATCTTCAATGGTAAATACTTCTCTGAAAGTGCCCGAGAGCAGAAATCAGCTGAATTTATGAGGCTTCGACAGGGTCAGTCGTCAGTGGATCAGTATGAAGCCAAATTTGCAAGATTGTCCAAATTTGCCCCCAGGATGGTAGAGGATCCAATGGACAAAGCTAGGAGGTTCCGAGATGGGCTGAAGCCGGACCTTTGTAGTCACATGATTTCTTTGAACTTGAGGAGCTATAATGAAATATATGAAAGGGCTCAAGCAATCGAGCGAGATTAAACGGATTGGGCTGCCGCTTCCGGATCGCGGTATGCCCCGACTAGGGACAACCGTCAATTTGGGAAGAGACCCATGATGGGGAACAGTCGCTTCGTCCCGCCAATTCGAGGGGCCATTGGGAAGCCAAACCGTTATCAGAACGCCCCGAGCAGGTTATGTGGAGGAAGGCACGGAAATGGACATTGCCCGAATAGGGGTGGAGCATGTTTTATTTGTGGCGGGAGGGGCCATCAGATGAAGGACTGCCCCAACAATAGGCAAGCTAGACCGCTGACACTACTGCCGTCGCCGCAGCCCCGGAATAGAAATCAATTCAAAGCTATCCAGCCGGCAAATCAGAATAGGCCGCCGGCCCAAGGACGGGTGTATGCAATGGCAAGGAGGGAGGTGCAGACGCCACGGGCGTGGGTCGCTGTGCACGGTCTCTCTCTATGATCATGTCCGATATGCCTTGTTTGATCCGGGGGCGTCGCATTCATTTGTTTCCGAGCAGTTCGTTGAATTATCTGGGATTGAGCCAAAATTGCTTGATGTTATGCTGTGTGTTACTACTCCGCTGAATGATAAGGTGCTGATTTCGTTAGGATGTCCCGATTGTAAGATAGTGATTGGCGATAGGGAAGGAAGGATAGATTTGGCGGTATTATGTATGCATGACTTTGATGTGATTATCGGTATGGACTGGTTAGTCAAACAGAAAGCTGTTATGGACTGTAGTAGCAGGGTGATCCAATTTAATCCAGCTGGACATCCTAGATTTGAGTTTGTGGGAAACCGAGGAGGAACCTCGATTCCTTGGATTTCGTCGCTCGAGGTATCAAAGCTGTTAGATGAGGGGTGTCAAGGATTTCTGGCAAATGTAGTTGATTCGACGGTTAGAGAGCCGAGGCTAGAGGATATAGCCGTGGTGTGCAATTTTCCCGATGTCTTTCCTCAGGAATTGCCGGGACTGCCACCTGATAGAGAAGTGGAGTTCGCAATTGAGTTAGCCCCAAGGACGGAACCGATTTCGAAAGCACCCTATAGGATGTCGATGTCGGAGTTGAAAGAATTGAAAGTCCAAATGCAAGAGTTATTGGATAAAGGCTTCATTCGTCCTAGTGCGTCTCCATGGGGAGCGCCAGTATTGTTCGTAAGGAAAAAGGATGGATCTTTGAGATTGTGCATTGACTACAGGCAGTTGAACCAGGTGACCATCAAGAATAAGTACCAGTTGCCAAGGATTGACGACCTATTTGACTAGTTACAAGGGGCGTCAGTGTTTTCTAAGATCGATCTGAGGACCGGCTATCATCAATTGAGGATCAGGAAGGAGGACGTGCCCAAGTCGGCATTTAGGACGAGGTATGGGCACTATGAGTTTACGGTGATGCCGTTTGGACTGACGAACGCCCCTGCAGCCTTTATGGATTTAATGAATCGGGTTTTCAAGGAATTTTTGGATCAATTTGTAATAGTGTTCATAGATGACATTCTGGTATATTCGAAGAGTTCCACCGAGCACGAGGTACATTTGGAAAAGGTTCTACAGACCCTAAGGGAACATGCGCTCTACGCCAAATTCAGTAAGTGCGAATTCTGGCTTCATCGAGTGGCATTCTTGGGACATGTGGTATCCGGAGAAGGGATTGCAGTGGATCCAGCGAAAATAGAAGCCGTCGTGAATTGGCCAAGGCCGATAACAGTAACCGAGGTTCGGAGCTTTTTGGGTTTAGCAGGGTACTACAGACCCTTCGTGGAAGGGTTTTCGACATTAGCGATGCCGTTGACGCGGTTATTAAAGAAGGAGACGAGGTTTGAATGGACGGATAAGTGCGAAAGGAGTTTCCAAGAGTTAAAACAGAAATTGACTACTACGCCAGTGTTAACGATTCCGTCAGGTCCAAGAGGATATGAGATTTACAGTGACGCATCGTTAAGGGGATTGGGATGGTGTTAATGCAACATGGGAAAGTGGTGGCATACACATCGCGGCAATTGAGGCCTCATGAGCAGAATTACCCAACGCATGATTTGGAGTTAGCCCCGATTATTTTCGTCCTTAAGATTTGGAGACACTATTTATGTGGGGAGAAGTTTCAGATTTTTACGGACCATCAAAGTCTAAAGTACTTGTTCTCTCAAAAAGAATTAAATATGAGACAGCGTCGTTGGATGGAATTGTTGAAGGATTATGATTGTGACATATTGTATCACCCCGGAAAGGCCAACCGGGTAGCAGATGCCTTGAGCAGGAAATCGAGCATCGAGCAATTGTTGGTTAAAGAGTGGATTTTATTGGAAGGAGCGTGGGACTCGGAATTTAAGTTCGAGGTAGGACACCTCTCCAGTCTGATGGCAACATTAAGGATTAAGCCGGAAGTGCAAGCCAAGATCAAGGCATTGCAGTCTACGGAGCTTGAGATTCAGAAAATTGTGAGTATGGATGACACTAAGAGGAAGCCGGACTTTCAGGTGTCCGAGGATGGAATTCTTAGGTTTCGAGGACGCTTCTGCGTGCCCGATGATTTGGGACTTAAGAAAGAGATTTTGTCGGAGGCTCAAAGGAGCAATTACAGTATTCACCTGGGCAGCACTAAGATGTACCAGAACCTTCGACAGTACTACTGGTGGAATGGAATGAAAGTGGATGTGGCCAAGCATGTGGCCAAGTGTTTGACGTGCCAACAAGTGAAGGCACAGTATTGTAAACCTGGTGGAATGTTGCAGTCGTTGGAAATCCCAGAATGGAAATGGGAGCATATCACAATGGACTTTGTAACGGGACTTCCAAGGAGCTAGAGAGGACACGACTCTATTTGGGTAATAGTAGACAGATTGACCAAGTCAACGCACTTTCTGACAGTGCGAAAGGACTTTGAGCTTGAAAGGCTGGCAGAATTATATGTGCGTCAGATAATTCGTCTTCATGGGTATCGATCACTCCGGACCGTGACTCCCGGTTTACTGCGAACTTTTGGAAAAGTTTGTAATCACCCATGGGAACTAAGTTGCAATTCAAGTACGGCCTATCACCCAAGAAGCGGATGGCGATCTGAAAGGACTATTCAGACTTTGGAGGATATGCTGAGGGCATGTGTGCTAGATTTTTAGGGCAAGTGGGAAGAACAGTTGCATTTGGTAGAATTTGCCTACAATAACAGTTTTCAGCAGAGTATCAGAATGGCATCATTTGAAACATTATATGGCAGAGCTTGCAGAACACCGTTGTGTTGGGATAAGGTAAGAAAAAGAAGTATAACGGGTCCAGAGTTGGTTCAGCAGTCGGTGGAAACGGTAAAGATTATCCGGGAAAGGTTGAGGACCGCTCAGAGCCGGCAAAAGAGTTATGCGGACCGGAGATGTAGGCCGTTGGAATTCCAAGTGGGGGACCACGTATTCCTCAAGGTGTCACCGATGAGAGGATTGTCGCGGTTTGGCAAGAAAGGAAAATTGAGCCCGAGGTACGTGGGTCCATTCGAGGTCTTAGAGAGAATAGGCACCTTGGCTTATCGTCTCGCGCTACCGCCTAATTTATCTCATGTTCATAATGTGTTCCACGTGTCTATGTTGAGGAAGTACAAGCCGGACCCGACCCACGTATTGAATTTTGAGCAAGTAGACGTGGACGACAGGGTGTCGTACGTGGAAAAGCCAGTACGGATCGAGGATAGAATAGAAAGAGTGTTGCGGAACAAGAAAATTCCAATGGTCAAAGTAATTTAGGAGCACCATGGGACCGAAGGTGCGACATGGGAAAGTGCAGAGTTGATGCGACACCAATACCCCCATTTGTTTGAATAGTTGGGTTGGATTGTAAATTTCGAGGACGAAATTTTTGTAAGGGGGAAGAATTGTAAAGTCTGGATTTTGGCCCATTTTTGGGATTTATAAAACGTGTAATTCGTCAGTGCGCTTATAATAGAATTTCACTCGGGAACTGATCACTCTCGGGTTCTTATTTTTAAAAATAGAAATTTTGCTAGAATCGCATTCGATCGAATTTGGCCGTTATTTATACCCTGAACTTGGCAGTCGATTTCCGGGAGTTTCGGGACGAAATAAATTGGACGGTGTCGATATTATTGTGACCAACGTCGAGATTATCAGGAATAGTGGAAAAGTGTATTTTTGAATCGGGTGCGAATTTGGACTGGTAGACCTCCCGCGTAGTATGGTTTAAGGTATTTTATTTTGGCCGTATGCCCTAGAATATTGTTGGGATTTATCGTGGACCGTTAGGCCTTTTTCCGAATTTAAATCGGGACCGATAGGTCGATTTTTAGTTTGGATCGTGTCCGTTGGTTCGCGCTTAAAGTTTAAATTTGTACTTTTTCCTCTTTCTTTTTCTCTGTCTCCTCTCCCCCCCTCCCAGCGGCGTCCGTCCTCTCTCTTCCCTTCTCTCTCTCTCTCTCTCTCTCTCTTCCCCCCGATTCCTCGTGCACGCTACCCCCTACGCGCACGTCCCCTCCCTATGCAGTTGTCCCCTCCCCCCCCGTCAGCCTCTCTCTCTCCTCTCTCTTCCTTCTTCTTCCTCTTTTCTCTTTTCTTCTTTTGGTTCTTCTTTCCGCTTGGCCCGACGGTGCTGCTGGTACATCTTCGCTCGACCGCCGCCCAACCTCGCCGGCCGTCTCCCGCCGCCCGTTGCCAGCCCGACCGCGCGCGGCGCTCGCCCCGACCAGCTCCCGGCCCGTCGCGTCCCGCCTCGGCGCTTTCCCTCTCTCTCGTCTTTGTGCCGGTGAGCTGAACCGCCCTTTTGCTCGTGTGGCTGGTGTGTGAACGGTCATGAACTTGGAACATGTGGCAAAGGTTGTGAGATAGATGTTCGGTCATGCATGTGATTTGAGTGTGATTGAAATGGCTGGTGGTGTGGTGAACCGGGCCGAGTGTATTGAATTGGTGAGTGTGTTTGGATTGAGTGAGTGTGTTGGATTATTTGGTTGAGTGTGTGATTGGAATTTGACTGGTTGAGCGTGTGGATGTTGATCGAATTGACTGATGGTGCGTGTGGATGATTGGTTGGATGGGTTGGGTGCTTGTTTGGATTGAGTGATTATGAGTGGAAGAGTGTGTGCTAGTGATTGTGATCTGGCGGTGATTTGTACTTTTATTTTCATGTTTGGACTAATATGCAGGGATGGCACGTGGTTCGAGGCGAGGTAAGCCTAGCATGTGAAAGTGATTGTATTGTTTGGTAGTTCGCATGTTAGACTGGTCTGGGTACGCATTAGCCTAGGTTAGGTTTAGGTTGTTGCTTATTGAGACTTGTTCTCACGGTTATTACATAACCACTTTCAGATCCGCGACCGTGATCGATTTGGAGAGGCCGCCAGAGTACAACAGGGATTGAAGGATAGATCAAATTATCCCTGTATTTTGAGTACCTTTTGTAGAGAAGATAGGCTTGTCAACCACCGCCCCCTTTTGAAAATTTTGGTTGATTTTGGAAGCTGAGTTGTCATTTTGTATTAATAAATACTTTTTATCATTATGTGTTTATTAAATTTCAGCGTTCTATTCCTTAGTCATGTTATTATTGTCTGGGATATTTTACATGCTTCTGCTTGCGTAATTTCGTTTGGGTCGGCGACGCGTCTTGGGATGTCGCATTTAAATTATCGACTGTGGTCGGGATGTCACGGGCTCGGTGGGGTCCGGGGCATGACATTACTTACTTATAACAATCATGAAGATCACACTAATCAGTTCAAGTAACAGTTCCCGTCTTACTCTCAATTCAGTACCTAGTTAGGTTTATTCCTTTTCTTATCCGCCATCCTAGAAGCCTGCCACGAGCCGCTTTTTGTTAGGTCTTAAACTTCGGCAACATTCTTGCTTCAGCGTTTACTTCCTAGCCAAGAGCTGCTTCCCGCCCTCATCGGATCGAGTTATGTCAAAATTCAATAGCCTTCTCTTGGCTCAACACCGAATTGCAACTTACTAGAGGGGAACCTGCTTGGACTTTTTTTTCGAGATCATGGCATCTTGATGGGACTTTCCTTTTTCCTCAGCGGTTGCAGCTTGGTCCTGAGCACTTATTTTGCTATCAATAGTTTAACAAGAGTTTTTACAATACAAGAATAGGTCAGTGATCACAAACAAATAGGAGCACTTAACCTATTCAACCACAATCAATCATTCACATGCATAGGGGTGTTTCTTAACTAACTACCCTAAACTTCAGTGCACCTTATCACTCCAGGTCTTTATTCCGCTTTGATTTCAGAATCGTTTTCCCAATTCGGTACACAATTCAGTCGTTCCTGCCCTTAACCATCCTAGAAGCCTGCCAAGAGCCGCTCAATGATCAAGCCCTTCACCCTAGCGCCACTTCTGTCCAGAGGCCGCTCAATGATCAGGCCCCTTACCCTGGCACCACCTCTATCAAAAGTCGCTTAATGATCAGGTCGTATGGCCCTGGTGCCACTCCCCGCCCTCATCGGACTGGCCAATTGCAAGCTGCCCCGAACTGCACCTACTGGAGGGAAAACCTGCTCTGATACCAAATTAAACTATAACGCCCCCACCTCGGGGTTATTCACGTGACATCCCGTTCATTGTTATCTTTCTTTAAGCACAAGCGGAAGCATAATTTTGGGATAATCACATTAAAAACAATAACGGGATTAAGACAACCTTATGTTTACAGAATACGCAAACATATTTTATAAGCCATCTTAGCCGATTTTAGCCATTTACACATAATAACAAGTGGCTTGGGTGTTCTAAGTCCAATACTTCGGATTCACAGCTCATAGCTTTCCCCAAACTCTAACATGGTTCAAACTTCCCCTATCACCGCTGTCAATTCGACCATCCTATGGACCTAAGGGGGTGAAAACGGGGGATGAGTCGGGGAGACTCGGCAAGTGAAAACACTAATATCAAGCGAGGATATATCAATTGCCGTTAACATAAGTCGGCCCTCACTGCACCCGCATCGATGGCAGATCAATAGCAAAGTTCAAACAAGAGAACATCACACATGGCCACATCGTGCACACTTTACAAACCAAGGCTTGATTCTATCTCAAAACAACATCAAACATGAAACATGATCAAATCGAGAAATGAATCAACTACGACCAACCAAATAACCGAGAAACGGTCCAAGCAAATCACATCACAATGCATCTCAACATCCTTTCCCGGTATTAGGGAATTCACTTACACAACAATTTAAATAAGAAGTAGAGAAAACGAGGCGCGTGAGGGACACATGAGTCTTGGCGATTCTTGGCATGAGGCTTGAACACGAATATTCAAGCCTCAGACGTAGCTTTCTCACTTGATTGAACAACAAAAAGAAGGATGAGTTGGTGAATCTCTCTCTCTCTCTCTCTCTCTCGCTCTCCCTCTCGGCTTCTCTTTCTCTCTCTATTTCTCTCTCCCCTTGGCCGAATGGCCTTCTTTCTATTTATAGAGAGGCAAAACTTGGGGCCAAAGTGTGGATGAGGTAAGCGCACGTGTCATTAGAACATGAGATCATAGTTTACCTCACAGC
>JAMXDD010000007.1:16304193-16321266 GCA_024733475.1 Syzygium grande | reverse complement strand
AGAGACCCTTATATGGAAATACCTCTTTAGCATGCAAATCCTGATAAATCTTTAACACGATCATTAGTGGGATGTGCCCGAGATCCTTACGCCAAAGACAAAAACACATGCATATCATTCTATCTAGGCCTAAGTCCACTTAGAATAATTCTTTATCCCTAGTGGAGTTGCCAAACTTGTCGCACCGAACTTTGGCACACTAAAGGAGGTACTTCAATTGGTCATGCATGGGGAAACTATCCTCGAATGAGCTACTAAGGTCCGATCGCGGATATTTCGTTCAAACGTCTCCCACGACATTGTCACGCCCTAAACCATACGAGCGTGATAACACCACCTTTCTTTTCGTCCCAATATAATTTCAAACCTGGAACTACGGCACACTACTCGAGTGTATAATAACGAATGCATGCGGGCGGAAACAACACCATGCAGAAAGAGATACAAAGATGACGAAAGGAATTCACAACATAATCAATGCCCAAATAAATACAAAGTAAACGACTAAGGAAAAATACAGCAACATAGGTCGGGCGGAGGGGAGAGGGTTACTAGTTCACGACTACACTTGACACCCCTACGAGGCTAGCAAAATAAAACAGATACTACTAATGCATCTAGACATCGAGCTCCTACGGATCCTCGTGAAGGTCTTCCTCGGGATTTTCTTTGGGATCTTCCTCGGGATCTTCCTCGACAAAGTAGTAAGCTCCATGACTTAAGCGCCCATGATGGGAATCGGCCCGAGGCAACCCCGCTCATCGAGCATAATGGGGAGGGTTGATCACCACACCATCCGGAGTCAGGGGTACGACCCGCACTGGGTTCACGCAAGTTGGCACCTCAAAACCTTGCAGGGGTCTAACGTCAATTCCATCCTCACCTCGGTAGAACCGCACTTCGTAGAAGTGCAAGCTCAGATGCGGCTCCCCTTCATTAACCCATACTATAGTCATTTTCTTGATATACGTCCTACCCTCGACCAGGGAGTACTCAGTTTCCACCTTGTCAAAATTGAACCGCACTTCAAAACGTATGGGCGGCATGCCTAAGGTCTAGGGTTTGAAAATGGTAAATCCCACGATGGGGTGAGAACGAATCTCAGTAAGCCAAACCTAAACCTACGCTAGGGCAAAAGCATGTCCAGACACTTAAATCATACAATTCTATCTATGAACCTCGGTACAACTAGAGAATTAGTAAAACCACAGACAAAGCATCAATTACCTCAACTCAAGTACAAAGCAGTCTCTAATTCACAACCACGCCGCATCAAGGCAAGGCTTCCTACTCAGGCATAAAAATCAATTCTACAACTCCCATTTGGCACAATCCCTCAAGTTCTCAAATCACGCTATCCAACCTCACTATCGCCTTAGCGCTCGGGCCATAACATACTAGTCACAATATAATGGACAGGGAGCCCCCGCATTCTCATGGCTCACGGGCTATTCCACTATCAGATCCCCTGCATATACACAGCTCACGGATCACACCAATCACGTGTAATAGACAAGACCTCCCCCCTCCTCCTCTTCCCCCGTATTCTCACGGCTCATGGGCTATTCCACTGTCTAGATCCCCTACATATATACAGCTCATGGATCACACCAATCACAACATAATAGACAGGACCCCCCACATTCTCACGGATCACACACCAATCACAATGTAATAGATAGGATCCCCTGCATATATACGGCTCATGAGTCATTCTCAACAAGTATACATGACTCATTAATATACAAATTCCCCATGCACTCGCATAGAGCTGAGATCCTTATGATCCAACTTTGGCACTTAACAATTAATCACCAAAAGCCCAAACAACCACATGACATTCAACTCAGTCCCCAAATCACCATAGAACACTCATGTTCAAGCACCAAACTCATTACCATGGGCAGCAAGCATTCGGCCCCTTAGGAAAAAGGGAAGACCGAATTCAACAAAATTCGGATAAAACCAGGTTGATGTGCTGTTTTGGGATTCCTTTAAAAATAAATGGTAATTCAACTCCAAAAATTCTGAAATTTGGATATGTTCTAGGCAACATCATGATGAACATTTTCCATGAAGGACACAAAACCCATTTCTAACGGTGAACACCTATTTTTGCCACCACAATCAAGACAAAAAACACCCCATATTGACAAGCCATCCGACTCCCAAAATACATTTCAATCAATACCCAAACGTCTTTAGAAAACTTTGAAATTTTTATATGTCATAGCCATAGATGTCTCCAACAAGTTTTGTGAAGGAAATATTTTGAAATTAGGTCTAGAAAAATTTATAAAAATTCGAACAAACCCAAAGGTTGGAGGAATAGTGTTTCTGTGAGAATATTTTCGGTCAAAAGATGGAATTTGAATGGCCCCAAATGACTTCCAAAAATTTCAAAATTAAACTATGTTTTACTACAAGATGTTTTGAGCAATTCCATGAAGGACAAAACCTCAGATTCGGCTCACATAGGTCTTGGAAAAAATAGTAAAACTCAGCAACACAATAGGGACGAAATCCGTGAACACAACCAACAACAACCAAAACACAAACCAACATTTCCAGCCACCTAATCAACTATCCACAGCCACGAAATAGCCTCTAAATCACCTCATTTGACCATCTAAACATTTCTAAAAGTTGCCTAAAGTCCTAACATGAGTTTAGGAAGACTTACCAAAAGTCTAAGCAAGGAAAAAAAATCCATAAAACTCCTCCTAGGGCTCACGGCAAGGACTGGTTTCTGGCGGCAAGGGCTGGTCGGCAGCAACAAGGTGGTTGGTCAATGGCAACAAGGTGGAGCAAGAGGGAGGAGAGGGGGAGAATGGCGTGAGAGAGAGGGAGTGAGAGGAAAGTGAATGAGAGAGAGAGAGAGAGGTCTAGCATTTGGTAAAGCTTCCTCAAGAAACTTGGTGTCTTAGAAAAGCAAGCTAGGAAGCTAGGGATGGCTTGAATGACACCTTGATGGAGAGGTGGTGTCATGCCCCAATCCCGTCGAGCTCGTGACATCCCCTACTCCGGTCGAATAGTTGCGACGTTTCAGGAATATCACCGACCCAACCCAAACATCAAAGACACATGCGGAAGTGGATATAAAAACCCCAGACTAAAAAGATGGCGATGGGGTAGATCATTAGAACCGTCAAACAACAACAACATTTTCATACAAAATCATCGCTGAACTTACTATCATCATAATACGGACATATTACAAATAAAGCTTAACAAGCGAGCATCCACAACCACCGACTTTACGAAAAGATCAAGGGTATGATTATTTTAACTTCACTATAGATCGACCTATTCTAACCAACCCCTATTACTATAAGAAAAAGCCTAATGATCGTCTTCCTTTCCATTACTGCTCCTGATTCATCGGACTCAATCCTCCGGAAGATTTCTTGAGTATACCTACAACTCCACCGGGCATCAAGGCGACTCCTCAAACTCCAAAAAGAGGAGGGGCCTCCTGGTTTAAGGTTAGGGGTCTAAAAGTGGTGGTTATACAACCGTAAGGCGAATCTCAATAAGTGTACAACCCCAAACCCCACATAAGCCCTCACATACCGCCAGACAGAAACACACACAATATACAACAATTAACCAAGCTAACAATCACATGCGATTTTACTTGGAACCCATCATGCGTTCTGCTTGGCGTCAAATAAAAATATAGCCAACATGCCACAACAACGCATCACGGTCATCGTCGCCCGATTATAAAGCAAAACCTACTTGGGCACGTCCCATACCATGCTTAGCGCTTTTACCCCATAATGAATGCTACTATCACGCGATACAAACTACACTCGCTGCGAAGCCGGCACCACGTCCACATTCACAATACTCACACGTCTTGCCAAATCTAACTCATTCTCAACTTTTCCCTGCCATTATAGTGCCGTGCGTGTAAAAATGCATCGAGGCCATCGGTCTTGACCTCATCGGGCATAATCACCCCCGTCGGTGGGCATTATCACCTCGTCAAGGGCAGCATCGTCCAGCGTAGCGAACACACCTCGAGCGGAATCCTACACTCCAACTTGCCTTCTACCCGTGCTCACGTAAAATGCATCGAGCCAGGTTTTCTGACCGCGCCGGGCGCCATCACCCGTCGGTAGGGCATCGGCACCTCGTTAGGGGCAGCAAATCCCACATAAACAAGCACGCCTCAGGGCAGACCTTTTCCAACCAAATCTACATTCCCGTACCTTCATTCCACTCATTCCACACGTGCCACACATACACACGGTCACACACAATTTCACACCTTACATACACTTCACAAATACACATTCTCACTGCACGAACCCACCACCCGATCACACATGCTTGGCACGCAACTCAATGCGCAATCACACCACCACACTCATGGCCACACACACGGGCACACACGGCCACGCACATGACATACACGGCCACATGTACACAACCCAAAACACATTTCCAAATCAGTCAACAACCACAAATCGAAATACTATTCAATTAAACCCAAACAAGCCATAAAACTACCAATCAAACACACAATTTCACCCCAATCATTCCACATCATCATAGCCCTATCCAAGCCTCCTAAACCTCGCATTTCAGGTCTCCAAATCAGTCCACAACAACTAATTTCCAACCCCCGTCTAAAACCTAAAACAGCCACTTAATTCACCCTAAGCTGAGCCCTAAACGAGCCTAGTAATACCCGAGGTCCTAGGTGACATTTGGAGAGGTCACTTGCCCCAAAAAGGTGAGACAAATGGGCTAATTGGGTGGCCAAAACAGGCAGAATAGCTGGGTTGGGCAGCGACAGTGACGGTGGTGGCGGCAAGGAGTTCCGATGCAGGGAGGGAGAGAGAGAACCCCGTTAGTTGGGGAAGGGTGGGAGAGAAAATGAAGCATCAATGATTGTTAAAGGCACCCCCAATAATTGCCTTCAAAAATTACCAAAATACCCATCTAACTACCTCTCCGATCCAATGGCCACTAGATGATCTTATCGAAATCCAACGCCCACGATTGTCCTTATCCAATAATTCAAAGGGCAAAATGGTAATTACTCAAAAAGGAGAGGGGCATTCCTATCCTTATAATTTCGACCCACCTTGGGTAGTTCTTGGTCCCTCGACTTAATCTAGTCCTAAAAATTCGTTCGCGATCCCATGGGCAAAATGGTCATTTTCAGGTCCAGGATCGAAATTCATTTTTGCAAAAATAGGTGGCCCCAAGGTTGGCCAAGCCAAAAAGCATCGCCGACGCTCAAAATTGTCCCTTTAAAATTCTCGATTCCCATCCGAATTCAAAGAAATGACTATAATCGAACAATCGTGACTTTAGCTTATCTCTACTGGGTGGCTCATTAGGATTCAGCTCTCGACTCGTGGTGACACTAAGTCAAATCACGTTTAAGTTTCTGTGAACCAAAGGCGACCTCGATTGTCATATAGCTGCGAGGAATGCATCGCTGTAGTTTCCTTGGGACCGATCAATCAAATAGATCGGTCTTTGTTGGCTCAAAACATTTCCTCGTCAATCTTGATGGCGAAAGTCGAACTAAGACCAAGCTCTTTTGTCACGTCCGAACCACTCACGATCGATACTTGTGACCGACCATGATCGGAGCGGGCCCGTGAAGCATGATTAATTATTAGAACGTCCCGTTGATTTTATAAATATAATAAACATGCGGGCGATTCAGCGAGACAAACCAAACAATAAAGGCAAGCGGTGCCACGTTGTATTTACAAGATAGTTTCGTGCTTATTTACAAGCCCTTCCTCGGGCTACGGTCATATTAACGATATTTGTTACATGCCTATTTCAAAGGCATTTCGAAAAACACACAAACAAACAAGCCATATATACAAACAAAATTTTGGCTTGGGTTCTAAGCTTCTCTCTGGTTAGTCGTCCCTCGTCCTCGTCCTCGCTCGCTCCTCCCGTCCTCGTCCGCTCGTCCGCCCGTCCGCCCGCCCGTGGCGGTCCGGTCGAGCCACCCATGCCGGTGAGCGGCCCATTAAATCCTCGAAGAAACCTACCTCCCGTCGGCCAGGCGGTGCCAAGCCCAGAACGGGTGCGGGACCAGGTCTACCGACCTTCATCCACCATTACATAGGTGGTGATCCTTGATAGGCCTGATTTTCCCAAAGCGCCGATCACCGTCAAAGAGTTCGGCTTGCATCTCGACCGGGTTGCCGAACCGGACCGGGGTGACGCCATCTCTATGGACACGAAATGAGGAAAACAACGGGAGTGAGTCGAGGAGACCCAGTAAGTAAGACGTTACTAACAAGCGAGGACATATCAATCGTCATTTCACGAAACATTCTTACCATACCGCCCTCGGTGGCGATCAAACAACGATGGACATAGTAAGCATAAAACAAGGAGCCCAAGTATGTCTAAGTCACTGTTTACCTCACGTATCGTGCCTCGGTTCTATTTTGAATTAGAAACATGCAAAGGAAAACACGAAACAAGGCAAACTCGTTATCGGAATACAACAACGGAACATCAAAACCGAGCACGGGAAAGCTCGTGATCACGACGTATCTCAACGTCATTTCCGGTAATAAAATCCCACTTACTCTTTTTAAAACAAGAACTAAGAGAAGAGAATGGCGGAAAAAGGTGGCGGGTCTCGGTTTTAGAATAATTCTCTAGAATGGCTTTTCTCTCTCTCGGGTTTTTTTTCTCTCTTTTTAGCTCTTGATTTCTTTTCTTTTCTCTCAATTTTTTTTTTTCTCCCTCTCCCTCTCTCTCTCTCTCTCTTTCTTGGTTGTTGCACGTGAGAAATGAGCCAAATTCTATCTTGACCTCTCTATTTATATAAGGGAAAAGGTGGCTTCGATGACACGTGCGCCTGGGTCATCAAGGGAGTGAGGTATGCGCCTGCGTGTCATCCATGCGATGAGGTAGTAAAGCATACCTCACCCCATCATAATGACTAAACCCCAAAAGTCCAAGAAATGATGACAAGCCATAAATTCTCTCTTTTTCTCTCTCTTCTCCTCATTTGGCCGAAGCCTTCCCCCTCTCCCCTTGCTGGTCGTGTCCCTCTTCTTCTTCTTGAGTCAATAATGGAGAGGCAATGTCATAATGGGTCTTTAAATGGCCATTAAGGAAGGTTGAAAATTGAGGCCATGGCATTAAATGAAGGAAATGATGATGGTGATAAGGTTTGACCAAGTCAAACCTTCTAGGACCCCTCTCAAATATCTTTGAATAAAATCCCAATTAGTCCGGACCAAAACGAGTCTCGCGAAAACGCCCGTATCGTTTAAAACGAGCCCCGCACAACTATTATTCCCGAACCTTTCCCGAGGTTTTCTCATAAAAATATTCCAATAATACCCTTATAAATGTTAAATAATGCCAAAATGGCCCTCACAATGTCCAAGTGTGGCTCTACCAAAAATCCAAGCCAAAACACCCCAAAATAGCCTTCTCGGGTAACTAGGCGCAAAACCGGGCTACTGGGCAAATTCGCCGGTCAGACCGGGCAAATGGCCGGCCCAGTGGCCGGGCTGCACGGGCCGCGGGCCCCTGGGTGCACGGGCACGCACAGGCCGCACGGTTACAGACGCAGGTTGCATGGGCGCGCAGTTGCATGGGCCACGCCAGTGGGCTACGGGCTGCGTGGCCGCGACGCTGCCACCAGACGCGTCTGATTCTGCGGGCCATGCTGGTGCAGACCCAGCAGCCCTGGTGCCGCAGACGTGTGCTAGTTGCGATTTGCGGGCCACGCGCCCGGTTGCACGGGCCGTGCGCGCACGGGGCTGGCAGGCGCGTGCTGGTGCAGGCCCATGTACTGGGTTGCAGGAGCAGCGTCGCCGGAGTCGTCCGGTCGGCGATCGATTAAGTGACCCGGCAGCGCGCTCGGCTCGGGATTGGCCGCGATGCCGCGACTCATGACACATTCTTGGACACGGGGACAAGATCGGGATCCGGATCTTCTGAACGCGACTTTAGGCCTGGTCGGGTAATGGCCGGCGCGCGAGCAGGCGTGGCGTTCCGTGCTTTGGTGGCCGAGCCTGATGGCGGTCGCTGACCGAAGCATATGGCCTTGGCCGCCGTGACGGCAATTTTGCGAGCCCGCGACTAAGCCATTAGGCACATGGCACATGTACATGTCGATCCATGGCCTTCCGGCTTGGCGATGATCCGTGGCGATTCATGGCCGGGCCCGCGTTCGGTATCAACAATCCATGAGTCGACCCTCGGTTTTGTCATGTAGCCTCGTGGAAACCGGTACCGGAATTAACTCGTGGTTACGTGCGGGACTAATGCGTAACCGTCGCGGTATCACCACGCGACCGACACCACGCCTACCGGACTAATCCCGCGGTCATCCGGGACCGTTCCACTAATGGCCCTTATGGTGAAGGATCACCCCATGGTCGTATTACCCTAATCATTTTGCGTGAAAGTCGGGGTCATTCCATCGATCCTAGGCCAACTCATGGACAATCTTTTGATCGAACCACGACCAACCCTCGTTTACGTCGTCCGATCATCTTTGTCCATTCAATACGAACCTCAACTCGACTTACCCCCTAATCCACTTATTATCAGCCCTCGGTTTCCTAGGCCCGAAATCGGGGATGTCACAATTCTCCCCCTCTAATAAAAATTTCGTCCTCGAAATTTAAATACATACCTGGTTCCTCAAATAAGTGCGGATACTGCCGCTTCATAATTTCCTCACCTTCCCGGTAGCTTCCTCTACATACACGGTGTCACCATAGGACCTTTACTACGGGGAGCGGTTTTATTTCTCAACACTTGCTCTTTACGATCCACGATCCGCACTGGCTCCTCAACATAGGACACTCTGCTGTCCAATTCGACCTCGTCGAAATTCAGCACGTGTGCGGATCGGGTTCGTACTTTCTCAACATAGATACATGGAACACATTATGTGCACGAGCAAGTTTCGGTGGCGGCGCCAACCCGATAAATTTCCTATTCTTTCTAGAATTTCAAAAGGTCCGGCGTACACAGGGCTTAATTTACCTTTCTTCCCCAAAACGCGACACACCCTCATGGGCGACACTTTAAGAAACACGTGGTCGCCTACTTGAAACTCTAGGGGCTTCCCTCGCTTATCGGCATAACTTTTACCATCGGCTTTGGGCGGTTCTCGGTTTGTCTCTAACCACTTGCGACCTCATTGGTGAGTTGTACTAGCTCTGGACCCGTGACCTTCTTTTCCCCGACCTCATCCCAATAGGTGGAGTTACGCAAGCTCGACCGTATAATGCCTCGAATGGTGCCATCCAGATACTTTCTTTGGTAATTGTTGTTGTTGTATGCAAATTCAATGAGATGTAAATGTTCATCCCAGCTTCCCTTGAAATCCACAACACATGCTCGCAACATATCCTCAAGGGTTTGGATCGTTCTTTCTGTTTGGCCATCCGTCTGCGGATGATAAGCTGTACTGTACTGTAGCTTGGTTCCCATAGCGGTTTGAAGACTCCGCCAAAAATTTGCAGTAAACCTTGGATCTCGATCTGATGTGATTGTTACCGGGACTCCGTGTAATCGCACAATATGTCGAACATACAGCTCGGCATGATCCTCTAATGGAAGATCTTTTCTCACGGGAAGAAAATGAGCTGATTTTGTCAGTCGGTCCACGATCACCCATATCGAATCATTACCTCGCTGACTTCTTGGTAGTCCCATTACGAAATCCATCGTGATGTGCTCCCACTTCCATTCCGGAATTTCTAATGGCTGTAATAATCCGCCCGGGCTTGCAATGTTGAGCCTTGATTTGTTGACACGTCAAGCATTTAGCCACATATTTGGCTATATGTCAGCTTCATGCCGTTCCACCCGAAATGTTGTCGCAAATTACGGTACATTTTAATCTTTACTTGGATGAATCTTTGTAATTGCTCTTGTGGGCTTCCTGTCAAGATTTCTTCCTTGAGTTGTTCATCCTTGGCACACATAGGCGTCCGTTAAACTTCAAGATTCCGTCGTCTGTATCATGGAAATCGGTTTCTTCCCTTTTGTTAAGTTCCTTGGATCTTACGGATATTCGGGTCGGTTTGTTGTAGCGCCTTGATTTTCACCATGATGTCGGCTCGATTAGGAGGCAACTAATACGTTTTGATGAGGTCCCACTTTCGGCTTGAAGTCCGAATCCAGAGCTTCCTCAAGTAAGGTCCATTCCTTGACCATCAAATGGGCGATGGCGATTTTTTTTGACTAAGTGCGTCGGCTACTTTATTGCTTTGCCGGGGATGGTACAATATCTCGCGATCGTAGTCTTTGAAAGTTCCATCCAGCGTCGTTGCCTCATATTCAGCTCCTTCTGGGAAAATAAATATTTCAAACTCTGATGATCTGTATAAATAACAAATTGCTCCCCATATAGGTAGTGTCGCCAAATTTTCAAGGCAAACACAATTGCAGCAAGTTCCAGATCATGAGTTGGGTAGTTCAATTCATACGGTCTCAATTGTCTCGAGGCATATGCCACCACCTTGCCATTCTGCATCAATACACAGCCCAGTCCCTTGTGGGAGGCGTCGCTGTATATTCGAATCCTCCACGGTCCTTTAGGTATGGTTAAAATGGGAGCGATTGTTAGTCTTTGCTTCAATTCTTGGAAGCTTCGCTTGCATTTGTCGTTCCACTCGAACTTCGTTTCTTTCTTTAGCAATCGCGTTAGGGGAATAGCGATGCTAGAGAATCGCTCCACGAACCTTCTATAATATCCCGCTAAACCCAAGAAACTTCGAACTTGGTGACGATCGTTGGTCTTGGCCAATTAACTACCGCTTCAATTTTGGATGGATCTCTTGATATGCCGTCTCCACGAAATCACGTGGCCAAAAATACCACCAGCGAGATAACCAGAACTCACATTTGCTGAATTTTGCATAAAGTGAGTGTTCCCCAAGCGTCTGAAGTACCAGTCTCAAATGTTGCTCATGTTCAAATTAATTTTTCGAATATATTAGGATGTCGTCAATAAAAACTATGACAAACTGTCCGGTATGAAGCGAATACTCGATTCATCGGTCCATAAAGGCTGCGGAGTATTCGTCAAACCGAATAGCATAACAGTGAATTCATAATGGCCATATCGGGTTGAATGCCGTTTTGGAATATCCTCCCTCTTGATTCTTAGGCGATGATATCCCCGACCTTAAGTCAATCTTGGAAAACACTTGATGCTCCTTGAAGTTGATCAAATAAATCATCGATTCTCGGCGGTGGGTACTTATTCTTGATAGTAACCCTATTCAGTTGCCGATAGTCGATGCATAGTCATAACGAACCATCTTTCTTTTCACGAACAATATTGGCGCACCCGAGGCGTGCACTTGGGCGGATAAATCCCTTATCCAGTAATTCTTGCAATTGCACCTTCAATTCTTTCAGCTCGGTTAATGACATTACATGGAGCTTTTGAAATAGGTTACATTCCGGGGGCTACTTGATTGCAAACTCAATCTCACGTTCGGGAGGTAAACACGGCAATTCTTACGGAAAAACATCCGGGAATTCTTGTACTACGAATATTTTCCAACTTTAATTCGTCTTCCTTTCTTGTATTTTCTCTTTGTTGCGAAATCCGTGACAACCTTTCTGCAATAATCGGGTGGCTTCTATAGCAGAAATCAGAGGAGTAGAAGGTCCTCCTCCATTTCCCACGAATGTATAGCAGGGACGATCAGTGGGATTAAACTGAATTACCTTACTATAACAATCGATTTTAGCTCGCTGTTGACTAAGCCAATCCATACCAATGATAACATCGAAGTCATACATGGCCATGATCTTGCTAGATTTATAACATCCACAAGTCCACCTATAATCATTTTACACCCTTGACATGCTAAGGTAGCTTGTACTTCATTTTTCATTGGAGTAGAAATACTAAGTGCATCTTCTAACGGTTTCACTTCAAGTTTGGCCAAACGCTGGAATTGACTAGATATGAATGAATGTGTAGCTCCGGTATCAATTAACGCATATGCAGCACGGTTATTGAGGAAAACCGTACACAGCGATCAACTGCGTCGGAGTTCTCGGCATCCTTGAGTAAGCGCATATATTAGGTCCTTGAGCTGGAGGGCGATCACCGTTGTTAACGAGGTTGAACTCCGATTCTTTGTCGTCGCTTTGTCTTTCTTTGTAAAGGCATATTCTATCGCCTTTATGGACAATCCCGACCATGTGACCACAATGGCCACACCGAAGCATACTCCCGTCTGAGCAGGACACGGGGCATCGCCATCTTTGTCGTCCACAAATAGAACAAGCATTACCAGAAACATTAGCTGGTTGCTGGAAATTCCGCTTCTTGTTGGGAATAAATGGGCGTTTTCCCTTCATCCTTTGGCCTCTTGCCCGACGTTGATCCATTGGGGCGTAGAATAATAGGAGTCGCGTCGAAGGAACCCTCTCCAACAAATCCTTCTCGATTAGTTGAGCTCGTTCATATAATTCATTATAGTCTTTCAAGTTCGGTGGCACTAAGCGACTCCGGATGTCGAGTTTGAGACCATCACCGAATCGTTTTGCCTTGTCGATGGGGTTTTTCAATAAGTGCGGGCGTACCTTGACAAGCCCCAGGCGAACCTTGCTTCATCTTGGTCACCGTCATATTCCCTGCTTTGAAGTTGCGGAAATTCCTTCATTTTGCGATCACGAGCACACTCGAGAAAAATACTTCCGTTGAATGCTTCAGCGAAAGTATTCGATTCTGTAACATTTTACGGGAATCTGATTTCTTTAGTTGCCTTCCACCGATGGCTGGCGTTCCTTGCGATTGATAGGCGCTAAAGGCGACTTTATCTTCTTCAGAACACGCGGATGGTTCAAAGCGCCTTTTTGTAATTCATCGATCCAGGTTTTTGCTTCTTGGGGTCCCCAGTTCCGGCAAATTTGAAGTTGCGACTTCAAGCTGCTCGACCAATCCATGCATTGTTCGGTCACCATTCCCATTTCCATTTATCACCGCTACATTCTCGGCGATAGGCGGTCGTTGCTGTGCTTGTTGTACTTGTTGCCCCAGCAATTCTCCTACGGTCGCAAGAGCCTGCAGAATTCCATCTATTCAGGGATCTTGCTTAGACTTCCCTTTCGAGGTCGAGTCGGGTCCGGAGCACTCATCACGCCTTTGGTAAATGACTAAGGCTTTTCTACAACATAAGTATATCGACGATAATCAAAACTCAGCAATCAAGACATACTTGCAATCAATCGAGCATCGGACACATAATCACATGCGGGTGTTTCCTAGCTAACTACCCCACTTGGTAGCACCTTATCCTCCGGGCCCTTTATTACCGTTTAGGTTTTGAACGGTTTCCACTTTTCGGTGCCTGTTCGAAATTTCTCATTCCACAATGCGTCCTAGAAAGGCACGGGGAGTCGTTCAAGGATCCGGCCCTTCACCCCGCGCCACTTCCTTTGAAGACTCAATGTTCGGTGATATAATTTATACCCACGCCCACTTCTTTCGAGGCTCAATGATCAGGCTACCGCCCGGCCCACCTCGGTCGAGGAAGCCGCGCAATGTTCGGGTATTAGAGCCGGCCACCTCCTAGAGGCCGCTCAATGTTCAGGTCAAATGGCCTCGGTACTCCCGCCCTCATCGGATCGTCCAATTGCAAGTCGTCGCGAACTGCACCTACTGAAGGGAAAACCTGCTCTGATACCAAAACAACCCCCATGTCACGTCCCGAACCACTCACGATCGATACTTGTGACCGACCATGATCGGAACGGGCCCGTGAAGCATGATTAATTATTAGAACGTCCCGTTGATTTTATAAATATAATAAACATGCGGAAGCGATTCAACGAGACAAACCAAACAATAAAGGCAAACGGTGCACGTTGTATTTACAAGATAGTTTCGTGCTTATTTACAAGCCCTTCCTCGGGCTACCGGTCATATTAACGATATTTGTTACATGCCTATTTCAAAGGCACTTCCGAAAACACACACAAACAAACAAGCCATATATACAAACAAAATTTTGGCTTGGGTTCTAGCTTCACTATGGTTAGTCGCCCTCGTCCTCGTCCTCCGCTCGCTCCTCCCGTTCTCGTCCGCTCGTCCGCCCGTCCGCCCGCCCGTGGCGGTCCGGTCGAGCCACCCATGCCGAGGTGAGCGGCCCATTAAATCCTCGAGGGCCTACCATTCCCGTCGGCCGGGCGGTACCCGACCCTGAGCGGGTGCGGGACCAGGTTTACCGACCTTCATCCACCATTACATAGGTGGTGATCCTGCGGTAAACCCTTGATTTTCCCAGCGTCGATCACCGTCAAGGAGTTCGGCTTGCATCTCGACGGGTTGCCAAACCGGACCGGGGTGCGCCATCTCGGACCTGAAATGAGGAAAACAGCGGGGAGTGGTCGAGGAGACCCGATAAGTAAGGCGTTATTAACAGGCGAGGACATATCAATCGTCATATTCACGAAACAATCTTACCGTACCGGCCTCGGTGGCGATCAAATAACAACGGACATAGTAAGCACAAAACAAAGAGCCCAAAGCATGGCTAAGTCACTTTTCTTTACCTCACGTATCGCGCCTCGGTTCTATTTTGAATTAGAAACATGCAAGGAAAACACGAAACAAGGCAAACTCGTTATCGGAATACAACAATGGAACATCAAAACCCGAGCACGGGGAAAGCTCATGATCGGCGTATATCAACGTCATTTCCGGTAATAAAATCCCACTTACTCTTTTTAAAACAAGAACTAAGAGAAGAGAATGGCGGGAAAAGGGTGACGGGTCTCGGTTTTGGAATATTTCTCGAGAATAGCTTCTCTCTCTCGGTTTTCTTTTCCTCTCTTTTTAGCTCTCGATTTCTTTTCTTTTCCTTCTATTTTCGGCACTCTCCCTCTCTCTCTCTTTCTCCCTCTCTCTCTTTCTTTCTTTCTTGGTTGTGCACGTGAGAAATGAGCCAAATTCCCTCTTGACCTCTTCTATTTATAGAAGGAAAAAGGTGGTTCGATGACACGTGCGCCTGGGTCATCAAGGGAGTGAGGTATGCGCACGTGTCATCCATGCGATGAGGTAAGCGCATACCTCACCCCATCATAATGACTAAAACCCCAAAAGTCCAAGAAATGATGACAAGCCATAAATTCTCTCTTTTTCTCTCTCTTCTCCTCATTTGGCCGAAGCCTTCCCCCTCTCCCCTTGCTGGTCGTGTCCCTCATCTTCTTCTTGAGTCAATAATGGAGAGGCAATGTCATAATGGGTCTTTAAATGGCCATTAATGAAGGTTGAAAATTGAGGCCATGGCATTAAATGAAGGAAATGATGATGGTGATAAGGTTTGACCAAGGTCAAACCTTCTAGGACCCTCTCAAATATGCTGAATAAAATCCCAATTAGTCCGGACCAAACGAGTCTCGCGAAAAACGCGCCCGTATCGTCTAAAACGAGCCCCGCACAACTATTTTTCCCGAACCTTTCCCGAGGTTTTCTCATAAAAAAAATATTCCAATAATACCCTCATAAATGTTAAATAATGCCAAAATGGCCCTCATAATGTCCAAGTGTGGCTCTACCAAAAATCCAAGCCAAAACACCCCAAAATAGCCTTCTCGGGTAACTAGGCGCAAAACCGGGCTACTGGGCAAATTCTCGGTCAGGCCAGGGCAAATGGGCCGGAGCGATTGGCACGAGCTGCGAAGCCGTGTGCACAGGCCGCCGCAGGCAGCCGCGCGAAACTTGCCGCAGGCAGCAGCGCTGGTTGCATGGGCTTGCCAGCGCTGATGCGCCTGATACGCACTGCGGGCCACGCGCGCACAGATTCGCGGGCCTTTGCTGGTGCCGCGCTGGTGGCGTGCACAGTTGCCTGACGTGCGCTGGGCTACCCGCAGACTGACGTAGCGCCTGGTTACCTGGGCCGTGTGCCCTGGTTGCAGGTTACGCGAACCCGCAGCGCCCGGTTGCCGCAGGCAGCGCGTTTACTGCGGGCCATGCGCTTCCGGGCTGCGGGCCGCGATACTTTCCCGATTTACGGAGCCATGTGCCTAGGCTGCAGGCAACGTGCCGGGTCATTCGGGTGACGGTGGTTCGTGATGTCACAACGCATCGGCTCGGGATTGGCACGATGCACGACTCATGGGCACATTTCTTGGACACGGGACAAGATCGGGACCGGATCTTACGGGCACGACTTTAGGCACAAGGGTCGGGCACAATGACCGGCACACGAACGGGCACGTAGCCGGTCCGTGGCCTGGCTGACGGCATAATGGCCGGTCATGACCCACAATGGCCGGTCATGACCGGGCACATGGCCTTGGCCGCCGTGACCGGCAATTTTGCCCGGGCCACGACTAAGCCATTAGGCACATGGCCTGGTACATGTCTAATCCATGGCCTTCCCGACTTGGCACGATGATCCGTGGCCGATTCATGACCGGGCCACGTTCGAGTATCAACGATCCATGGTCGACCCTCGGTTGTCATGTAGCCTCGTGGAAACCCGGTACCCCGGAATTAACTCGTGGTCGCCGGACTAATGCATGGGTCACGTGCGGTATCACCCGCGACCGACATCACGCCTACCGGGACCGATCCACAACATCCCGGGACCGCTCCACTAATGGCCCTTATGGTCGGCGATCACCCCATGGTCGATTACCCTAATCATTTGCGTAGTCGGGGTCATTCCACCGTCGATCCCTAGGCCAACTCATGGACAATCTTTTCGATCGAACCACGACCAACCCTCGAAGACACTCGTCCCGATCATGCTGTCCATTCCAATACCGAACCTCAACTCGACTTACACCCTAATCCACTTATTATCAGCCCTCGGTTTCCTGGGCCCAAATCGGGATGTCACATCTTTGGTCGTGAACTCAACCCCGTGATGGCATTACCCCTAAGGTTAGCATCCCGTGAATGCATGGGCCCAAGTGAGATCTACTATATGCATTGGCCAAAATATTCATTTTATGAATCCGGGAAGGATAAAAAAATTCAGACTGTTGCTGTGGAAAGACAAGAAGAGAGAGAGTGAGGATGGTGGCTAGAATGTCAAGGGGAAGGCCCACAAAATCTCAAACTTGTCT